>WACJ01000079.1:600000-1167803 GCA_008973525.1 Stenopsyche tienmushanensis
ATTATTTGATTAGTTATATATGACTGCAAATGTATTTTTGTTTATCAATTTATTGCATGTTTTATTTTCAATACAATTACATCTGTGTAGCGATCAGAATTCAGAGAAGCATGGTTGTTATATGGCTTGAGAGTTATGATAAAAGCTTTCTGTGTCGTCGTCATCGATTCATCGATATCTTATTTTCGTTTCTTTGAATATAAATTTATCGTTTCATTCATCGTTTTTGAAATGTTTTGATTGATTGATATTTAAAAAAATATGTTACGTTGATCGATATTGTACATGTATCAGACGCTTATTGTGTAATATTTATAATTTAAAACGTGCTTTTAATATATTTACCGTCGTATAATCGAATTTAACGTGTGTATTGTTTTTTAACAGCGACGAGAAAGAACCTTTGAAGGATAACAATGACCGCATCTTGATCGACAATTCAATGATGCGCAACACGTCGGTGGAATTCGACGGGCGACGAGTGCATGCAAAGACGGGTGAAATCATCGGGAAAAATTCGGCCGTCTAAATTGAGCGTTGTCATGAAAAGAGAATATTTATATTTTATATTATATTAATGTGACTTATGTTTCTCATACACACCAAATAAAGAGCACAAAAATATAATTAAGTTTGTGCCAAAACGGTTGAGATTTATCAAAAATCGATAACTTAACAATATTTATGTGAAAATAAAAACACAGTTGAAAGATCTTTCATACTGTCACATTTTATTGATTTGACATTATTTATTTATTATTGGTTTAATTTAATTTTCCACCGTGTTTGTACTAATTCTGCACAGTTTTTATTTTGTACTTAAATTTTGGTCGACAATAATAGTACAGAGGTTTTTGATACAATTAAAAGATACATCTTTTAAAATTAGGATGAATCTGCACGATTTTAAATGAACGAACGACTTAAATTAAAAATATATTTTTTCACAAAAACGAAAATGCTTAAAATTACGAAGTCTATATTTGCATTCATTAAAAGAATTATCAAAATTATTAGAACGATTTATATATGACGATGATCCAAATTGTCGTAAATTCTACCCTTGAACTGCGGCATACTAAACGCAAAACACAAGTCACTCAAAATGCATTAATCTCTAATATAAAATATAATACTTTTGAAATTTAATTATACATTGAGACTGAAAAATAATTATTGTGTTCAATAAATGCAATTGAATGGTTTAAATCAGAACAACTTATTTATTACAACGTTTCAGAAGTAGCCCTTCCCTGTTTAACGGATCGAGCAAAAGTGATTGTATTTTGTTCCACATGATATATTAGAAATCCCATGACAATTTTTTATCTCGCAACGTACACCGTATGTTATGAGTATTTTTTTCCTATTTATTCAACTATTCTCTTTATTGTTGAAATTGGCCTTAGCTGTGTATTATTATGGATAGTTCTCGAGCATGAAAATCCTCACGTTACTCAATCGATGTCATATGTAATTAAATAGAAGAGTTGAATGTATTTTGAAAAGCGCAACCGAATAACGTGAGGATTTTTTTAAAAAATATGTACTTATAAATGAAATATATACCTTATATATATAATGCTTAAATCAATGTATTTAAAATTAATGTAATTTTTATATATGATAAATTTTGTTAAGAAGCGGTTATTCTATACTTTTTGTATTTAATTTTACATTTACGACAGATTTAAAATTCAAACGTACATTATGTTTTTCTATTTACGATATTATTTTTTTGGGAAATGGTCTTTTTTTTAAACTTTAATTCTTATTTCTTACGAATGGGGTCCATTTTTCAAGGTTTTATATTATTTACTCCGTTACTTAATAATACTAACAAAAAATACAACTCTCGAAGTCATATATATATATATTATACTAACACTACAGATTTATCGATCCAAATAAATATTATAAATAGAATATTCCAAGGATTAGGTGAATTATATGTTTCTTATGGAGAGCGTAAAAGAGATTAAAAATTATAATTATTTTTGCAATGTAGCTAGATTATAATTGAGTTACCTAGTTTATAAACGTATAATTAATATGTAATCGATGTTTAATTATATAATTTATATTAATATTCGGCATGACAGCTCACGTTTATTTCTCTTTGTTCGGTATAATCGAAATAAATCAATCAAGCAGACGAGTTTATGGTGCAACTTATAATATTCCGTATTTCGTGAACATGTTTGAAATTCGCGGACGTGAAACGCGTCTGAAATACTCGTATTAAGTTTTTCATAAATGAAAGTCACAAATGTGTCCATATGAGAGCATTTCTTCTATATATCATTGTAAGTTTAGGATTAAGTCATTGAATTTATTTACTCGTATATTATAAACAGAAATCATTTATAGGTTATTTTCATTGTTTAATATTATTTTAGGTATAAGTGTCTTCGCTTATTTTTTGTACATGTAATTTCGTAAGCCTATTGACTAGTCAAGGATATAGTTCGTCCGTTTAATACATGTTGCGTGCAATCGTCATTCGTTGCGATCTGTATTAATCACTATTTGTTGTTGTCATCTCTTGATATTTCTCTGTGTTTTCGAACGAAAGCTACCAAAGAGATCATATAATCCTAATTAGGGTATTCAAACAACTATCACAGTTAAAAGTGTTTCAGATGTTTTTGTTACTTGTATATTATTAAATTGAGATTCTCCTGATTGATGATGTATGCAAAAATAATCATCATGAAAGCTGAAAATATATGTAATTTATAAAATGTGTGTAAAATCATTTCTCGATACAAATTTTTATATTATTATATGCATCGTTTAATTGTGAAGTGGAGAATCTGCTTGAATACAAATAAATTTTTAAATAAAAATTATCTTTTATTCTACATTTTCAGGAATTTGCAATTGTGCATAATTATAAATTAAATATGAATATGAACAAATATTTTTTATTTAGATGTTTCAAATATCAATTCTTGATTAATTTTATTCATTATAATGTAGTAGATGTAATGGGGAGAGGGCACCCCGTTGGAGCAGACTATTTTTGTGTTTTTCATTTGAGTACAACGCCCACTTTTATCTCATCATAAGATAGTGTAAAAACGGTTGTTCCTTCTCTTTATCAATTAAATCATGGCACGTACTCGCACGCACCGCCTTGAACTCATCAGTAATGTCATGTGGTATCCACACCCCATGTTTTATGATCGTTCCTATTTTTTTCAAGTGCGTTTGAATACTCTTCTGAAAGTATCCAAGCTTGTATGTTAATTCTCAAATAGTCTATGTTGGATTTGATTCAATTTCAGCATGCAGGATATCATCATCCAATCCCCTCCCGTTTTTTTTTCCTTCTTATATGTAAATAAACCAATGTTTCATTGAAAAATTTTATATTTATAACTTTATAATTTACAATATATTTACATTGTTACAATATAATTAAGTAAACATCGGAAATAGTTCACCTTTTGATTATACAAAAATCTGAAACATAAAAAGGTAACACGCGTGACCCGTTAAATGCTCATTCTCATAAATTGTACATTGAGAACCTCGATTACAAACAGCTTTGCATCTTGTATAAGCTTTCCATAATCCGGCCAAGCACCTTCACAAAACATACCTTAAATACTAAGGCGTAAATAATCATATACATATATACTAAGTAAAATACACAGGCACAATATATTTTGTAAGTGTGAAACTTGAAGTCATTTTCCAGTTCTATCAGCAAAATCAGATTCAAGATCTTCGATTTATAATGCGGGCAAGATAAATATTAAATGGTCGTTAGTCTGTTTTGAATTAATTAAAACGATCAACACATTGGATCGGATTTTTACCCATGGAATCTTTCGAAATCACCATATGGAAGTTGTAAAATGATATGCACGTTTCCTCGTATTTTTAAATGAGTATATAAAAACCAGTTTATAAATTTTAATACTGTGTTAAAAATAACAAATATTAATTATTAGCGTACAATACACTGATTATTGCTTTTCGTAGAAAGTAAGGAAAGTATTGCATTTTTAATAACATCAATAAATAAACCCCATTAAAGATGGGGATTAAAGATTAAAACATCAAAAACTGCACAGGCTTGAAAGTGGAAAATCTATTTTAAATGGAAAGAAACAGGTTTTAATCTGCCGAAATAGTAGAAGCAATTTTTTTATTGAAGATGAAGCAAAGTTGTGGATAACATAAAAAAATATTTTGATTGAATTGAATACGTTAGGCAGTATTTATTATCAAATTTACATTACTACGTATAAATTATTATTTTTTCCTTTTTACATTAAAACACAATACAACAAAAAATGTAATAAAACAGCACCTTACAGGCAAAAAGTTGAATTTAACACTTCGATGAATAAAAGTCTCACTTTGAACTACTATAAAATAATTATCACATAAACAACTAACAAAAATTGAGTAAACTTTTAAAAGGTCTAATGCCACATTTATAAGAAAAGTAACTTTTAAAATTACTAGACTAGAGGAATACCGTTTAAAAACTACAGATATAACATTAATTTGTTAAAGGAATACACACACATATAGATATTTACATATTAAATTATATAAAGAAAATAATTTCGCCTACACAGCAGGAAAGTGCCGATCTTCAGCTAAGTACTCGCGGCTATTATTTAAAATGAATCCAAACGTACTCGAGCGGTAAGAGCGTTCTCTTTTTAATAATTAAAATTGATTATACGCGTATTAATTTTGCTGAACATACAAAAATATTTTTATTATTTTTCCGATTATCTTTGTTTTAATCATTAAAATTAAATTTATAAGTGATTTTCTTAGTTTACTTAGTTTAGTTTTGATAAATTTTAAATAGATAAAATACTGTATATCTGATGAGTTTGCGGCTTTATAAAAGTCCAAATTGTTACAGAGATAACCTAATCATTTTTTATAGGTTGACTAAAACTGAAAATCGACTACCTGAAAATATCTTCCTCTCCCGAATGAAAACATCATAATTGAGACCGTCATAATTTGTTATGTGTCGATTGATTTGCTTATGAATTATCAAATGAGATCGATTTCCTAAAAGCTTCATGAAGCATTACAACGGATTGCTAAGGGCGATGTGCATGTTTATATCAAACCGTTATAATCAGTCATATAATCTCAACAGACACCAATTACACTAATCCAAACTAACGATGAACTGTGGCTGTAAGAACAACCATCGCATAAAAGAATAGCAGTGCAAACGGGTTGAATTTAGGAATTGTAATTATACTGGCTATTAACCTTATCGAACCGGAGAGCAGATACGCTACGCTCTAATATAAATGCACTTTAATGTCAACTCCGCCGCAGCGTGTAACAAGCTTGAGCTCAACTTTCCATTGTTGATATTTTTTCTTATTAATGTGTTGCGAAAATAAAAGGACAGGATTATCGTGCAAGTCTGCCAGTTTACTTCTGTAGGAGTAGATTTTGCAAAGTAGTACTCGGCTAATGACACCACTCCAGAACAGTCAAGGAGGAATAACAAAATTGATCAACGATAATAATGATACAAGTATTTTAATTATCAAAACAAACGCCTGCTCTCAAGACAACACCGTCTCATAATTTCCGGTCCGATAGGGTTAATTGGTAAAATATTTTGGTTTCTCTAATATTCACATGTATTTTATAGGTGGGTTAACAGTTCGACCAGTGGTCCAATGGTAGTTGATTGATCACTACTATAAAATAATGCATGGGTTGGATGATTAAGATGAATCCAGAACGAACTACTGTTTTATATTTAAACTATAATTAAAAATCGAAGAGTTGAATTTGAGTTAGATTCATAATGCAGCCACAAACAGTCCACTGCAGAACTATGGGTCTCTTCAATATCCATTCACAGGAAGGGGTTACATCCATCTCATCTGTATCATACATTCACCTCCTCATTTGCTCGATATTGAAGGTAGCATAACCTCAGAGTTTCATTTAGAATGCTCACCTAGCGAGTCTCATGAATGAACCGTCTCAATAGGGAGTGTTTGTGACCGAGTGCTTTTTCCTCGGAAGACCGTGGATAGCTGTTCTAGGCGACCTTGTTGATCTTACTGGAAAGGGCTTTCTGGAATGCAGAGTCCAGTCCTTCCTTTCCTGGCTTGGGCGTTGCCACTTAAGTGCATTTCGGATTCACTCCTACATTGAGGGTGTAAAAAGCTTAATCTCCAGTGCTTTTAAATATGGTTTTATGATTAATATAGCCAGTACGGTTCCATCAATTAAATTTTGAAAACTACAGTAACTAAAAGAGGTATGTCCAGTAATTCAGAACAACATTGACGACTAGAAAAACAAAACTGCACTGGTTGAATGGATTTAGATTGTTTTATTGGATAAAAATAATGGATAATAAAACAGGAATCAACAAAATCAAATCCTACAAGAAGCAAAGACCTCTCATAAGTTTTCGCACTTATGATGATGACGATGTACAAGGCATATCCACAAAGTTAGAGTACTTGACCTCTGTCTTTTGGAACCGGTAAAGGGATTCATTTGGTTGGGACATCATCAACCATCCCACTCACGGCCTTTCATTTTTTCACCTCTCTGATGGGTGAATAAAGGTTTTCTACTGACGATGAGGTCCAAAATACCGTCAAACAATGAAGCAAAACATCAGCAAGAGACCTTTTGACAAAGGCATCAGAAAGCTTATCCCTCGGCTCACAAATTGCAGTGAGAAGGAAGGCAACTACGTCAAAAAATAATGTTTAAATTTGTAATCAAAATAAATTTTTCAACATAATTATTATTTTATTGATTGGTATTTTAATGATAAGTTTTCTCTACTCAAGAATGACGACCAGTTTGAACTTCAATATGATCAAAAAACTGCATTATTATATAATTATCCGAGTGCAGGAAGCAATGTATGAGGGAATATATCAATCCGATTAAAATCCATAAGACTGCACAAATACACTTAAAATAAAATAAACTAAGCACATCAAAATAATTTGACAATAAATATTACATATATACAATTAATGATAGAGATAGGACAGGACATCATGTAAAAATATTGCATGGAAATACAAATTATTTAACTATTCATTGTCAGATGAAGGCAAACACACTTAATACATGCATAAAAAATAATCACGTGTCCGATGCGTTTAGTATTTACAATATGGCACGTGTGAAAATGATATTATAATGACAAATATCATACAGATCTGAGATATGTACACAGCGTGGAATACATTCGCAAATGCCATAAATAATGAGAGCAAATTAAATAAATATCAAACCGTCCATTTTCATCTACACTTGCATTGCTTGAGACTTTATTTATCCAATTTTATCATTAAGACTTTCATCAAAAAGTCACCTCGAAATAGTACAGTTAACTTTTTAACGTCATTTAAATCAAAATAATATAAATAGCGCGAGATATTTACGGCTTGCATAGCAATATGCTTATATAAATTGGATATATACTTAATGTATTATAACAAAATTATAATTTCATAAATTGGATAATTGAGCTATTTGATATAAATTATATTTGTATATTTATAAACATGCTTATAAATGGAATAACAATGACATTGATATTACTGTAAGATAGAGTATATTACAACAAGCCTACTTTTTATTATTACATCGGCTTTATGCAGCCCCTTGTGCTTGTCAAGGTGTAGCATTTACACGTTTTAAAAATGTGATCACTAACCACATCTCCTGTAGATTTGAACCCAATATTTTTAATTACCAATTTGATACCGCAAATATCATCGGTTTCAACATTAATTTATACATAATATATGTACAATATTATTTTTTTTATATGACACATTTATGAATGGAAAAAAAAACACAAACACACATTCTTATGAATATTTTTAGAATTGCCCATATTTTGTACTTAAAGATGAATAAATATATTTATCATAACGTTAACATTCGTACATCGCTTGCGTTCGATTCAGATTCATCATGCCCCGTTAATAAATGTATCTTTGAAGGCGTATAGACATTATCCTATTATTGTTCTACAGAAGATTTCATTTATTTCCTCGATTTAATAGAAAACAATCTTGGCGTTTATAGCAAGATCGTAATTATGTCTTAAAAGTATATATTGTCAAAATCAACTTGCTTACAGTTTTATACTTTATAGACGACACACAAAAAATGCTAAAGATTCTTTGAAGGCTCTACGCACACATTTCTATTAATCCAATGAAAATGTGGAGGAAAGGACAATCAAAGGATAATTAAACTTTTGCAGAACATTTTTTTTTCCTTTTCACAGTCTTCGATTATTCTAGAATGGAAGAAAGATTAATTTCATACTAAATTTAATTAGGTCATTCCCATAAATCTCCACGAATTAAACTTCTATGCCATCATTTGAACCTTTGGAAAATTTGGCAAGTAATTTATTTTCTTCGTTCATTTTAGGTTTTTCAGTTCTAGTATGCCAAACATAAACTTTGGTACATTTATCAGCGAGCGGTTCAAGCTCCTCTTTGGTTATCAGCTGTCGTAAAATTTCACTCTCCTAAAAGAAATAATAATATTCAAAATCTATAAACTATTTAACGAACAAACTAATTCTCAACGTCCACCATATCAATACAAAATATAACACCAAATGGGTTACTACTTAACAATTAGCATATGAATGGCCCGATGATGAGGTGTAATAAGAATATTTTGAGCTAAACATAGCTGCTAAGCCTATGAACTTATATATAGGCATACGGATACAATCGTAGTCGTGGCTAAAACTTTAATAACACGCCTCGAACGTTAGAGCAACAAATCACATTTTTGGAATCATACAAATAAGATTTTTTAATAGCTTAAAGAATACCTGATAGCCAGCTTGAACTTTGTGAGTGAAAAGAGCACCAGGGTTATGTTTAATGAGACGTAAATGTATGGCAAATCCAGCCATATCAATTGGAAACGGCCGTTCCGGCCTCCAAACACTATTGAAACCTATCACATGTTTTCCTGAAGGATCCACTATCGGTCGTTCTACCATCATTCCACCGACGAGTCCCACGGGCCATACACCCACTTTTTGTACATGCCGCATCTAAAATATACAACAAAATTAATAACAACACAACACAATTTTTATGCTGTAAAAGGTAACATACGTCCATATATTAGGGGTACCGGGAACTAATCCATTTTTTTTCATGCCTTATTTGTGATCAGTCTGTCTCTGGACACCGTGAAGAGAACATCGTCGTAAGTTTTTCTTTTTATAGTACTGTTTCTCGGGTTTATTTTTTGTCCCATAAATATTTTTTATTGTTAGGAGTAAAATGAGCAAGCCCGAAGCAACAGAGCAACATATACGGCACTGCATGCTCCTTTTTTTCGATGATGGCTGGAATGCGACGAAGACGGCCAAAAATCTCAAAAAGCTTTATGGAGCGAAAGTAACAGCTAACAGATGTCAATTTTGGTTCCGGCGATTTAAATCGGGCGATAGAAGCTTGAAAGATGAACCAAGATCAGGAAAACCGTGGAAATTCGTAGACAATATGCTGAAAGCCATGGTGGAATCCGATACTCATTTAAGTATCCAGGAATTATCAAAAAAACTCGATGTTCCATGGTCCACAGTTCAAGAGCACATGAAAAAAATCGGCAAAGTTCACAGAATGGGAGTTTGGATTCCACATGCGCTGTCCGAAGACAACAAAAATGCACGCATAGATGCGTGCAATTCGTTTTTAATTAGACATAATACTGATCCATTTTTGAGTCGAATTGTAACTAGTGACGAAAAATGGATCGTCTACGACAATTTGAAATAAAAAAACAATGGCTTTCGAAGA
Source organism: Stenopsyche tienmushanensis (assembly GCA_008973525.1). Lineage (NCBI taxonomy): Eukaryota > Metazoa > Arthropoda > Insecta > Trichoptera > Stenopsychidae > Stenopsyche > Stenopsyche tienmushanensis. Next base: position 609,834 of record WACJ01000079.1, read on the forward strand.
ACGCTGTACCTGTTCCGACCCCTAAGCCGGGTCTCACCCTCCGCAAGGTTTTATTGTGTGTATAGTGGGATAGTCGTGGAATTATCCATTATGAACTTTTAAAACCGGGCAAAACGGTAACTGCAGCAATTTATTGTGAACAGCTTGAAAGAATGAATGAAAAATTAAAAGTTAAACGTCCTTCTTTGGTCAATCGAAAAGGAGCGATTCTTCTTCACGACAACGCGCGCCCATACAAGGCAGCGGTGACCCCCGAAAAAAGATCTGAGCTTAATTTCGAAGTTTTAAATCACCCTCTATACTCACCAGATCTCGCACTATCTGACTTTTATTTGTTTCGCTCGTTGGAGCATTCTTTAAACGAAAAAAAAATAATATTCTAAATGACGTTGAAAACTTTTTAAATTCGTATTTTTCCTCAAAGACGTCCAACTTCTACAAAAAGGGGATTGAAAAGCTGCCAGAAAGATGGCAAACAGTCCTTAATAATAATGGAAATTATATTTTATAATGATATGTAAATATATGTAAATATATTTCAATACATTTTTGATATGTTTAAAAAATGGATTATTTTCCGGTACCCCTAATATATTTATAAAAGCTTTTGAGTTTTTAGTCATAACTTATTTGACAGATTCATTTTGAAATATCTAAGGGTTAAAAGCATTCATGACAACTTGGTGTCAGCGTATCTGTACACCAACGTTTTTACACAAAATTAATCTTCCAGGAATTTCGATAACAGCTAAGTACAATTATATTTTCAAGAAACAGTGAATTAATAACCAAACAATTAAACCGTAAAGCAACAAAAAATGAGGAATTCTCGCTGATGATGAATCATCTGCAGAAGAACCATCAAACAAAAGAAAATATTGCTCTTCTTGCACCGAAAACAATAAATAGAGGTATTCAAAATACTGTTGTAAACTTTGCAAACAATTTTTGTTTGGAGCATGTAACAATTACTTGTGAGAATCGTTTTATCGCAACACTGGACGACAATAAAGCTGCTGAGGAACAATTTAATTTGCATTTAATTGTTGGATTTTCACTCTTGATCCAAATAAATAGCTTCGCATGTTCGAATCTGTTAGATGGATTGCGACCGACGGAGGGTTAAATATAAGATGGTTTTGCTTCCAATAGCATTGTAATAAGGAAAAAGATTGTGAAATATGTATTGTACAATGACTGGAAAATGGTCGATATAATTATACTGCTAAGTACACAAATAAAAGGTCTATTAAATATATTTCAAAACATACAACATAAAATAATCTAAGTTCCACTATATTATCTCGTGCTAAAAACGCGCATTTCAAATAAAACAGGTTAGATATTGGCTTTCTAATGAATTATTCATGATTTCAAGAGAACAAAGTGAAAACTCAATACAAATAATGAGATTCACTCCATGAAGTGTAGTAGTTTTGTTATCGCGTTTGACTCGGACCAAAAAAAAGAGACGCAATACATAATACAAAAAAATATTCCAGATATAGAAATAAAAGTTTGCACACACAATTATTATAATATTTTATATTCCACGAGGAATCCCAGAAGTATGCTACCTAACGAATAGATGAAAGTTGTCTAAAAAAATTACTAGGGTAGAAAATACTTATTCTATAAAGCATAAGTTTCAAGTTTTAAGATGCTACGTTATTTAGTATTTGTGTGCGAGCTAATTTATTTATGCGGCTCCAATCGCAGATCCTCTTCAGTGCGAGATTCGCCAGGATTTCGAGGTGGAACTTCGAGCCGACCTTCACCAGCAACGATTTTCTTTTATTTATTTTCAAAAAGGAAAAATAATCAACGGCGAGTATTATGCGAACTTATTGCAACGTTTGAGTGATAAAATCAATGAAAATCATTCGCATTTGGCTAAAAAAAAAAAAAGTGTTTCATCAAGACAATCACACATCCGTTATCGCGGTGACCGAAAGCAATGAATGTATCACAGAATAAAGATTTTTTCCCTTTACTTCTGGAATTTACCAACGTAAGACCTCGATTCAAATATTTGAAGCCCAACGTATATTGCATTTCATTAATAAAATATAACTAGGTTGCAAGTATGTTATATCATTATCCTAATTAAAAATGAATCAGCACATTGATATTCCCCCATATTTTAGATTTGTATTATTTGCATAGTCTCTAATAACTTTGCATTTTATGAAATTCAAACACAACTAGTTTAATTTTAACATATAATATTTAAGTGTTTGGAATATGTGTACTAACCTCATCAAATATCTTTAGTGAATAAGTGTTGTCATCATCCATAAAAAACACAACGCCGTTGAGGTGATCATCGTCCAGGTTTTTCCGTAGCCAATCCAGTCCAGCATTCCTCTGTTCCACGCCTCGGGCCTTCATCCAATGAGGTTCCTTTATTTTATTGTTATAACAGCAGGCGACACAAGCATAAAATCGATCCGGAGAGATGAGAGGGATTTGGGGAAAATGAAAAACATAAATTATGCTTCAAATGAGCTAGCACACTAAATGACGAAAAACAATCATATTAAATGCAAAAACACTATGTTAGACCACGTTCAAGTAAAATCAAACAGCAAAGTCATTGGCACTGCGTGAAATATATAAAAATGATTTAAAAATGTTATCAGAGTGTCAAATATTGAGTACAAATGCTTTGAGAGCACTTTTGAGGAGAGAGAGAGAGGAGGTAAAAAATAAGCTGAAGCTACTGATGTACTAATTTAAATGAAGAAAAAAAAACAAGATGTATAGTGTATATAAAGAATTATTACTTTAAACATTAAGTAGACGTGTGTTTTTCATGCAAATGAATTTTAATATGTAAAAGAACCAAAAAATAAACTTTTACAAACGAAAAGAAAGACTCAAGATAAACGGTTAATAAGCAAATGTAATGATTAGTTTTATAAAATGAAAAGTGAATAAATTATATGAATGTGTTAAATGCAATTAAAGCTCACAAATCAATTTCAAAAAAATAGTAAAACTCAGAAAATCGAATAAATACAGTGAAACCTATTCTTTAAAAACAAAAACACAATGGAAACTCGTAACAATAGCAGTATACAAGCAGTCAATGCAAAACTGTCGAAAAAGTTATCACTTACATAGAAAGAAAACACAAAACCTTTACACGTTTTTTAAACCCGATATCAATTCAGCAAAAATGATTAGAGTTAATGAAAATAAAAACACCAACATTAGATCGATGAGGGAATATATGAAAGGACCAAATGATTTTAGCAACAATTTGAGGATTTATATACATAAATTCAAAAGAAAATATCTAACACTTCCAAACTTTAAGTGCGATAAATTAAATTTGATAATAGTTCAAAAAATTATATTAATACATAACATCATGTAAACATAGCTCTACTATCTGCCTAACATTTTTAATAATAATAGCACTGTAGAAATATTTAAATTTACGTAGCGTGCGTCATCAGATTTCACTGTATGTAGTCTGCTGAGTAAACAAACTTGTCATTGGACGTTAAAGTAAATTCAAGTGAATCTTTACTTAAATCAAATATGTAAACAAAAACTTACATAAGACCACGAAGTAGGTTTTGTTAATGAAAAGAAAAGTCATTAATATTTTAAGAGAGCTTTCACCAACCACGCGTTTGTAGATATCTTCCATTAACGTAAAAAATTTGCACATGCATAAAAAAAATCTAAGAACATAACATGTGGGTTAATTTCTGTGAATGTAGCGTAATTGTTTTTAAATGTGAAAAATTTTAATCTTGCCGTCAGCTTATACTGGTACCAATATATAATTTCACTATGTAGAAAATAATTTATTCAATACTAACGGTGGGTTTGAGCTGTTTGTTCTTTATGGTCCTCGACGCTAGATGGGTGTATTGCAGCGAAGTCTCCTTGAGAAAGTTTTCTACGAGGGCCGTTTTATGCTCCGAGTCCTCAATCACAATCCAATGAAAGTTATCTAACCACATCAATGTCTGAGCGAGCCTATGAAAAATTTACACATAACATACATATTAAAACGATAAGGCACATTTTTTTGCATTATTGAAACATGTTTTTGATTGTCCATAATTCTAAATGTTGAAAGTTAAATCACCATGAAAAGGCTATAAACAATAACATCAAACATTTAGTACTTGAACATGAACGTAATCAATTGTCCTGATAATATATTTAATGCCTACTTTCATGAATTTAAAAATGCCATTTGTCTTTAGGCACAATTATCAGTTTAAATAATATTTCATCATGTAATAAATCATCTATCAACATAGTAATACAGTTTATGATGGTAATAATCTTTAAAAAGCTATAATTTTGAATTGTATTGTCAAGGATATAAATATTTTAATTTTATTCTTATCAGTACTAAAAATATCGAATAATTTTCTTGCAATATAAATTATAGTAAGACAGTTCTGGAAAATAAAATAATAGATAATAATTACCATTAAGGCTTGAATGCAAATTTAGATTTATCGGTCGTTCAGATAGCGTGTTAACGCCTCAGTAGTATAAGATAATGCATTGTAATTATGTTATATGTGTGCCAATAATTTAAATATATATCAGTTAATATAAATGCAAATTTTTAGCTAAAAATGTACAAAAAAGCCTCCCTAAAGAGATACATGAACTCGGAAAAGGAGAAGGTTGATACATAACTCTGATTTCCCTTATATATGTCCTTCGCCATAAAGAACAATCCTTTATGTTAAGTATTATATCGTCTTGAAAACTTGGGCTAACATTCGGCAGATGGCAATTAAATTAAAAATATAAAATCATCGTGCTTGCAGCGACATGGGGTGCGGAGACATAAGGACAACCGCCCCTTCACTAGCGGTCTTCAGGAGTTCGTTACCAGGTCTCATGGGATCAACACCTCTTCGTGGATTAGCTTCTACTGGTATTCTACTGGTATCGGGACTTGCCATACAAAGAGCCTCGGCTGACTCAGCCTGATTAGCCATACTTTCCGCCGTTTCTCTCGTGGCCAGTCATAAACACCGCCTGCTTCGCAGCATTTTGTCTCTTGATTTAATCTCCCTACGGAGCTCCTATTCCTGAATCCTGACAACGAAAGTTATAAAGAATCCTGACCTCCGTTGTTAATTAGAGCCAGACCGAAATTCGGAGCCGCTCTATATATCAACGTACTGAGGTCGTTTTTTTGAGCAATCACTCGCAGTTTTGAGTATGAATCTCGCGTCTAAAGAACGCAGTTATCAAATTGCAACGACGAAGATAGTGGACCGCCTTGTGTCAGTGAGAGATCTGTTGTTTTCAAGCAATATTTTGTTTTAACGACGAAGCTTATTTCACAATGGATGGATTCGTCAATAAGCTAAATTGTCATATCTGGGCTGATGAAATCCTCATGTTATTCAGAAATGATGTCTACATCCAAAAATAAATACTGTTTGTTGTACATTTTAAACGAATGGAATCATTGTGCCACAATTCTTCGAAGACGGTGCTGAAAATGCCATCACTGTGAATGCTGAACGATACCAATCAATGTTGAGTAACTTTTTATGGCCACAATTGAATCATATTGATGTCTATTTCCAGCAAGACGACCTTACATTCGGATGACCCTTTATTTCCGCTTGACTAATGAATCATTTGTCAATGAAATATTTCAAATTACAAACTTCAAAAAAATTAAGAATTCTGACACAGGACCTATATACGAATATATCGTTTGAATATAAATCCAATTTTTACATTGTTAACATGCAAATTTTGTGTCCACAAAATCTATTATATTTACGAATTACATGAATTACAAATGAAGCGAAAATTCCGTGAGTTATGGCTATTGAAAAACATTTTGAATGCCAAATTTCCAACACACTCGTTAAATTGCCACGTGAAGACTCTGTGCTTTTATCGTTTAAAATAATTTTGAACAGTTTTCAACACCGAAAGATTCAACATTCGATAGAAATTATATATATTTATATAAAAAAACAAACATTTTAAATTCCCTTAGTAATGTAATATAATAAAAGGACTGATTAGATCGTTGGATTGAAAATTGAATTTAAATAATTTGAAAAAAATACGATTTTTTAAATAATACCTCACTCGATGTATTGTTTAGATAGATTTTATCATGTCGTATTTGAAATACATCTGATAAAAATACAGTATTCAGTCATTCTCCCTCCGGTAAAACACACATGATTAAAAATAGATTACAATTCTAATCACTAATGGAAAACTAAAAAATGTTATACAACGAAGCAATCTAAATTCTGAACCAAAATTAAGCGTTACTAAAAAAAACTACAATATCATTATCGCTACGGTTATCTGTAATATATGAATTTAATATTGCATTTCATTTGCTATCCGAGAAAAGATATATACTTTAAAAACCATTTATTACAGTATGATAATTGTGTTAAATATACATTTCAAAATACATTCAGCCGAACATTGATAAAATTTAAAATGCATATTCACTCTGAATAGATATCTATATTAATAATATGAGTCGGTTATTATAAATATAATTATACGGCAGATGTACACGTGCGACACTTAACCAAGGCACTTTAACATTTCCATTATCAACTAATCTATCGAATCTCGGTTTCATAGGGATTTTTCATGATAATCTGGCAATTTTGCAATACTTGGTGGCGTTTATAGATAGAACGACCATCTGTCCGCGTTTACTACGCTTCTAATTTCCAATGAATATTAATATATAAAGCATTCTTTCATAGCGACTGTTACCGATTTCCTGATCCCATATTAATTACATTAAAAACAAGCGGTGGAGCTCAAAATATCATCAATCTATTTTTGAAGCGAGAACCGAGTGAATATTTTTTGAAGAGCCGACTTGTAGTATTGATATAGAAAAGTAAATATTGAGCATTTTGTAATAATTTTTATGCTTTTAGTAGGAATTTTAAAAAGTCCAAAGAATAGTGAGTACATATTAATACTAGAGGTAGTCAACCTTTTTATTATATAGCATATTCCTATATAATAAAAAGGTCTTCCCCCACTTCAGACCTTCTTTCTGCACCTGGTCGTCGGTTGAAAATTTAATTCCACCCATGTGTTCTTTCAGGGAAGGGAAAAGATGATAATCTGAAGGCACCAAGTCAGGGGAATACGGGAGTTGGTTCAAAACATCTCAACCAAATAATTTCAAGAGCGCCTTGGTGGCTAAGGCTGTATGAGGACGGGCGTTGTCGTGCAACAAGCACACTCCTCTCGTCAGTATACCTCTCCTTTCGTTTTGAATGCTTCTTTGGAGTTTTCTAGGGTCTTTCAATATCATTGTGTATTGATGGTCTCTCCCTGAGGCAGAAATTCAACCAAAATGATGCCTTTTCAGTCCATTTTTTTGCCACTCACTTTTTATCTCCAGTCACAATAGAGCTCAGGAAATCCTCACCTTCCAATTCAAGTCGCGCAAGAAACTCACGGGCGCTATTGACCTGCTCAGGTGATTTTCAATATGCCATTGCAATAATTCAAAGACTTATTGGAAATAAAACTAAATATATATTTTATGTTTGTTTAAGCTTCAAGATCCAATAGATCGTATTATTTTATAGTGGCAATGAACATAAATGCACTTCCAATACAATAAAATAATATAAAGCGACACAATCTTGATAATTTATGGCTTAATTATTTTTCTTTATTGAAGAGATTGAGATTGGAAATATGAATATATCCAATCGTCTCAATTCAGGTTTATCCTGATTTACTTGGAGATGAAATCCTTTCCCGCTCTTCTATGGAGATTCCATACATCCGAAATATCAGATATGGCATATTCAATCAATCAATTATGTTAACCCTTACAACTCCTAAAGAGCATGAAACAATAGTCTGCATCGAATTGTGGTGCAGTGAATATCTTGAAAATTATTTATGTTCAGTAATTCAATATTATTTTGATAGTACGTTTTATCTGTTTTTCGTTCTACACGATTTTAATAATCTACAACAGATGAACTCAGGAATATATTTATGGATAGGTTTTACACCAATCCAACCCTTGCTGGAGAACTCTTGAAAAGGAAATGTTTCCACGCTGGCAAGATAAAGACCAACAAAAAGGGTTTACCTAATAATATAAAAAAAAAACCAAGATTAGCTGTGGGAAGAAAGATAACATTCAGAAAACAAGATATTTTATTATTAGCCTGGCGAGACAAAATAAGTCACAATGTGCAATATAAAGCATACGTCAACTTCACAATCAATGAAAAGAAGAGCAAGGAAAACCCCATACCGATCTAATCAAGATGAAGTAATAAACAAGCCAGTAATCATTTTAGATTATATCAAAAATATGGGCGAGGTGGAAATGACAGATCAATACGCAACATCATATTGTTTCATGCGAAAGACTTTGAAGTGGTGGAGGAAGTTATTTTTTTGAGGTTTTGAAACATCGATCATAAATTCTTATATTTTATACAAGTATGAAGTCCAAATTGGAACAGTTGTCGTCAACCGATCACGATGAACAATCGGATGGAAGCGCTTCATTCTGAAGAATGTAAACATTCTGAAGTTTGATGGATGAAATGAAAAAATCTTAGATCCCAAATGGTTAATAATGAGAGTTTTAATAACTATCGTATATTGCAGTAATAGCACGATCTTGGCCGAAAGCGTAAAACCAGCAACACTTGCTCGATCACGGAGAAAGATCCTTCATGACATGGAAACAGATTTAATGCATTCTCAAGGGAATGAAGCAAATAATATATTTAAATAAATTAAAATGTTTTAAATACATGGATACGAAAAATATTAAGGAGTGATCATGATTTAAATGATCCACATTTTTTTGTTTCTCAAGAAGAAGAAAATTAAAGTGACACTACGAATGAAGACTACAGTGATTACATTAGTCATAAAACTGCGTCAAATTATGTTGAAACATTGCTAGATTACGCTAAACAGAGAGGACTTAAATAGTGTCATAATAGTTTTAAGAAAAATTATATAAGTGATACTAGGAACTTGTTTAAAAATCTCAAAAACAAACAAAAATTACAGATTTTTTAAATATTTATATGATAATTGTATATATTATGGTAACGTTTAATACTAACTATTAACGGTCGTTTATCTGCTTAGCTATGATTGTTTTTCTTAATACGGTAGACCCGCAGTAATCCGGCGTACCCTGTAGTCCGACATCCCAATACAAGTATAGGCATCATAATTTATGATACAACAAAAGAACTGCGAGAACATTGAAAAGTTCGTCTCCATCATTAATTGTAAAGCAAGAGGCAAATTTTCAAGAAAGCTAAACATCCAAAAGAGATAACAAAAAAGACTTTGTAACTAGCAAGGTAACTCGGTCCGGTCAGATATTCTCATACAAGAAACGGAATTGGAACGATCCGATAGTGTGAATACTCTGATTGTTTCTTGTGTAAGAATATTTGATCGGAACGAGATCAAACCGTCAACGGCACCATAGTATGGATTGGGCCTTAAAACGCTTCAATTATCATCATGAAATACGTTTAGTGATGGTAATAAGTTTATATTTTTTATAACTGCTATAGCCATTATGTTTATGACGTTAATTCTATAATATGAAACCTTGTCTTATCCATGTATATCTCGTCATTTTAATAATTTTTAGGATTGCATATATGTATTACTTTCCAAAAAGTTACAAACTACAAAGTGTCGGGGGCAGTACTCTATTCGACAAATTGGACAATCTGACACTGCCTTACAAAACGTTTGTTGGATTACTCCCCAGCATTATTAGCCTGGATAATTGAGAGTATACTGAATTATTAGTGTATTTTTCAGTGTAATGAAATAAACAAATGAAATATGCCTGTTGAATGTGATGGACGTGGAAGTGTGTGTATGGAGAACGACGTTACCTGGTGAGATCTGCCTTCTGCACGTTCCTGGAGTAGGTGGGTGTAATCGCATAGATCATGGGGAGGTCATCTCTCGGCTGATGAGACTTGGGACACTTGACAGCTCTGTCGCCGGCCCTGGAGATAGAAGCGTAAATAAATAGAGCGCCAACGGCCAGCAGCACTAGGAATGCGCGCTGCCGGCTCCGCGACAGTTCTGCCATGACACATCTAGACGACGTCACGACACGACGTCCACTGATGCTCGACAGCTGAACGCCGGTTTATGGGGAATCCATTCCGCTCACCAATCTTTCACACCGCAACGGGACTATTTTAAGCCACACACTCAGACATCAAACTTATAAAAATCATCAATCTTACTAAACAACACGATATACTGGCGTTTCTCAATTCGTTGTATCAGACCAATATTGTATAAAAAAAAAAAAAAAAATTATTACACATTTCGTAGTTAAATTGAAAAGATAATAACCTAATTTTCCTGTGCTCAGCGTACAATATCAATTTAAAGCAACTATATTATGTATATCAAAAATGTTTTTATAATGCTAAATAACATTTCCCTAATGTCAACAATGCGATACAGCTGCTTTAAATTGGGTTAACCCTATCGAACCGGAAATCATGAAACTGAGACGGGTGTCTTGCGTCTCATCATACACTCGTTCCGTAAAGGTACTCCTACACGTCTAAACATTCTCAATATATATATTTTTTTGTTTATAGAAACTCGTAAATGTTCATACTTACTATTCAACAAAAAAATCATATTCTAAAGAATCTTATAACCATCATAAAATTTAGATATGACTCGATCGAAGCTCGATTGTTCGTGTTATCATGCGAACAGGAGTTTGTTTTGATAATTAAGATACTCGCATCATTCTAATCGTTGACCAATTGTATTATTCCCCCTTGACTTCCCTGGAGTGGCGTCATTAGCCGAGTATCACCACTCCTTTGCAAAATCTACTCCTTCAGAAGTAAACTAGCATGCTTGCACAGTAACCCTGTCCTTTCATTTTCGCAACACATTAATAGGCAAAAATAGCTGAACAACAGAAAGCAGATTTCATGCAAGTTAAACATTAAGAAACAATCTGTCAGTCGTCAGTCCTTTGGTAAGAATTATTATTTTCATTTCATATAATATTAATTATATTTCGCGTGAAATGAAACAATCACTTGGCAACAGTCCCCTGCATCATAACAAGTCAAATATGGAATTTAGGTGATAAATAAACTCTATACTTTTACCAAATATACTCTTAAAAGAGTATTCTACGAATTTGATTCACCTGTAAATGTTTTTGAAAACCTATTTTTCTTTCATTATAATGAGACTGATTTTATAATATAGGACTCAGTGTAATTTATTTTGATAGTGATATTAGATTGATATTTCAGATCTAGAATTCGAGTATAAGTAGAATATTATAAAAAAAACTTTATTTTTATTTTTTTTGTTCAGTTGTGTAATTTTTAAACTCCAAAGTTTATAGAAATAAATTTAAGAAAAACTTAATTTTGCTACTAAAATAATATTTCTTTAATTTAAATACACAGCCCCCTAACATAGACAACAGTCCCCTGTATCGATTTTTCATAAAATACTCAATATTTCCTAAAGTCTGTGATGATTTTGACAAATCTTTGCCAGATATGCAACACGAAAAATTACAAACCATTACGCCCGTTCGCCTTAGAGGCGTAACTAAATATATCTCGCTGTGCGAAATCTTCGAAAATGTCGTGCGACTGTCCTCCAACAAAAGTATTAACACACAGATTTATACTGCTTCGCTCTTATCTCTCTTTCATACGTGTAATATTGAACACCGTGGATTAAAATATTGATATTTAATAGCATTAGTAGTAAATATTTTTAATCTTATTGGCATTTCAAATAATCATACTTATAATATATTGTGATTCTTGTAGATAAGATCCGCAATCATACTTACAGCAGGGTTAAATAGACTAATACAGCTCAAGCGCCTTATCTTATCTTGCATTTCTTATATCTGAATCATTTAGTATTTTAAATCATAGATTTTTCTAGAACTTTGGCTAGTAGTCTTTTTGTTTGGAAAGTGCAAAAAAAAAACTAACTAATATAGCAGCACAAATTAGTAAGATAGGGACCTCATTTCCCTGTGTAATTTAACATTTGATGGGGCTTCCGTAATCGTACAGATGGCCCCGGGTTTCCCATTTATCCCCGAAAATGCCACAAAAAGCCCTAAAAGAGGACGAAGTAGCCACAAGGTCTGTGTCCAACCGGTCCGCATTTCTGACTGCTGACATGACGAACGAACGCTTTGCGATGGGACGCCATACTCGAACATGTCTACAGAACGATGGCGAACTCTCATTACAAAACGAAATTGTCCGAATCAATCAGTGTAAAATAAAAAACATGTGCAACTCTCAACTGGTATTCTGCGTTTTGCGCCCCAATCCCAGTTGCGCTCGTGGTGGGCGCCTGCTTTGTCACGCCTTTATTACGGCTCTTAACAAGAGCGTGGGAAAATAATGGATTTCTTTCGAGAAGACCCAATATATGTTACGTCAATAGCCTGCAATTTTAAAGAGTCCTGTGGCGCTATGTTTTACATAATTTAAACCAAAACGTATTAAAAAAACGTTATTCGTATCGCTAAAAGAACTGTTCGTAGGTCTTAAACAACGCGTTAATTAAATATCTAATCGTACAAAAATAGAGGACGTTGGCAGTTAGTCGAAGATAACTATGCACACGAAACGCCCACGCATAGCGTTTTACACAGGAAATTAATTTTAAAACATTTCACTCAATTGCTATACACCACAAAGATCAAAAAAATCATGGTTTAATCTATTCCGAGATAAACAAGTGTGCTCGACATCAGGCTTTATAATCTCAAAATGTGGATTATGCGCCTTACGCTCTTATGTAAATCAACTTTTCTATCAACTCCGCCACATCGTGTAACAAACTTGATAATGAATCACTAAATGAATCTTATCACTGTTGATAGCACACAATATTCGTTCATTTCTTCGGAATATTTCTTAGGCCTGATCCACACTATGGTGCCAGTAACGGTTCGATCTCGCTCCGGTCTCGGTCCGATCAAATATTCTTACACAAGAAACAATCAGAGTATTCACACTATAGGATCGTTCCAATCCCGTTTTTTGTATGAGAATATTTGACCGGACCGAGACCGAGAGCGAGATCGAACCGCTACCGGCACCATAGTGTGGATCAGGCCTTAATGTTCAACTTGCATGGTTTCTGTTTTCTGTTATTCAGCTATAATGTGTTGCGAAATTAAAAGGACAGGGTTACCATGTAAGCGTCAACGATGAGAATGATACGAGTATCTTAATAATCAAAACAAACACCTGCTCTCAAGACAACACGAACGAACATCGTCTTGCCTTTGTTGAAAGAGCTTAATAACCTATCCGACGATAGCGATTTCAGTCAATTATACCTAAATTTTATACCAGTTAAAAGATTGTTTGGTAATTATGAACATTTATGAGTTCCTATAAATATAATATAAATATAATTAAAATATGACTCGCGTAAATAAAAAAAAACTCTAATATATATATATATTGAGAATGTTTAGACGTGTACGGCACGACTTGAGACGCAAAACACCCGTCTCTATTTCACGATTTCCGGTCCGAAATGGTTAAATAAGCATTTTTGTCGTGCAATGATAATTTTTGATTCTGTTAACTTTAAATTCATGGTCACCCTACGCGTGCATTCGCTTGGTGAGTTCACTTCAGTGTGCGCTCTTTCGGTGCGTACATAAAACTTTTTAAAAAGAGCTTCACTTGTTTATTTTTATTTTTTTAATCGATATATATCATAACCTCAAATATACATCACGCCGAAGCGCGTCGATTGTCAAACGCTCTTTTTGGGGGATCATAGATTAAATTCATTACTTCAACGGAGATGAGCGCGAGCCACCGTTTGGGACGTCGAAAAGGCCTGATTTAAATGCTATTCGAGCATACGAGTTGAATGACTCGCGGATGATCCGGGTTCAATTGTCTTGGGTACATATTTACCAAAAACAATCTACCTGACACACGTGATCTCATGACCATCGTCATTACCTTCAGAATTCCTCACGCCGGTCATTCTTACATCATGATACACTAAAATGATCGTATAAATCGTGAACACTCCTCGCAACAACAAAAAGTACCCTTGATTGAGTCATCATATATGAACGAATCAAATGACCTTGAAATTTTACCAAAAAAATTTCATCTGATGAGAATTACACACGTCAAAAATGTTAGAGAATCTGACTCAGATCAAGCATTAAATGTCGTACAAAAATTACAAATTTAAAATTATAATATAAACTTGTAAGAAAAACAATTAAAACATTAGATTTATGTTAAAAATCCAAATAAATATACATTTTTTACATGACGAACTACAAATTCCACATAAGAGTGGGTAGTCATCCTCATTAACTTTGGTGCGTAACAAACTAACGTGTTAGGTTCCGATCATACGTTTTAAAGCGTTCTCATAAAATATAACATACAAAAATGCCCAGAATCCCGATTAATTAGCGATCGATTCTCGATAGAGCTCCACGGAAAATTTGCCTAAATAAAATACCCTAAAACAGAATTGATTGCGAATAAATTTACATATAATCAAATATTGTTTCATATGTTTAATTATCTTCCAAGCGCTGATGCTAGAGTGATGACAAATGATTTTATGGCGGGGCTCATTCTATAAAACATTGCACAGCAAGATGACGGCCCAAGGATAACAGTGAGTCAGAGCTGCTGTTTAACAAAAAAATGGCCTGGAAAGTACCGCAACACCTTATCTTCAAGAGGAGGAAACTCCCTATTAAAATCCCTGGCAGTGCAATAAATAATTCTTCGAACTTCTGCGGTCTAAAAGGTAATGGAAAACCAATGATGAACGTGTCGTTGAACGAATTCGTCGAAATGTCCGATTTGTACTGATATTGTATGAGATTCCAGAATTCCATCAAAATGATTCCAAAAACAACGGAACGAATGCTTGCTTTAAATATTTCTAGGTAATAGCAACAACTGGGACGGATTGATTCGTAAAAAAAATTCAGAAGGATTAAATGAAAGATCAATGTTTTATAAATAGAATATCAGTTTGTCTCCTAACTTTGTGCTGTTCTTTGACGGGTGGTTAATGAATTTAAATATAAATACATCCAGTAAATTTTTCAAAGATTATTATAATTTATTTTATGTATCTTGTATTAAAAAAGTAGTATAGTTTTGTTGTATATATTTTATCATTATTGTAGTCCATAATACATAGAAGTCAATCGGAAGTATGGAAACGTTACAAAAAACTACAAAAAGGAGATAGCCCAATGCACCCACTGTCCGAAACAAATCACATGCAAAGGGACAAACACAACTGGATTAGCGACACATCTTGAAAACGGATTTTGTTGAATTAAAAGAAAATGATTCCAGAAATCGTTGCCTAGTGTGGCTAGCTGCGCTGGATGGTTTTTCCATAAGAGCGATTACGAATAGTGATTCCATTTTCCGTTTTCATTATAAAACAATCAATCTTGAGATGAATTAGACTTGTTTACATTTTGGGAATTCTTTGGGGATTCTTTTGAAATTCATAAAATTGTTGAAAGTCAGTTGAGTGAATTTGGTTTTTGAATGTGAAATAGTAACAACAACGACTGATGGTGCTAATATTTGGGCATGAAGGTCTCGTCGTCAATGAACTTTGCATAAATCATCCTATACAACTAGCTGTAATTGAAACATTGCACCAGTAAACTTATCAAACAGAAACATTGAAACAGAAAATTTAGATTATTCCAATGAAGATGAACAAAGCACTAAAGAAAATGACTCCGAAAATGATAATTCAGAAAAATAGAACAAGAAGGTTCTTTTAACTTACACATACATATATATGTAACACATTTAAATGATTACTTTAAAAAAATCTGTACATAATTAAAGAGAAAATAAAATTCTCGAGTCCCGCGACTTCCCGAGACTCGAGAGAAGATGTTAAAAATCTTGAAAGATTGATGATAATAGGCCACGTAGAAGGATGCCGCAGAAAAGCCATCTATCCACTGGTCCGACCAGACCAATAGTGTCACCAGCCTTCCATTACTGCAAGCGCTTTGCACTGCGGGCCACAGAGGACCGTCATCAACACTGTGATTAAATTCACCCGTAGCATACATCAACAATAGTGAAAAACGATTATGAAAATATATTACAACTTCTATTCACACGTTAAGCTGTGAAATAGATGACGATGGATAGCAATCTATATTAAATTCAACCGGATTTTCACACATATAAAAATTTTATTGGACACCATCAATTGAATGCATATTTTAATCATCATTCATATCTATAAATAAGAATAGAAATGAATAAATCCACAATGCAATTAAATTGAAAAAGTGTTGCAGTTGGTTTGAATTGCAATGACTGATTATCGTTGAAATTGACAAAAGCATGTGTCGTGCATAAAACACGGTACAATAAAAATGTCAAAATGATAATCATTTTATTCAAATTTTTAACTATAACATTCCAAAATATAGGCTCTCATGACGGCACAATCCTATGCTTTGCGACTAGCATATATATATTTGTCGAAATATTTATAATCACCGAATATAATAACATAACGTCATCGACGCAATATGTTAATGGTGAAAGTGAGATATTTATGCATGAAATGACTCAAGATAACAGAAATAGTTTTGATAGGAATCAGTTATGTCATAAATTTGTATGATCTTTGCGTAATATTGTGGATTAGTTGATTATATATTATATACTAGATATATATTTTGTAGTATTAACTGTTGACAGTAACGAGTATTATTATGTCAATAAAAGTAGAGATTAATAATTGAATATGATGCTTTCGTTGATATCAACACGATCACATACAGTACGCTAAATGTTAAATAATTGTAAACTGATTACAATCAATCATAATGATGTATCCACAACCAAGGTTGGAATTGAGTTGGATTTAAAAATGAGTTAGTTGAACCAGTTTTTAATCCTTTTCGGCTACAATTGATTGGAAAATATTCTGAAAATTTTGCACAATCATGAAATAGTTATTTAATATAAATATTTAAACGTTCACTAATATTTGCGCTAGGACTAACATTTTTTTCAACTATATTTATTTGTTCAACAAGTGAGTTCATAGTAGGAATAATTCTTTTCTATTATTGCACAACACGATGACAACCCCGGGATAGCGGCACATTACCAAAAGTACAGCCCGAATTGGTACTGCAACACCTTATCTTCGAGAAGGAAACTCCCTAATAAAATTCCTGGCAATAGACAACAGTACTATCATAGGTAAATAAATATTTTTTTGAACTTCAGTGGTGCAGAAGTCGAAGAGAAAACACTGCAATATCTTGTCAAGAAAACCCCATTGGTAAATGTGTCTTATAATTCTGTGGACAGGAAGAAGAATTTATTTCAAATTTCCAAGAGTATTTCATACAGTTTGCATATTCAATACCTCCATTATTATTCCATTTTCTTCGTTTAAGTGCTATACATTTTATAGTGAGGTCAGACGCAGTCAATTGTAGAAGTTAAGTAAATCTAAAAGTAGACAATCGAAATTGATTAAAGTGATTTCATTCCTCAGAAATGGGAATCGACGAATATTGAACCATAGAAAAAAATTAATTCTACTATTTCAAAATATGTTACGAGTATAAAAATAGATTTAAATAGCTAATATTTGTACAAAATGTATTTAAAAATCAATACAGGAATGTCCATGTTTTACTAAATTCAACTTCAACGCGTCAGTCTGGAAAGCGTCTACAATATTATATATAAGATATCTTTTATAATTCATACCCCTCATTGTTAATTGTGATCTCCTCAGGAGATTCTCTTGGGGTATCAAAACGGATCTATTGAAAATAAACAATCATATTAATGTAATGTTATTATTAATGCAATACGTCATTATAAATAATACTAAAAGAAATTGGTGATAGAATATCTTTTTGATAAATTAATACACATTTTGAATATAATATCTACTTTTAAAATACAGTAATCCATCATTATTTTAAGACGAATTATCTGGAACGTTCGTATAAAGATAAAAGAAAATCTCATTACTATTCCGGAGTTCATGTAATCTTTCTCATTTTAATCTCGGATATCATCAATACCATCTAACAATGCTAATTGCAAACGATCTTAATATTGAAAATAAGGCACCGCATAGCAACATATGAAAATTTGTATGTTGATTTTATGAGACAATCAGTCCGCACTAAACAAAGAAGCAAGGAATGATAGTGACAATAATAATAGTGGTAGTTTTTAACTACAAAAAAAGATAACTGTATTAATATCACAACGTGCTAACACCTAAACACTGCTAATGTGATTTAATCTCATACATCTCATTAGACAATGATTAAAACCAATTTATCATAGTTTAATCAAGAGGCTCTTATATAAATTGAACTATGCTTTTGAAGTTTTACAAGATTGATTGTTTCAAAATAATAGTTTTTACAGTTTCTGGATCCTAATTACAAGTTTGTAAAATCACCGAAGACATCATTACATTTTTTTTCATGGCTCATCCACACTTTAAGTGACGTACGGATATATAAAGACGGTAATACCGTAATGAATGAGGCCGTCTTAGGTGAACAAATAACGATGATGTATTAGAATGTCGTCTATTATCTCGTTTATTACATTACAATTAACATACATAATGTGCTTTGAAAGGTTACATGCTGACATATTTAGCGGCAATATTTTAGATGTGGTTTTATTAAAATTCATGTTGCAATCGAATTGTTGATAAAAAGCCGATAATTATTATAAATATTGCTTTTGGTGAATAATGAATACAATAATGTTGAAAAAAGGGAGTTTCTTTATAAAAAAAAGAGCAGCATTTAAAGCGAAAACGTATCGATATTATTTATTCTGTCCAAAAAGTCACTCTTACTTCTTATCATGTTGCTAAATATAAAAAACCACATACAATTGGAGAGGATTTAGTAAAACCGACAGCAATAGTCATGCTTTGTATGACTTATGCTGATGAATATGAACAAATACCATTGTAAAATGAAAAAAAAATTGTTTTGCCAATCCTAATCAATACACAGGATATGTACTGATGATGCGTCATCAATGTTCGGAACACATTAAGGCTTCTTTATAAGAATAGAAGAAGTTAATCCGCAGTTAAAACTGTCTAATTTCTTTCTCTATGGGAGAAATCTTTAGAAGTTTTTAAAGATATTATCATGAAAGAGGTTGTTCAGATCGTAAATACTCTTTCGAATACTGAACATGCTTTTGGAAGACGAAAGATCATGCTAACGCAGGTTGAAAAAGTAATAATTGAACAGCTTTTGTAGAAAACTTGACTAAATAAATTTGATATTGCTATTGAAGACTTGCCTGAATTTTTTCAAATATTTTTAGTCTCTAAAAACAAGAATTTATCGTTGATTTGGTTTAATATCTAATATATAAAAATTAATCTGTTTGTTCGTATGTAATGCGCAGCCATACCGTTCATCAGATTGCGATGAAACTTTGTCCACTTATTGCTAAGGATTGTGCGAGTAACATCGGCATAGTCTAATATATAAAGATCAATGTTTGTTTGTCCGTATTTAATGCGCTGCCATACCATTCATCCGATTGCGATAAAACTTTGTCAATTTATCGTTTACACTTGCGAGAATAACATAGGCATAGTAAAATATTGTTTATGTACGCAGTTTGTTATGAGAGACATTTATTGTACACAATATGTTGGCGTATATTGGTCTGGTGATTACTAAGGTAAATAAAGCACTACAATCGTCGATCGTATACCCTTTTTTCAATACATTAAAGGAAATATTTTATTTAAACTTTAGAGCGCATAGAAGAGCAATATTTAAACAATATTTTATAGAATTTTGTGTGACACTCCCTGTTAGAGTTTTACTTGGATTGACTTAAAACGGCAGGAAAAATTCTTGACACATTATTACGTAAAAAATTGATGTAACCCTTAATGTTTTAAATAGGAATAAAATGACCTATTAACCGGAAATTCCAAAGGCTCTTTCTTTTCTAGAATTTTATTCTTATTGACTTGAAGCTTTGGTAAAATATTCTTGACATATTATACTATTAGATAAAAATATTAAAACCTTTTAATGTAATTTATAAATATGCAAATTTTTATATCTATATTTAATAGTAGTGTGCCTTGAAAATTTTTAGAAGATAAAAGGTTGCGGAGCTCTGATCTAGAACATAAATTATTTATGTATATCCACATATTTTGCAATTCAGTGGACGTTTTCCTTTTGCATTTCTTATAGATCTTTCATAATACTGCAGCCTAAACAGATCTTAGCCTAACAAAGACACAATCAGCACTCTCGGCTCGTTCGATGCAATCACCATTTATTAACATAGGAAGTTAATTGTAATTGATGTCTTGAAAATAGAAGGTCAGCGAAAGATGAGTGCATCAAACGGCCGAGTCGTGCGGAGCATCTCACATAAATGGAGTAATATTACCTTGAAGAGTGTGTGTATGTAACTGACCTTTGCGTCGATATAACAGAATATACGATGGGCAAATCGTTCCTAACCTCTTGGTTGTCATTGGTACATTGGAACGAACCGTTGGTTGAGAGGAAAGCGAATATCAACAAAAAGACGATGCCCACATAAATGACAAAAGTTCTTCTCTTTATTCGAATGTCGGTCGTCATTTTCGAGGGCCGATGGAAATCACTATTAGCGCTGCGATGTCATCGCATCCCGCGACTGCCCAAAGCGCAATCCCACTGACCACTGGAAACTGATGGCCTAAACCTCACTATTGCGCAACATAACCAATGTACTTAATTCCCATTTAAAAAATAATAATTCGCATCAAAATCATTCAAATACGCGCAACAATTCAATTACTACAAATCTTTCGTCAAATTACTACGTTTCTCATAACAATCTAGATAAAAGATAAGAAATACGTGAAGAATTATATACACATTAATATCTCCATTCACCTGTCGTAATCTTTATCGCATGTAAATATTTAATATTGGCAACAATAAAAATGAGTTAAACCTCCGCCGCGGGAACATTATAATGATTAGAATTCTATTAATAACTAAACACTTCAGCAGGCCCATTAAGTTCTCAAAATCTTATGAATGAAAGCCTTATTCGTATGGCTATTTTTAACCGTGTCAAATTATCACCGAGTAAACACTTTCATTCATTCGAGTGTTTTAAAAGGGGTTGAAGCCTTTGTCAAATTACAAATAGCTTTAAATACATAGATAAAAGCGTTTTGATCGAATCAAGAAATATTTTATGAAATGAAAATGTATCTAATTTGATCTAACACATTTCGTGCGGGGAAGCTTCGCGCGCTTTTGCTTCTTGGCGCGGGTAAATCTTGAACGCCGCGCGTATAAAGCTTTTATTGTGTGATGGATTGCATATTATGAAGTTAAATTGTTTAATATCAGGAAATACAGAAGTCAATATAGTCTGCATGCACATTCTGAAGCTTTTCAGTGTTTAGATGTCGCCATGAAATGGCTTGAGAACCAAGAAGAGTGTAATTCAGGACGACTTACATATCTTAAGAGTATTTGCGATTTGGCAGCTTCTAAAAAAAGAGCTAGCTTAAAGTTAAAATTGATCATTGTTGAATTGAAGTGTGAGTCGATTTATATCACCAGAAAAATATTTCATTTGCTGTTCAGATGAGTTTTTTTATCTTTCAGACAATCGCCGAACTGAGGGTCAACCTGAATTAGGAAAGCACTCAGTCTCGAATTTGCTCGGGTAAGTTGCACGTGGACAGGGAGACACCCTCAGTTGGTGTAGGAGCAAATCCGAGATGCACTTAAACGTCACATCTTCACCCTAGCGAGGAAAGGAGGGACTGGACTCTGCATTCCAGAAAGCCCTTTCCAGTAAAATAAAAAAGATCGTCTAGAGTAGTTTTTCACTGTCTCCCGAAGAAAACTACACACCTCCCACACTCCCTATCGAGACGTCGCGAAAGCGTTCGTCAATACATTAATTCAGGAGATCCGCTGGGTGAGCGTTCTAAATAAAACTCGGTGGTAATGCTACCTTCAATATCGAGCGAATGAGGAGGTGAATGTATGATACAGACGTAATGGATGTAAGCCATTCCTATTAATAGATATTGAAGAGGCCCATTATTCTGCAATATTTATTTATTGACCCACATATATTTATTTGGGTCGTGGATTATTTCCTAGTTGGTACTTCCTAGTGGAGGATCGTTGAAATTAATTTATACTGGATGCCTTTGTCACATCTAAAATTACCTAGTTATAACTAGAATTCACCGCTGTACATATTTGAATTTTAGATAAAAGCAGTAAATCCTAGTTATAACAAAGATATCCAGTATAAACTAGTTTCAACTAGTAAAACTGCGTTCTAACTAAATACGGATTTTGACTGTAACATACACATTAATTTCCATACGTAGCTATCAGTCGACATAGAAAATCAGACGATTCATTTCTGCACATTTAGTTTTTGAACTAGATCATTATTTAAAGATTTATATAAAATGGATACGACAACTCTATTTATTAAAGACTATTAATATAAAACAAAGTTATTAGTAATTAATTGACATTTTTCTTATTTGAAGGAGATATAATGCACACGGCGAGCAGATACAAATACATTATGCGTTGTAATGCTACATGAAAATGTTATAAATCCATTGTATTATTCTTAAATTGATATTTTCCAGCATAACAAACTATGCCTTTGTTATTCGCCCAAGTGTAAACAATAAGTTGACAAAATTTCATCGCTATCTGATAAACGGTACGGGAGCGCATTACATACGAACAAACAAAAATTGCTTTTTATATATTAGATATTAAACCAAATCGACGATGAATTCTTGTTTTAATATTGCATTTATAAAATTTTCAAGCGATGTATGAATCCATATTCAGGAGTCATCGAAAACATCTATTCGATTTGAGCATCCGAAGTACTTGACACAGATTTTCTTTCGATTTTTCATTATCAAAGCAAACGCTGAGATATAAAAGTGGGCATAATAAAAAGCGTTATCTATAGAACACTTTTATTACAACCTGCAAGTTTCGTCATACAATATTTTAACATGAAAAAACAATACTACAATAATTAGACATCATGCTTATTAACATTTAAAGTCATCACATATAAACATTTCATCATAATAGGCATGATCAAAATTATTTTATCATTTTGTGGGTTGTACTATTTATACAGAAAGTTAAACAACTACGATTTAACATTTCCAGCATGTTTCACTAGAAGATCAGTCTTGTGTTTCCATATGAATGAAACATTTCATTTATATTCAATTATCACACAATTAGTACAATTTTACAATTACAAAGAACGGATATTTACAACACAAAAACCTTTGCATTACAAAAATCATCGAATCGTTCCTCTTAATGCTTTATAATATGGATCTGTATCAAATCATTAAACAATAGGCTATTTTAATAAAAATACAACATATTTAGCTTGGGAATAAACGCTGTTGTTTTAATGTAAAAGTATGTTTTTAATTCATTGGGAATACATAAATTAACTCCGGATAAAAACCAATGAATATCAATACTATAAATTTAATTTGAATAAGGTCTGAATATGTTCATGAAGAGGAACTGATACACTTTGGCAAATGACTTCCTATACAATCGTTGAAATTGTAGGGTTTTTTTTTATAAATATGATTAAGCTATTAAAAATATGATATTTTAAAGAAACAAATAAACAACATTTTCTGAGCGTTAACATATCTTGTCATTATTATTGTGATATATCATAATCAAATAAAGTCAGTCAGTCACTAAAATTCAAAATTTAAAAAAAAAGCATAAAAATATAATTTCAACTATAGGCTAATCTTCAAACATAGATATTAATTTTAAGGATATAAATATTATATAAAGAAGAATGATGATCATGACTGAAAATATATGTCAACTTCCAGGAAAAAAAGAGGAATTTATTCCACAAATAAAATCAAACAAAACATATACAACAATAAAGCTTCTTATACAACAATTAGTATCACAGATTTCTTTGCTAAAAAATATACTTAGATTAATTATACAAAACTACATGACACCGAATGGAAATCTGTGATATGTGTTTTGTTATTAAAATTTGATTGGTAATTATCACCCCTGGAATATTTGTATAAAATCTAGAATTAAAAATGAAAATTTACTTGTATAATATACGTATTTCTGACACAAAAAGCAACGAGTGCCAGAACCGAACAGGCAGTGTAAATTTACTTACAGCGAACGAAAAGGCAGTAGTGAAACGAATGAACGTTGTTATACAATTTTACCACATCAAAAAAAATGCATTTTCACAGCTATGATCCTCGACCTTAAGATAACTGTCTTAAATGACACTATTGATAATTTAAATAGGAATTACAACATTAAAAGTATGTTTGTAAATGCATCTAGAATCAAAATAAATATACGATACGATTAATTTCAGTGTAAATAATTTAATCAATAAATCCGATAAACTTCTTTTTCCCTAATAAAAATGAAATATATTTAGAAAATATGCTTTCTATTTATTGCACAATATGATCCCTTATTCAATACATTGACGCGTGATGAACAATAAAATCTGTAAGCGACACGTTTGAAAACTTTTGAAACAATTCAATTTTGGACATATAAATTGAACACATTTCTTTCGTTCGAGTACAAATAAAATAATTTTCAACAAGTATAAATATGAACATGATAACACTCTTCTGCTTAAAAATTATAAATTATCGCAAATGTCCATTAACGAGTCTTGTTTTATCTACAATTCGTCGGCTACTGGAATTCTCACTCCAACGTGTAAATTTGCCACATCTTAATATATCATAGAGTACAAATACTATTTAATAGCACAATAGAACGAACCAGCGATTTATTAGATTTTAACTATACATTTGCACTATAAAAAGGAGAAAAAGTCAAATACAATAATTAACTACGATCTACAAAATATGCAATGCATATCAAAGTTTTCTTACGCCTAAGAAAATACAGCATTAAATAGTGGAATCGGTCATACTGCAAATACATTAATTGCTTCGAATCTATTGAGAATTTGTTTCATAAAAACAATAACGCACTTCTACAAACACTTCTATAAGACTGAAAGATAGAAAATAAAGAGGAAAAAAGATTATCAATAGAGAGAATGGCGAATTATAAATTCATTCTAAGAAAGAGTTTAAAAATGACGTCTGCAGACTAATTAATCGAGAAAAATGATGTAAAAGTATTTACGCAATACGTTTGTCTAGAAACAAATTATTAGATATACTTTAATACTCACTATACATTAGAATAGCATTTGAATTTATTGCTTCGTATCTACAGTATAACGAGAGGTTTACGAACGATCGACAGATTAAATTTAAACAAGTAAAACAGTTTCATATATTCGATCGCGAGGAATCGGCGCGTTGATCTTTCATAATCGCGTATAAGACACCGCCGCTTTCATCGATCGCTTCGTCACAGAATCAATCGATTAACGATGATTAATTATCGGCGCTATTTAAGGGGTGTACCAAAATATATTCTTAATTAAATTTTCACATTTGTCAAAATACAAATAGAATAAAAGTATTCGTTTTTTATAAACACGATAAAATATTGCTTATTTCCAGTGTCAAAATAACTATTAAACGTATCTACGAGTTCCCGTAACTGGGCCTAATAATTGCAAGATTCAGCCGAAGAATAATCCACGTTGGGTTCAATAGTCAGTTTAACCCAATGCACATTATTGATTTTGATAGCAGATATAAAAGCCCAGAATTTGGATCAGTTTTTGCTATAATATAAATATAAATTTGCGAGATAAATAATGATCTGGTGTAAATAAAATAATAATTAGAATTGCATCCGTGCATGCAAAACGCATTCCGTGTACATAAAAAATAAATCAAACAATCTTAAAATCATTATATACATACCGCTTCCGTACGAGAATAGCATATCCAACAATTTTCGAAAACAAAAATAAACTATTTGGTACTTTCGAGATTATGTGTTTACATTTGCTAATCACAAAAAAGATATATATTTTTCTTTAAATTAATAAAAAAGAAAATATATAAGCATCTACAAATAGAGAAGAATAGATGTTTTTAATTTAACATAAACTTAAAAACTACACATCTAAAAGATAATAAACTGGAAGCAATAGAAACGGAGGATTACAAAAAAAATAAAAATAAACAAATCTTAACAATGCATATAAATATATGTATAGAATCACTTGATTTCATAATTCGATTAATTGACAATGTTAATCGACATTGTCAAGACGTATTCGTTTAACATACAAAATAGACTAACAGAAATTATTGTTAATTTTTTGTAATATTAATCGATTAGATACGATATAATTAGAGCCGTACATTAAAAATAAATGTAAAAATTACACACATGTGCATTCATCGTTAATAAGCACATTTTTTCGTTTAAACTAATCGCTCAAAATCAAGCTATATTTTTAATCTTTAAACACGCAAAATTTAATTCGATAATTTGTGCATACGACCGTATCTATATATTACTTATGATCTACGACCGCTAAATACTCTAAACGGGAAATCAAAAGGCATCTTCATTTTGTTAGTGAATCGTACGTTTCATCAATACTTAAGTACTTCACTTCGAAATCAGAAATCATCTTTCATCTTAAAAGCATTTGCATATTATAAAATATAAATTTGCAAAATCTATGCGATTATTAAAATAATCTTACATTAATTCTTCCCTTAACACTTATTGTTGATCAAGGTTACATTTTTGATTGGTCAATATAAAAGTTTAAAAACAATTATCATATAATATCAAATGTTCATAACCAGTATGATCGGCAATTATTCAAAATATCAAATTGGCTAAATGTCAATTCATTACAATGATATATTAATTACATATATTTTTTTTTAAGTCAATATGGTCAACTCTATTGAGATATTGTTTTCATAAAGAATCTATTTATTTCATCAACATCGTAATAAATAAAAATCTATAGCTGTAACACTCGTACGTCTATTATTATTTTTGAAAAACTATATATGTATGATTGTTTTGTATTCTAATTTTAAAAAAACCACCATAATACGATATAAATAAATATAAGGCCATCTTAACCCGTTGTATACAATAAAGCTACCAATTGTTGAGAGTTAAATTCTGAGAAAATATTGAGCATACACGGTATTAACTAAATAATAACTATCAGTACACCTACACGCATACGTCGTAAATATAAATATAATTTGACTCAAATATAAATTCAATTTTTTAGTTGCCATCCTGTAGCAATGGAGGTCATATAAACGTTACAATTGGAGTCGCATCCGCAAAAATGATGCATTGTAAAAACATAGTTGTCAAAGATAATATAGTTTTACATATTTAAGCATAATCTTTTTTTTTGTTACGCTCACTTTCAACAGTTAAAGATGATTGCATAAATTATAACTATGTTTCATATAAAAATTCAAGTATGTGGTAAAGCTACATAACAATAAGAAAAGTAAAAAAGTTACTATACCCACCACAATTAATTCATCATTTTGTGAGTTCCTACAATGCTACATTTTAAGTATATAAATCGTCGACCATTAATGTTGCAAGTCGACGAATTTAATAGTTGTCAAATTCACATAAATCATTTGGTGTCAGACGCTTAAAATATATTAATATTTCATTATAAATATATATTTAGAAAATAACGTGGGAGTCCTCCTGGCATAACGTCGAGCGCTCGCTCGCACCGTTATGGGAACAGCTTCTCAGACAGTCAATTGATCGCTTGCTCTGTCATCTGAAGACACAACGATTCTAATCTTGAGTTAATATCTCCCATTGACGCCGCAGGCGGAAGTCGTCGAGGCATCGGCGGCTGCGGAGGGAAGGACGGATAAGATGAACTCTTTTTATTGTTCTCGGTCGATTGCCAATTTCCAGAACTCAAACAATTTCGCCACCTAAAACATTCAAACGTTTTAAATCTCAGACATCGGACGATACACAAAAATATTCATTTTATTCAACTGTCCATCGGGTGTGTGAATAAGTTGTGGGTGGAGAGTACATAGCGACGAGAAATTTTGTATTTGTTGGTGGACCCTTAAATTTAGCTTTGCATCAAATATTTTGATACTAGATACATAGCATCTGATAATTGTAGTGTTCGAGCAATGGTAATTTTAAAACAATTACGCACAGAGATAAGCAGTGGACCTTCAAGCCCGCTTTCGAAATAAGACAATGGAAATGGAATGCGGCCAGGATGTCTTTCATTATGTAGGGTTGGCCAAACTAGCGCAATGGTTGGACAGATGCATCTGGAACTAAGACGCGCGCGAAATAATTACAAATACAGGTTGCTCGACGAGATATAAAAAGGGGTTCAATTCAGTCACACCGCGTTTTATCAGTGTGATAGAGACACCATATTGTCCTGCGCACAGGACTTGAAGCCGAAAGATATAAAAAGTTGTCCTTTTGCATTTGAACAGCTGTTCCAATGACAAAAAACAATCATAGCATTGAAGGAAAAGCGGCCACAATATGCCCAAAAACACGACAAGGTGATTTTGCAACATAACATTAAGCCGAATGTTGCATCATCAGTCAAAACCTACCTGGAAACAATAAAAAGAGAAGTTTTACCCTACCCGCTTTACTCTTCCAACATTGCTCTTTTTAATTACCACTTTTCCGATCGATGACTCATGGTCTGACTAAGCAGCACTTCACTTCTTATGAAGATATCAAAAAATAAGCCGATTCTTGGATTGTCTCAAAAGACGTGTCGTTTTTTTGGCGTGGAATTCAAATGATGCCAGAAAGATGGAAAAAATGGAGTCGCTAGCAATACTTTAATTGACTTGCGTTTTTATTACATTTTTAAAATAATTACGAAAAACCACACAAACTTATTCACACCTCCAATAATATCTATTGGACAAATTATCCAATTGAATTGGACAAATATTTACAAGGACGCTTTTTGTTGAAAACAAAATTCATTCCATCTATATCAAATCTATAATTAGTATAATATATTAAGAAAAGTGTTAATTTATTACTTTGCATCCAAAATAATATCCAACCTTGGTTTGGATCTTCTTTGGAACGGAGCATCGCCAAGATGAGCGAGAAACTGTCGAGGAGGGACTCTATATTTAAGAGATTTTAATTCGGCCGCAAGAGCGGCACTACGTGAGAAAGCATCGTGTGCCAACGCTCTATCTACTAGCCAACAATGAAGTGATACAGCAGTCCCTCCATCGTGGTAAGATGACCCGCTAGATAATAACCGTGAAGATGCTAAAAAGCAATATAATGATCAGTGAATTGTCAGATTACAGCTTAATGGAAAAGTAACAAATTATTGTATTTTAACACATTACATACGGGGAGCATATTAATATTTAAAATTGTGCGAATTTTCCCCATATGTAATGTGTTAATTGACATAAAACTATATCCAAATAAAAAAAATACCTAAATCTAAAACTCTCACAATCAAGGAAGCCAATGGCGATTCAGGTTTAATTGGGCTAATAACGACACTCCGTAGCTGTTCTAATAGAGACATCATGCTAGTAACGGACATATAACCTCCGTTCGATAATTCTTTCTCCATTTCCTCAAGCATATTTTGTCTTTCTGATAGTTTCTTTATTGATAGCAAGAGTTTATGTCTTGCCCCTTTAGTAACACCTGCAACAATAAATATACAATAAAATATAATATAAAACACTGAGAAAATTTCCGATTAAAAACATTATAGACGTACCTAGCCTTTGAAGATATTCTTCATTGATAGAGATCATTTGATCATAAGAAATATTTGAAAAGAGCCATATATACTTATGCAATCGTAGAGTTTTCAGCCAATGTGCAATCGTAGACATGCCATCATGATCTCCAACATTACTATACCTCAAATCATCTAATTTTGTTTCACTGCCACTACTAGAGGAAAGGCTACTGACGGCTTGCACGTTTAAAAGACTGTGTTCACTTGAGAGCGAAAAGCTTCTGGGCTTTTGCATGAAATGTTCAACATTTAAATTTTCTGATGATGATGACATCAACCCGTACGAAGTTGAAGGCGGAGTCAAACTATTGGATCTTCTCGCTTTGGGTTGTATTATGGCTGGATCAAAAAGTGTTCTGTCAATGTCACCATTAACGTCTATTTCTTTTCCGTTCTTTGAAAAAGATTCTTGTAAATTTTCATCTACAGCAGGTACGGGTACAGTCTCGGTACCATTCGGGATAACTTCGTCAAGAGAAGGTTTGAATTCCACATTTTTCCCGATTGTCCGCCGAAAAGTTGGGTTGCCGTTTGCGGGCCACGCTACTTTGGGTTGTTGGTTTTCATTTCTCTGTGACCATACTTCTGTGAATGCTTTTCCAGAATTCAAAACGTGATTTTCTAAATAAAGTAACCATTGAGAAAGTGATCTGAAACAAACATAAAAAACGTACTGAGTAAAATAAATAATGACGATATTCTATATTAGTGCAGCCCGCCAAATATTAAATTCATTTCAATCAGATTTTTTTAAATGCTAATATAATTGTTACCATTGCGAAATCAATAATCATTTATTAACTAAGTACAATTATATCAAATATTAATATCGATAATTTATTAACCAGAAGATTTTCTCCGGTACGTTCCTTGTATTTTGGACGAGATATTAACGTATCGTCTAACAAATAACGAGACATCTCAGTTTATATAAATCAAAATATATTTTAAAAAGCGGAAGTAGATAAATTTTCCTCTTGATTTATCATTTAAACGTTCTTCGTAATTAAACGCGGTTATTTATAAATGTTGTATATCTACGAGCGTTAATTTATTACTATTTGTTACTGTTATGAAAATTAAAAAGAGTAATTTTGCATTCATATTAACGTGGGCGTCATTGATTACCGCTTGTTGAATCATACGGATGCGATATATATTTATTACTGGATTGTTGAATACATAAACAAGAAACCAATCACTAAAGTACGAAGCTCATCCACAAAGTAAGTTTCGCTGGGTTCGTTAACAGAAATAAAGCACAATTTCATGGAAATATTTATTGCAATGAATACAGCAAGTCTTCAGCTATTTTTTTGCCACCACCACAACATATTTGCTACCTAAATTCAAACACTGGATATACTGTGGAAGTAAATCTGCCATCTTCGTATTTGTTGAGTCATGTGGGGCTTAACGTTATCATGAAGATAATATTGGCACTAAGCTTGTTGTAATTTCTGTAATGTTTCGTAGTAATGCTCAACATTCATTGTCATTCACCATCGAAGTCGACATCCAGAACACCCTGTTTATCCCAAAACACTATGCGCCGCATCAACAACATCAGCTTGAATTTCGTATTACAAGGAGATTCTCTGGATCCAATGGATTGACTGTTAATTGGTTTTTGGGATAATATGTGCGACGCAGGATGTTTAGTGTCAGTATTGTTTTTCTGCACAATATCACTAGGCTACACACGGCTTGACGGACAGTCAATTTCTTGCAGGATTTAAGCTGGGAGGTATTTAATTATCCACTATACTTTTTGCATCAACGTTTTGATAATGACAGATAGGCAGAAATGGTTGTCACATGGTAATTCCAATCCCGGGCAACTTCTACGACACAGGTATTCAAAAGTTGCTCCCACAGTATAAAAAATATCATAATTCCGGTGGCATATATGTTGAAAAATAAACAAATATTTGCTCTATCTGTTACAATAAATAATTCCATATAATTGTGTTTTATTTCTGTTACCGACCGTAAGAAAACTTAAAAGTAAATGGATGAGCCTCGTATGAGGGTATTTTGTCTTTCAATAGATGAGATCAAGCTTATCACTAATATATTATTGACCAACGACCTGTCTTCATTGGAATTTTATCAAGAACTTTGAAGGAAAAAGAAGAATTTTGAAAATATAGTAAAATCATAAAATTTCATATTCACGTTTATAATTATAAGTATCCTGTGTTGATCAAAGGAAGGTTTGGGTTAATAAAGTATTATTGCAACTGGAATCAAATTGGGACATTTCAATGATGTTAGCTTTATTGATATTGGAAGTTAGATGGAAAATCTTCCGTTATATTGAAATATTGCATTAGATGTGTGTGGTGAATGTTGATTATTTGAATCTAAGATTTAAATCTAAATAAACAAAAGAAAATTGAAATGTATTTTCATATGAAATACTGAATGTGTAGTGTGTAACAATGACGAAGTTTGACAGTTGTGTAGGTGTGAGGGTGAACAATGAAGATACTGACTTTCTATCGAGGTCGGAGAGCGCTGGATGGATGAGCATATACGAGAGCATCTCCTGGCAGCGGTCGATGTGTTCGTCCTTGCTGACGCAGTGTCGCACCATCGCCGGCACGGCATCCAGGTAGATGCGCTTGGCTTCGTCGTTCCCGGGGCGCAACAAGGGAAGATGCGCTACGAGGCGCGCGAGCCTCTCCGGGGCGTCCGTCGGCTGACGAGCCGGCACGGTGATGTTGGCGGATAGAAAACGCGGGTCATTGGCGTCTCGCTCCCTCGCCAACTCGGCGGCTCCGGCTCGAGCCTCCAGAGCGGCCTCGGCGGCGCGCTGGACGAGCCTCAGCCCCGGCCAGGGCACCCGCCTCAGGAGAGCACATACGACCACTACTCGTTCGCAAGCCCCCCAACACTCGAAGCGCGCCGCCAACGCCGACACCTGCTCGTAGAACGGACCCGGCCCCGCGATCGACATCGCCGCCCTCCGTCAAAACATCACAGAGATGGCCACCGCCGACGAGCCGCACTCCCCACACTCCCCCACCTCCCCACTCCCCCACTGCGACGCCCGATTCCCGACTCCCGACGTGAACGGCCGAATCTTAAAATATCCGCCAAAAACGTTTAAAAAACTCAAATTAACGAAAAATACGATTCGGCATATTTTTCCGGCTTTCATAAAATATTCCTGTCAATATTCTAACAATTTAAAGCAACAAAAAATATATATACTCAGTGTTGCCATAATATGAAAATCTACCTACCGATGTCATAAAGCTATAATAAATCATTCCAATATTTACATCAATAATCATCGTTTTAAAAATACAACAAATATTTTTTAAATTAAACATCGATTTTAACATTAAAAAAAATACACAATGATTATATACAGATTTAATTTAATATATTATTGAAATCCCGACACTTTAAATATGCGCTTGGGGTTATATTGCTCCAATACGTACAAATCATATTAATTAATTTTTTAAAACGTACAATAAGAATAACGCCTAAATATATTTTTATATAATTCAATAGATAGAATAGATCCATTTTAATCAAGATTTCGCTTAATAACAATTTGATAAATCTTTTAATGCGGGTAAAATGGACCGTTAAACAAAATACGCTTTAGGTTTAAAACCAGATTACTATATATGTAATTATTTATATAAGATACATACTTAGCACTAAATTTACCGTATCCGTCAATTTGACGAAATTTTAACTTTAATGTATCAAATCAAATATTAATATATCGAAATGAAATTTGTATTCAAGAAATGGGATTCATCTTTTTTTTCAAACGCACTTTTTAGGATATAAAAATATGGAAATCTTTAAATTCATACTAATAATTTAGGCTAACGGTAGATGTTAGAATGAAATATAATTTTATAAAAATGATATGATATGTAGATTACACATCTGGAAGACTTTATTCTTATAGTTTATGCATAAAAATTATATCAATATTCTTTAGGAATGAATTTATACTTGCCAGAATGAAGATAATATCCAAAATATATCTTTCGACAAAAAAATTACATTCAGTTAAAATCAGGAACCGTTTTTTTTTCAATTCGATTACGGTTTTCGTTCCGGCAAAAATAATGATTTTATCGATTATCGGTTTCGTTCCGGTTCAAAGCCTTGTTAAAATCATTTTTTTAAATATATTTCATCATTTTTTGTGTAGTTATTGATTTTAACCCTTTAGCATCGGAGGAATTTTCGCAAAAGATTGCGAAAAAAGTGGAGGGTAAAATTGCCATTATTTAATGACTTACTTAACCGCTTTGTCACCGCATGTTTTCAATTTTTAAAAAAATGAACTTTTACCAAAAAATAAATAATTTTAATGATAATTTTTGTATTGTAAAATTTTTGTACAATAGCATGCACAAAAAATAGCACTTGATAGCACTTTTTGCTGAATTTTGTTTTTTTTTTATTTGTCTTGGTGAATGCTTCTTATTTGTCAAAATTGTTACTGTCATTTTAATTTCAATAATTATTTAGCCAAGACAAAGCTCGTATTTGTATCAAACCGAGTAGTGAGCGAGAGTCACCTCTCGAGTGAAAAGGATTAAAACGATAAAACATCGAAGACTTATTTAGGTTTATAAAAAAAAAGTTAAACAAGAAAAATTATGCTAAACGAGCGTCGCTTTTGGGAGGGCTCGCTTTTTTGGCAGCGAATTTGATCAACACAAAAGTGATGACCCGATGCCAAAAGGCTTAATAATTTTTTTTTTAAGAAACTGCATGTTTTTCTTTACTCGTCCATTTGACAGGTATTGGTAGTGCTACGTTAAAACCAGTAAACTTAGTGTTAAAAAAGTTAATAAATGTAGAGCCTTCAATAAAAGTCCGACTAATGACGCATTGTGTTCGGGCTGCAACATACCATCAATGACGCAATGTAGACTATATAGTATTGAATGTTTATTTTCATAAATAACACGTATGCATTTTAAAATCATTCAAAAAGGGGATTTGGTGTATATCATGTTTACTATTATTCCAGATAATAAGGACCAGATTTGAGGGATGCCAGAATATTTTTGTTCTTATGAATAAATATCTATTTGAATACAATCTGTATTTTTTTCCATGGTGATTTCAAAAACGCAAAACCTTATGGCCCACTTTAACTATAGAGTTTGAGCCCTGAGGATGTTTACTCGAAATGTTGACAATCCATCCAATTAAAAGCCTGTTCGTCAATGTTGCAATATTCCAAGGATGGAATTTAAGCTGTACGGGTTGTAAAATTATTTTATGAGTAATCGGTTAGTGCTATCTTCAAATTTACGCAATCCGGATGGCGTTTTGTAATCCAGAAAGGACTGAAGACCTCAAATATTTACTTTAAAATGTAGCCGTCAACCGAAGAATTAAATTGAGCTCATAAATTCAACACTCGATCCACTGAACTATCATTAATTATTTATAAAAAGGAAAAAATACATATGCAATGTGTCATTAGGAATGAATATGTCCATTTTCAATTATGTTTCATCAGCGTAATGTTACATTTATAGATTGGAACAATCCATTAAATTGCTAATGTCAGTCATAAAGTTCATCCAGTTATATTTGCATGAATATTGGACATATTCATTTGCTATATAATTATGCAACAATCATTATGGCGATGTTTAAATAACTGTAATTGATGATTGACATGCAAGCATCGATTGCAGATTGCGATAAAATATTTAATGATTCTTGGGCAATTATTTTGATGCAACAAAATGCACTTTGCTTTTTTTGTTTAGCTTTAGCTTTTCCATATTCTCATACGATAGAATCAACAGGTTTGGAATTAAAATATGAACTTGAAGAATCACATGACCTACTATCATCATCACTTATTTGCTATTGTAGAAAGAAAATTAGTTGATTTTTAACATATTTTTAAATCAATTTTAATCAGAGCTTCAAATTGGAACTGAACCGAAAACCAATAACTAATAAACCCGTTATTTTTCGTAGGTAATATTTTTATCAACCCAAATTCCAGCTTGTAATCTTAAGCCATGATTATGTATTTCGTTTAGATTATCTCTTTGTATATGATAGCTATGTACCCAGACTGGGACTCTCAGATTTACATTATTTCTTGGTGTCAT
Organism: Stenopsyche tienmushanensis; assembly: GCA_008973525.1. Classification (NCBI taxonomy): domain Eukaryota; kingdom Metazoa; phylum Arthropoda; class Insecta; order Trichoptera; family Stenopsychidae; genus Stenopsyche; species Stenopsyche tienmushanensis. The sequence goes on from WACJ01000079.1 coordinate 645,892, forward strand.
ACTACCATCTTCCAGACTATAAGCGTTAAATCAATATCTTTTCGTTTAATAAATTATATTATTAAGCACTTCTATTTCTAATTATTATACCTTCAATGAATTATTTATATAATATTTATCAAATACAAAAACTGTACCGATATAAACCACAATTCCTAATTTTAACAATGGAATAATCAATTATTGATGTGGATTGTTCAGCTTTTTACTTTATCCACGACATTTCACAGCTTCAAACAATATTTTAACATATTTGCCTAACTTCTGATATATATTTAATTATTAGGCTTTACACAATAAACATTTTCAAAGCTGATGAGAGAGGATAAGGTTGAAAATCCAAATATGTAAGGTCCATTCGTTCTAAATTCTTAATTCAAAATTGCATAGTATTTTTAAATCTTCAACAATATCTATTATACAAGGACATAAGACATTTACAGGTCTTTTAAAATATGCAAATGTTTGGTTTATTAAATGTATTTAAGGATGACATTTAATCTCAATGAATTCAGATAAATTAATATTAATAATTGAAATCATTATATTATTAACAGCCAAAAACTATGACTGCGTAGTAGATGAACAGATGTTGAAAATGTACTCTTGCAGAAATAGATGAGTACATGGAGGTCTTTATAAATGCAATTGCACCAATTCTGTATATTTAATTAAGCAACAAGCTCATGTTTTTCTAGCACTTTCAAGAACAACTTGATTTCATCTTTCAATTTAAACATATAGATGTTGAGAGTTATAGATTTAACGTCATTAATAATTTTCATTAGCGAATCTCAAGTATTTAAGGCAGAAAAATTAGAAAATCACATTGACAACTTTAATGGTTGATGATACAGCATATGTACATATGCAGATGAATACTTATATACTATAATACTTTAATGTGATTCATAATTATATTACGGAGGAATAAAAAAAGTTCTGAACCCCGTATCTATTATATTTTATATCAATATTCCCATTATTAGAGTCGATGTGTAGTAAATACATCACCGGTAGGGAAAGGTTAATATAACAATTTGAAAAACATGTATGTACTGTATATATGTATACATAGATTAGACAGTTACTGTCCCTAAGCGTCGTCGAAGCTCGCTAATTAGAAGTTACGCCACTGTTTTCAAGCATCCAGATTTCGGCGAGAATGTTTCGATTTAGTAGCCTTTATCGTGCTAGTGAGGTGTACGATTTCTGTTATATTATATAAAAATTTCAATCCAGAATTTTTCGGGATTACATTTACTAATCCCGGGATTCACGAGCACCTAAAACTGTCCGGGATCCCGGGATTGGATTCCCTACATGGGAGGCATTAATCTCACATTTAACATGCAGGGTTTAATTAGTGTTTATGATAAAACAAATAAAGCTATTCGTTTAAAGATTAAGATGTCTTTTAAAAAATAACCGAAATGGAGTGAATTCTAGAAAGTTAAGTTACATTATGCAGCCTGCAATATTTTTATCTATCATAGCCCAAAAATCTTGTTATGTAATAAAAGTATCAAATTCGTATAAAATCAATATTTTTTAATGTTGGCTTAAAATTTAAAAGTTATTTATCAATAACTGATACAGTTATGGCGGTTTGAATTATTAACACTTGATCTGGCGCATTTTGTAGTGTATCGAAAAATCAAAAATATCTTTTGGCGAACGACCACATGGCGAGATATGCTCGTATATTTTCGGGTTAAACGAGGATAAGGGCTTGAATAAAAATGATTATAGGTCCCTGAATATTCATTATGAGGTTTGGACAAACGAAATGTGGAAACCGCATCCATTATGTACTTTAACGCCTCTTTGGACGCGTCCAATTGACGCTATATCTCAAGATTATTCTTCCGTTACGTATTTACGGATGATGTATTCCCACGAAGGACCTTCTGTACTTTATGTTTCCCACGACCATTTTCACAACTTTACACAAAAACACTTCTATTCTTCGCAGAGAGCGTCCCGATGCTTAACATTTATAAGCCTCCATCGCCCCTATAAATATAAATTGGGTTATACGGCGAAGGCTTTTACGCTATCTCGTCAATGAAATACTTTGAGTACATTAACAATATGGTCAGCCCTCGTATAACACGGTTATATAGTTCTACTAAAGCATCGTGCAATGCAAATCGATATATGGATCTATATCTTCTATCCAGATCATGAGAGCTTTTTCCATCTTTTCCAATATCATTAAGTGTGTATGAGCAATATATTTTGCATTGATAGTCGTTCCTACCAATGAGGTTTAATGTAATAGCTAATGAATATAAAAACATATTTTTCATGGCATTTTCAATCATTCGACGCAAATTTATGTTTTTACAAAAACCAAAAGGCATCCAAAGACAATGAAACAGTTAGATTTATTTCCATTTAAATATATGGCACTGTTTAGGTTGTTGCATTCAAAGTCAGCCAATTTTTTTCGACTTTCTCATGGTCAAAATAGCGACCATTGTGTAACCCTTTACAAAGAGACAGTTTTGAAGAAAGCTTTTAAATTTGCAGACGTCCCTTATTTGCATAGCCATAAATCTCTTGGGGATTAGCTGGAAACAATTTCGCCAAAGCAACGCGAGTATCAAGTCCGAATGTCCAACTTCTCTGCTTATTTGTTCTATTGTAGAACAATTTAAAATGATCGGGCATATTGCTCGTTATTTTGAAATTGAATAGATGCACATATTTCTCTGAACGGGTAATTTCTAAGGACGCAACTCAAAACAGGACACCGTTATCCAAAGTCTTATTTTTGCAGACACAATCATTGTCCTTGCGCACACAATTTTCATTGTTGTAAAAGGGATGCAAATTAAAAACTTTCTAAGCATTGTCGATTGCATATGATTGAGAAAATTGTCATTACATCCTATATTCTTATTTTGGGCCCAGTTACGAAATTATTTGAAATAGGATGTTTGCTTTGTTAAAATGAAAGTGCGTTTCGTAGATTGCATTTATTCAAATGCATTTACATATACTATCAATAGCTTCGATATTTCTCAATATCGGTCGCGTATGTAATGCCGATTAGATCAGCATTGTTCAAACTTTCCAACTAATGAGAATATTTTATCCATAAAATTATACGGCAGTCCCATGAAAAACCATGTATATGAAAACCATGTAAAAAGATATGCAAAAATGTGGAAATATATATTAAGTACTACAAGAATAAAATAAATTACACTATTACAATATTAAAACTGTCTTAAATATATTTTATATTATGTCAGAGCAGGGGTCGGCAGGAGTGGCTTGTGAAAAACTCAAAAACCTGTGGAAAATAGTAGGTAGTAATAAAGAAAATTAAAATTTGTAAGATTTTGTCTATTAAAAATTAAATAAAGTCTTTCATTGTTAAACAATCGGCAAGGACTTTTCGATACATCTAATATATACGGCTCTCTGATATCTTTGTTATTCTATTTCCATGAAAACTTGGCTCTTCTTAGTTAAAAAACTGCCGACCCCTGTATTAGGGTAATCGAAATGAAAGGGTTTATTTAAAAAAAAGAGAAAAGGAAAGCAAAAAAAAAGGAGAAATTAGACTGTGTAGTCCAGGAAGTCTTTTAAAGTCAAAACATCATGATTGTCACAAGAATTATTCCACTGCCTTCTAAAGAAAACTATTCAGTTTTTAAAGAAAACGATAAGGATAGTCGTTTTTTATGAATGGATATTGAAGAGGACATAGTTCTGCAGTGGACTGCATGAATGCATTATGATAATTTTAAACGGCTAAAGAAAGACGTTTTTAAAATAATGATTGTTTTAATAATTGAATGTAAAAATAAATAAATAAATATGGACAGAACGTAGTAGTCCGTAATATAGCTATCGGACTCATAACATCTATAAATTAAATCTATAAAGATGAGTCTGATGACAACCCTAAAACGTAGCTTAAACTATGAAAGTCATATCAAAGTGGCAATCAATGGACTTCTATGCGAAATCGAATGAAGCCAACCAGAAAACTGATGAATAATATTTGAGAAAGACTGGATTAGGCTAATTTGTAGATATTTAAAATTATTTTTCAATCTATTCAACCAAAATTGCCAAATCATTAATCACGGACTCGTTATGAATTGATCACCTCCTATATTCATGATGCAATAAATATATTTTCAACGAAATTTTATTTAATCTTCTCAATGTAATGATGTTTTGTTCTTAACAGAAACAAGAAATGTACATTTGGAAGAGATTTCGAAGGAAAGCTTTATCGTTTCCAGATTGCAATGTATGCAATTTGATGAATCAGCGCATATTGGTATATGCGCTTATATCACATATTTGTTAGTCATTATACAAGTGGCTTTCAAAATTAAATTGTTATAATATAAGGATTCAATAGTATTTCTAAAATATAATCTGTGCAAATCATTATTGCAATTATATCAGCCAGATCAAATGTTATTTTATTCAAGCTGCCCAAAACATGCGCAATTAAATTTAAACAATTATTTATTAAGTTCAATAATATATTCTTGCGATATCAAATATTTTAACATTTCATATAGATGCTTGAGTTTATAGGGAAGCTCATATAAATTAGATTGGAATACTTTTCCTTGATTGGATTTTGAAATTGAATATCAATTATTGTATTTAGATGTTGATAAAATGGATAATGATGATGATGATGATGTGTTGTGATGTTTAAATTATAAATTAGGGAATTTTCCTTGCGTTCTAAAATTTTATATAACATACAAGAGACTTATAAAGAAAAAGTGAAGATGCGTTTCATGGATTTTAAAAACCGCATAATTTTGAAACAGTTATCTAATATATAAAAATAAGTTGCGTTTCCCGGCTAATGCTCGGGCGAAATGGGTTGATATGCGCGTTCATCGGATTGAGACAAAACTTGGTCCACTTATTGCCAAGGGATCAGGGGGTGACATAGGCATAGTACAATTAACTTACAGTAGATTTTTAATTCAAAACTTAATGTGTGAAAGTTGTTGATTCTGACGTGTTTGAGATTATGCGTTGCTAAGGCTATAGGTATATAGTACCTACAAGTTGCAGTAGGAGGCGTCGTGTCGTCGTCACATACAACACATACGTCAAACGTCAATGTCATTTGCAGGTTATCCATCGGCGTGAGTCAATTATATCCAAATTATTTATCGCAAGCACTTTTAAAATGCTTCATTTCATTCATCGCTTATTCACGTACGTAACAATCGAAAAAATACGTTTGAGTGTTATCCGATCAAAATCAGACGACCAACGTGCAACGAGAATCGAAAGTACATGTTGATTTGAATATTGCTGCATTTCAATATGATATTCATTACGATTACAGTTTGCATCCCAGTGTAAAATGGATAAAGGTTAAATCCTGTTAACGGGGGACAAATTTATTGGTAAATTGAAAACGCCTTCATTTCGACACAATGAAAACAAACAAACCTAACCTAACCAGATTTGAATTTAAATTTAATTTAAAAAATAAAAACAAGAAACAAATGAATAATTCTTTTATTTAATAACAATATGTTGACGTTGAAATCAACAATATATGGATCTTCTTTTTCATCGAAAACATTCAAAGCTCATACCAACGTCGGATATTGTCGTGCAAATTGTACATCCAAATAGGCAGTGATATGGCAGTAGTCAGTATTAAAAGACTTGATGCGCGCAACGATCGAGTTCAAACTCAATTTCAAACAGGTAGATATATCAGCAGTGACGAGGCTCTTTGGCCTATTTTGAGCTTCCTAATTCACAGAAGCAATCCGAATGTTGTTCATCTCAGTGTTCATCTCGAAAATGGACAAAGGCAGACACTGCAAGAAATGTTGCTGCTGAACCAACACTTGCGCTGTGTGAAGAAGATGTATTTGCAGAGACATTACGCACAAGTTCCTAACTATTTTACATGAAATACTACATCCGAGAATTTTCAACGACGTAAGCAAGGGATGCGGCTATCGAAATCTGTATTCATCTGATGCATTGGGCCGTATTTACACATTACATCCAAATAAAGCCGAGTGTTACTATTTATTTATTTATAAATTTTCAAGAGAAACTTACAGCTATTACAGAAATAAAATAATTAAGTAGTTAAACAGAAGCCATTTATAAGTTTCTTCAGCTAACGAGGAATTTAAGAATGCTTTTGGTTAATGTCAAATGTCATACTTCATTGAGAAAGGTCGAACGGAAATTAGAACATTACTCGCCATCATTTTAACCACATGTCCGTCACCCAACCCGAAAGATTTGTGGTAAAAATTCAGAGAGGATTTGAGCGAGGATATTTTACACACCGTTAGCAATGACAATTCAATTGAGTTTTCGGACAATATTTTCAATCAAGCTCTGATCGAAATCGAAGACATTTGCTTAACCATCAACATCAAAGAATTCATTCAACAAGAATTCGTTCTGCACTTGAACAGCAGTACAATGCTAATGATTTGGATGCATTTGTCGAAGCAAACGAACAACTTTTGCTTGCGGAACAAAAATTGACCTACGATACAATTACAAATGATCTGTTCTTCCTTGATGCGCCTGGCGGTACTGGAAAAACGTATCTCATCACTTTACTATTGGCTCACATTCGATCTCAAAATAGAATTGCTTTAGCTCTTGCTTCATTAGGTATTGCGGCAACATTATTAGATGGTGGACGAACAGCGCATTCGGTATTCAAATTGCCATTAGATATGCATTTATTGGAAGCTCTGACATGTAACATTCCTAAAGTTTCTGACATAGCTAAAGTTTTGAAAATTTGCAAGGGGATTATCTGGGACGAATGCAATGCTTGATCGAACTCTTAAAGACTTACGATCAAATGCAAAACCGTTTGGTGGCGCTCTAATTTTATTATGTGGCGACTTTCGACAACCTCTTCCAGTGATGCTTTCATCGACACCAGCTGATTCTTGCCTCAAAGCATCGCATCTTTGGAGAGACGTGCGAAAACTGACATTAAAGACAAATATGCGCGTACATTTGTAGCGTGATGCGTCGGCAGCCACATTTTTAAAACGACTATTGAACATTGGTGAAGGAAAAGTGCATGTTGATGCTACCAAGTTTATTTCATTTCCATCGAACTTTTGCGTTGTTGTGCCATCCATCGATTTACTCATTCAGAAAGTTTTTCCGCAAATTTTTAGTAATTATAAAAATCATTATTGGCTTTGCGAACATGCTATTTTGGCAGCAGAAAACACCGACGTCAATACAATCAACCACACAATACAATAACAAATTGCAAACGATTCTGTTACCTACAAATCGATTGATAGCGCCATGAATGCAGACCAAGTTACTAACTATCCAATCGAGTTTTTAAATTCGTCAGATCTTCCTGATGTGCCACCTTACAAATTGGAACAAGACTCACTATGAAGAAATTGATGCCGAATATCATCGAAACAACTATATATTCTTAATGGAAAGTCGAAAGGAGAAGATGTGCTCATTCCCACCGACGTGCAATTTGATAAGAGACGACTGCAGCTCCCCGTTGGACTTGCATTCTCAATGACCATCAACAAGGCACTTCAAGTGTGCGGAAGAATCTAGAAAATCCACGTTGGACAGCCGAGAAATTTATTTGTATTTGTTAAAGACGGAAAAGCCAAAACTATTCTCTACCCTAAAGCACTTAGCAGAACAATTAAGTAAGCAAAATGTATGCTTTTAATATTTTTTTCTTTATATATCATTCAATATCAATAAATGTATTAATTGTCGGAAAAAATATCATTATTTATATCATTGCTAATTAAACAAGATAACTCTTTCAAATTTCAAATGGTATTTTTAGAACTATTTCTTCTGTGGCAGCAACGCGCCGGGTACCAGCTAGTATAAAATATATCCAAAATCGCATAAAAAGTTAATAAAAAACAGGAATACAATAATGCAACGAAAAATCTCAAATGCCAGACATCCACTAGAGAAATACTAATTATTTTAATTATAAACTATCATCGCTGTATGATAATTTTCGGTGCGATTTTCGTTTGCGTTGCTATGACTCAAAATCGCTCACTTCTTCGGAAGAAATAGTATATCCAGTGTCAAAATCATCATTGTTATGTGTAGATTTTCTCTTTCCAACAATAGTGTTCATAACTAGTAAAGATGTCAATATAGTCCTTAAATAAAAAAAAATCACAAAATGGCGACTGTTTAAAAAAATTCAGTCACGTCATTTTTTGGCCTTGTTTTGTCACAGTTTTATTTTTTTTTAAATAGTTCAAAAATAAATTTTGATAAAAATTTGGTAGGCATAATAGAGGGTTATATATTATAGAAAAGATTCGTACCCTGTTTGAAGTAAATTGATTAATTAAAACTTGAGATATGATGTGGGCATGATCGTAATTCAGCTACAGCAGATGCAATATGAATTACACAGTCCAAAATATTTTTTTTCCAAATTTTGCTTAGTGTTGATGATTTATTTCCTATTTTATACAAAATATCTCGATACGTACATATGGTGAAATGAAAAAAAAAATCTTTAAAGAAACCGCATAACTTCGAAATCGCACAAAAACAGGTACGATTCTATGAACATTTTAAGCGTACTACTAACGGATTATTTAATACATTTATCGACAATTTATATGTAATAAACGTAGATATGCCAACAAAACCTAGAGGCTCTTTTTAAGCTGAATTTGTGGCTTTTTATCAGGGCTTCGAATCATATATTTTTATATTGAACCAAAATAAAAACCAAAACGAAAAATAGCGATTAGAAGCCTTGATTATTTTTGTTAGTTATGCCATTGTAATAGATTACAGCATTTATTTTTCATGCATTGCATTCAAAAACGCATCGGTTTTAAATGGGTTAACTGCACTAGTATATTTTGACGATGCACAAATACTCCATACAATTCATGCGTTCAGAATTGTTGCATTCTACTGTGATGGGTAGTGTGGGTAATAAATATATTTGAAACTTTATTGACAACAGTTCTGAAATTGCATCTATGATGATTTATGAATAATTCATAATGTGTTTATAATAGAACAATTTAGTTAAATTGTACAATCGATAGATTTTGGATTGGATCACATTTGTGTATGCAGAAATTTTAATATATACTAATGCAAAATTTCAATATTACAAATTAGAATAATTTAAAATGAGAAAATTATGAAAAGAGCTGATGTATTTATATTTCAATGTATCTTTTGAAGACTGATTTTATATGGGGAATAAACTGCCAGAATATATCATTATTTTAAAAAATATATACTCATTGTTTGAAATAATATCATAATCATAATAATTTGCTGTTGTAGAGATTAATAATGATGACGATGATCAGTGCCTAATAATTCACATGGTTCTTGACAAATTAAAAGCTCTGTTACGAAAGACCTATGTTGCGCTGCAAGTTTAGGTTTACGCGGAAACAGAACCTATTTGCTAATAACTGACCATTTACCCCCACCACTCTGGTTGCCGAAATCCGAAAAATGCATTAAGTACTTTGAGCACTTACCCCTTTGAGTCATTCTGTACCGTTCAGTTTACGGGTTCGTTTGTCCACAGCTTTTATGGAGTGTGGTCATCTTACGTCGTCCTTCGGGCAATGCAATCGTTGCACTTTGTCGTAATGTTTTGTAAACAATAGTGATCATTTTTGGGAACGACTTGCCAAAATTTTGCATGCATTAAATTCATCCCATCCAGTTCTATAGTGTCAAATGAAAATCGTTTGCATTTAGTCTTCAATATTTTCATTTAAAAAAAACGTAAGTATTTTTTATTTATATTAATAACAAATTTTAAATAAATAATTAAATAATAAATTATCAATTTATAATTTGAATGTTTGTGAGTTATTGATTTTTTGTTCTAATATTCGATTTAATTCGCTCGTTCGAATTAACCCTGCGTTTTTAGTTCGAATTAACCCTGCTTAAATGCATTATGCATTTGCATTTTATTTCAATACTGATGATTGTTTATTTTTATTAAATAGAAAAATGGCTTCAAACACACCCATGGATTATTCTGAACAAGCCCCAGCTGCCTTGGATCTATCAAAACCTCGTCAATCGCCTGAGCCCTTTCAGCATGAAAGCCCTGAACCAAGAAATGTGATTCAAGTCCCAGTTACTCCTCAACAGCAGGAGAATCCAGGAATGCCTAATTCTACCCCGGTTCACAATCAACAAGATCAAGAAATTTCAAGAAATCCCGAACCAAGAGCAACTTCTTCGCCGATTCAACATTTGCCTATCGTCGTTCCCAAAATTGAAATATCGTCTCCCGAACCTCAAGAGGTTCGTTATCCTCCGATTCCGGCTAATATTGATGTTCAATATACACGAAATATGTATGAATCTCGTTCTCCAATTCATCAACAAACTCCAGCACGTCCCAACGTTGTTACACCACCAGGCAATTATCAAGAAAATAAATATCCAAGCGTAGTTCCAAGCATTGATATGAACTTCAGCAATTATCGCAGGGAACATATTTCATCACCGCCATTTTATTCGACGGACATACGAAATACACAAAATGTACCATCGAGCCATCTCATCCACAACTCTCCAACTTATTCATCAGGATATCCAGCGACCGATCAAGCCGCTCATTTCATGTTTGCTGCCGCATTTCAACCACGCGTCTTAATGCAGAACAAGAAACAATCCAAATCTCCAGAAGCAAGCATCGATATTCAACATGCGATGTATCCCGCTACAACATCTGGAAGAGACGGTAAAGTAACAAGACCGTTCAAAGCATATCCCAAAGATCCATTGACGTTCGCCGCTGGATTTGGATCCATCGACGCCATGCTGGATCAACAATCGTCTGACAAGTACACCGTCTTCAGAAAGAAGATGATAGATCAGATTTGCGCCGCCAACGGCGGACAAGCGACCGTCTCCAATCCCAAAATGAGACGATCGGTCAACATGAACAACAATAATTATTCCAGCGACGACGGCAAAGGAAAGGACGAATCCAAAGATACATCCTACAGCGAAAGAAGGAGGAAGAACAACGCCGCGGCTAAAAAATCAAGGGACCGCAGAAGGATCAAAGAGGACGAAATCGCTATAAGGGCCGCCTTCCTCGAGCGCGAAAATATTGAACTCAAAGTTCAGATAACCGCTGCCAAAAAGCAGATGGAAGCTTATGGAATCGTCTTCACGCCGGTTCACGAAGAACTCTAGTCATGAAACGCTGATCGATATCCAAATTGTACTTATAAGTCTGATTGCCCCCGCACGGAGCCGAAATTTGATGACGAGGGCACTCTACTAGACTGATTAGATTTAAGGATAATTCAAAGACGTATTTTTAAGTTTTAAATTTTTTTTCGCTTGATTGTAAATCTTTTTTTAATTTCCAAATGTCATATTGTAGCAAGTAAGAAAATACAGATTGCAAATTTCTATCGACGTGTAATATAAAATTGATATTCGAAAATTTATAATTTGCGTTCGCGTGTATTTTCGTATGATACTAAAACGTAATGATTAAGTCTATTTATCATAATTATTATGTTTTGAACATTATTTTTATTTTTTTTGTATTCTGAGATTCTTCAGATCATTTGCACCAAAGGATTTTTTATAGATTCTTAAGAGTGCCATATCTTTAAGACGGATAGTTTTAACTTTGTATGATGATGCATTTTTATGATTTTTCATTTCAACATCGACCGATCGGATTAATTGGATTGATTTTATTTGGGACGTATTTTTCGCACTGGCGGATTTATATATAATGTTAGTATTTATTTTTCGTTAGTTCATCATAGATATAGTTTACATTTTTTTATGATACATTTTTTGTGATAGAGCATATGATATGATTTTGTGATAGGCTATTAAGTCGATGTTCATAAAATAAAATATATGAGTTGGGATTATGTGAATGATCTCTTATGCAGACAGATTTATAAAGATTATGAATAAATCAATATTTTATAAAAAAAATTATTCTTTCATTCATCAACTGTTTACTTATCTCACATACAGAACACAAATTAAGAATGTTGGAAAAATCCATAATCAACGTATAAATATAAGAAATGTGCTATATGAGCTATGTATTATATATGGATTCAATGCACCCTTTTATTCCTGTAAATTAAAGCGCACCCTTTAAAAGCGCCATTTCCTGATTCAGGGGCATCCAACAACATAAAAATCATGATTTAAATTGTGCAATTTCTATACATAATATTTAAGTGCAGCTATACTACCAAACACAACACAACCAAAATTATTACACACAGCATTTGCCAAATTGCAAAAGCATGCTTGCACCCAGACAGAGAATGTCCGAATCTCACGATATACAGTAATAACGCGTACTTTATTTAAGGAGCCCTGCATCATGACAACATCACATTGCGGAAGTGTCTGCAATTGGGGTTCGCAGTAATGCAACACCCCATGCAGCATCCTAATAAGGCACGCCATAAAGGGGTGAAGTCTTATCGATGAGATGCAATGAAAGGTTTATTGGGGGTGATTGAGTGTCGAGGGGGATGCGGTTCCGTCATTGGTCGGAGTGATGTGGTAAGGGTCGAAAGTGGAAAGAATAATACGCCGTGGCCACATCATCATTTGCTGCTACTCACCCCTTTTGCGAAATGCCTTGTCTGTTGAATTTCGTGTTCATTGGTTGAATCACGTACACCATTTTGTTTTTCCTTGCATTATTACATGCAAAATGTTTCTTTGCAATTAAACGTAATTATTAAGCATACAAAATGGATTGATTTATAGTGCACGCACTCAAAGACGAAACATTTTTAGGACGATTTCCACTGTACGCCGGATCAAGTGTTACCATATTTTTTCGCTTTAACTGCCAAGGCGTTGATAATAGCGCGCTCATCTTTGATCAAATATTAATTTATTGAGAGAGAGAGTAGAAAAAATATCAATTTATCTTTGCTGTATTCTAAATACGACCTTAATTCGAAGAAAATTAAATGTTGCCGTGAAAGATCCAAAATATTTGCATGAATGCATATCATTAATTTTAAGCAATGAGTGATCAAAATATAGATGACAGTAATCGTTGAAGGATATCCTATTTTAATATTTTAGCAAAAGGTTGTACAGTTTTAACCATGGATAAGGTGTACATTGTAAAAATCTTGCTAGTTTGATTATTGAACAACGAACGAAAGATTCACACTGTTTTCAAGCAAAAATTTATTTAACAATGAAGCTCATTTCATAATGGATCGATTCGTCAATAAGCAAAATTGTTGTACCTGGGATGATGAAACCCAAAAAATAGTGTTTGGAGTGCATTTTGGGCAAATGGAATCATTGGGCCACATTTCTTCGAAGATGGTGTTACTATGAATGCTGAGCGATACCAATCAATGATGAGTGACTTTTTATGGCCACAATTGAATCATATTGATGAGTATGATGTCTATTTCCAGCAAGATAACTCCACATGTCAAATAACTCAAACAAAATATATAGGCGTTATATTTGGATGACAAAAAGGGCTAAATCTAGAGCGATGCGATCGATCTGAAATATCAATTCCATGGTTTCAAATCGTAATATTTATCGCTTATCGTTCAATTAAAAACCTATTTCGATTCGGTCCCGGAGAAAAAATAGCTTTTTCGGTTTTCGGTTCAGTTCCGATTGATTAATCGTGATTTTTTAAGTGTATTTATTTAAAAAATATGTTAAATCATAATTTAGAACATTTGATATCTTCTTTTGTAACATACTAAATGAATAATATTATCAAATTTAATATCATAAATAATTGAAGTATACAGAATTCTTGGCTATATTTATGGATAAAGATGAAGTTAATTTCAAATTATTGAAATGTCTTCCTTTGTATTTTCATTAAAACCATTTCTATTAGGTAGCAGAACAAATTTGAACCCAGATAAGACCCTTATTTATTTTCAAATTTCATATTTAATAAAAAATTAAATATATAATATGTTAGATTAAGTTAATACGAAGCTTAATATTTTTGGTTTTCAAGGGATTTTGCTGTGTTTTATTAGTCATAAACAAGTTTTGTCTAAAATTTTAAGAAGACGCTTATAATTCATATTTGTATATTGAAAACAGTAGCGATATTTTTTGCATTATGGCAAAATAAGTTCTATTATGCACAAGGCTTTAACTTAAATTTAAAATCTCAATACAAACAAATTTTACAGCTTTAAATACTTTCTAGATGCAAATTACATAGAACTGGACATCTTTAAGCTCTCGGCGCTCATTTATTAAAATAATTTATGACCACGCCGAAAGATGATTATTGCATGGTTTCTAAGAAAGCATGCATAATTTGGGCCTATACTACCTAAAAAATTATCTCCAGTCTCAAAAGAGCCAAAAGGATTACGGCTGTGGATGCTGATAACGCAAAATTCAACGCGTAAAAGTATTTCAAAGGCAAATTTCATCGACAGGATATCCCACACGTTGCTCGCCTAACGGTACACATTTTATTTTATTTATTGTAACTGTGAATAAATAAATACATCACACTCATCCTTTTGTCGACCACAATCCATTCATCGTACATTTCACGGTTAATCCCCGGAGAAAGGAGCCTTTCTCCAGCAATGCAAGGTGCAAGAGCGGAGAGTCAAATTGTAAAGCGTTTAGAATTAAGATGACGTCCCTCGATAAAGATGGGTGAATGCATTCTGTGGGGATAATGGGACGAATTAAAAGACACGTCGTTCTTGCTTAAATTTTTCCATCATCTTGCATACTGCAACCATCCCGTTATTTTTTGCGATGCAATGCATTGTCGCATGTGGTGGACTCAATATGGGCGCTTTGTTTAAAAGTGCATGCATGCTCTGCAAAAGGACAAGAAAAACAACCCATTTCTTCCATGTTTCATGATATTAAATCATATATTGCTAATAAAAATGTTCGCGTAAAAGCTTAAAAATGCTTTAGCGAATTGAATAAAAAATTGCATCGAAAGACTTTAACGAACAAGCAAGCGTCAAACCCGACGATTAATTTGGCGTTCATAAACGGAAATATATCGCTATTATTAAAATATATTATGCACATCAACCCTTAAATACAACATACTGAAACGATTGTGAGATATTATATTTTTGGCGTCCTATTGCATGCAATCAAGCACGACAACCAAGTAACAGTATGCGAATATTACTCAAGGGAATTGATGACAAAGCGAGACATTGTTATTTCTTTGCCTGCATTTACCAGAAGGAGACATGCATTTATGACAAGTTTACGCCATTATTTAATTTTTAGAAATGGCATTGTTGCTACCTGAAAAGGGTTTCGAGTGTCAGATTACGGCATCGACGAAATTTTGCTTGGAAAGCATTTTGCAACGATAATGCAACGCGATGGATTTTTTCCCCGGTGATAAGAATTTATAATCTCACCCTGATTTTTATCGATAGATAACGGATAAGATAATGAAAGAAATCCATATGAAATTCTCAATTAAATGCAATATAAATTTAAGATTGCTTAACGTTTTGAAAACTTTCTTTTGTGGATTATACCTTAACTTAGATGTAATTTATTATCTATTTTCCAGGTGTGAGGTCTGCAAACATCCACTTTCTAACACCATTGTGCTTATGCAATCCATTACCAATTGTTGACTAACATCATTCGATATTTGTCAGCGACATCATTAATTATTTGGAAGAATAAGCGGAAGTAGAATTGAGCCATATGCCTACAGTTCCCTGCTGTTTGCATTTGCTTTTTCCAAAAGAAATTTCATTGGAATCTGCTGGAATGAATGATCTTATTATGTGAAAGCAGATAATAAAATCGTACGACCTAACTGTATAAAATCTTCCAAGAACGACCAATGATTTTAATTTTACTAAGCCGTTTAACGTCAATCATCGTTAAGTATGAATATGAACGTCATTAGCTACTGCACAATGTTACCTGAGCCTTCATTTTGCAATTATGATGATAATAAACTATGTTTGATTTCGCTCTGGCGCAATATTTGCAAATTGTTTAAGATTTATCAGGAATGGATATGGCTTTAATAAACGATTTCAAAAATAATATTGATCATTGTAGGTGGAAGATGAAGCAAATTCAATGGAAATGTCATCCGATATAACTCATAATTTATAGGATGTATATGATTAAAATAATACGTTAGTAGTAATGACGAAAATCCCTATGTAATATTAATATCATCGTGAATATAATTTTTTAAATTTAAAATTAATATAGGGCAGTTTTAACCTTTTGAAATTAAACCCAATTTTTGTACAAGTACACTTATCCCCCGAATCACGCGGTACTTTTTTGCGCGGTTTCACTTTAACGCGGTCAAGAAAATATATATGTGTTTTTGATTCGTTTTTTAATGTAAGGATATCGAAGAATTATTTAACGATGACGTTATAAGCAAAAATTAATCAGTTGGCCTTATTTTAATACCCAAAATAGATTATATAAGTGAAGATGAATCTTCCGAACCGTGATTATTTACTGCTAAAAATTTAGATGACGTTCTCAACATAGCAAGAAAGTTGGCTTTGCCTTTTTTACACGGTTTCAATTTACGCGGGTCTCTGAAGAACGTATCTACCGCGTAAATCGGGGGACGAGTGTACTAGCTTTTATGTAATATGAGTTTGTTTGGGTTTACAAGTATTTTGTATGAATTGTTATTTTTCCTTATTCTTAACCCTTTTTTATTTATTCCAAAATACATTGTATTCCTTCTCATATAATAAGCATTCTATGATACATTGATAATATTGTCGAATTTACACTCTTTTGAGAGAAACCATCAAAAAATTTTTTTTTGCTTTTGAAACATCACGCAATATGTTTATAAGATGTTTCTTTGGTCGAAATTGTGAAAAAGTAACTCCAATTGAAAAAAAATCTTAATTTGGATATTGATATTATGCTTATAGACTGGGAGTTTGGGGAGTTTCAGCGTATAATATATAACATTTGGATACAAATTGAAATTTATCATCGCCAGTTTAAGTATACAACAAATATATAAATATATAGGAAGATATAACCTAAACAAAATACATAATAATGACATAAGATTGCAAGCAGGAATTTGGGTTGATAACAATATTATCTGGAGTATTGATTTAACAGGACAATAAACACGATGAACAAAGAGTAAAGATAGTATAACATAAAAATAGTATTATTAGATAAATACAATCAAAGAAATTCTGCATAAGAATGGTAAAAATCACATATTTTATTAGCACAAAAATCAATCAAGATATTTTCAAATCGATTTGCAAAAATAACGGTTTTTATCGATTGAGCATCGGTTTGAGATTAGCAAAGTTCGATTAATATCTGAATGTCTGCATGTAAATATTTATGGAAATTACTTTAAAATCAGTTCTTTTTTGTGCAGCAATTCCAACTTGACCATAATATTTTTATACGAAAAAGTCAAATTAAGTAATTGTGCCTAAGATATTTATAAATTTGGCTCTGAGGAAGGGAAATCCTCCAATATGCAAATAGTTTAATATGTTGAATCAAGTTGTCAATAATCTTGTAGGTGTTATGAAACGCCAGGTCGTGTTAGAAATTCGAAATCAATATTGGCACAACGGGTGATGGGACCGAATTTGACATCCGCAATTTGAGTGACAACACAGAGCAAGGTATTTGAAATTCTAAATTGCCATTGTGAATATGGGAGAGCGTTTCTGTTTATTGGCAACCTCACTATTTAGCGTTATGGCTCACCCCAACCAACCCTTGCTAGAATATCCCGACGGAGGGTCGGGAGATGGAAATCTAATCAAGACTGTATGTGGCTATGACGCATCGGCACATAGGAAATCCAACCCGGAAGCATCTGCTATTGGACCTTTATTAAATAAATTCTTGTTACGTATTCATCTAAGGATGAACTCTTGGATTTATGTGGCTTCTATTTTGCTATTTCGCAATATCTACTATCAAGAACATAAGGGTATTAAATGGAGCGTATGCCCGAAATATATAATTGATCAGCTAATTAGCCCTATTTAGAGCATTCTTACTGGCAGAAATATCATATAAAAACATGTAGCATATGGTTAACGTATTTATCCTTTTTTTTTGTCTTGGTATCCAAACGCAAACGAGGCATAATATTGAATGAATTCGAGGAAACGAATGCAGTTGTCCGGAAAATATCATATAAACAATACCCAAATCACAAAATAGCTGAACATCCTGTTGGGAAAGGAAAGGACATCCGAACCCTAACATATGACATCATTTTTTTTATTCAATGCGCAATATAATTATCTACATTCGTAGCAAAAGCAGGAGAAAGCGGAAACATCCACTCGGAAGCATCAATATAAAGGATATAACCAACATCCCTCGCAATTATTTATCATGAAAAGAAGCGATATATAATACATATATGTTTTGAATATTCAAGTTTTAAGATATAATGAACAGTTCGTCTCCATTATTGGGAGAGCTTTCCGGGAAGCCTCGGGCTATCAGTGCTTCAACAATTCAAAATGAAGCCGCTACTATGTACAATGAGTTCGTCTTCATCAAAATGTCGTAATAACTACCAACATACAACACATTCGTCCACAATAAAAATTGCATTAATTAAATGTACGCGAATCTTATCACATTTCAATTGGCAAACGTATTGTGCAATCGTTTTCGTTATAAAATCGATAAACACTCTTGTCAGATAACTCAATTCAATGTACAAACGAGTTTATGCTAATTTAAGCGATATCGCCAAAGGCAAATCGACGGCAAATAAATATGTTTAATTTGAATATTACATATTATCGACAGTTGATGTTTCAAATTTACCGGAATTTGCACCCTTTGGATATTTAAACCTTGCATGCTGAATAAATTATGTAATCTTGGGTATTATGTCCTCAGGTTTTATCAATTTGAATATACACTATGTTTGTGTGTCTAAGAAAAGGTCACATTGTATCAATGACCTAATAGCTGATATTCTGCATTTCAAATTGGCATCATCATCAAAAATTCTATGATCTGAGATTGATTTTGATATTTATGAGCCTTTGATTCCAATTAAATGTATTTATAAATATTTCAATATAAAATGCAAACAATCTATCGATTTATCAAACGGGGATGTCCATCTTTGCGGTACAAAATTACCAGATGTTGAGGAAAATTGTTAATTTTCGAACTTGTTTAATTGGCTTCATTTGTAATTAGCTGCTGTAATTATTTTTATCACGTCCGTCATTAACGCTAAAATAGGTGATGATGCAACATGAATGCCATAATCCGGACAAACGTGTATGGTCGATCATTACATGTGTTGAGTCAACATGTGAGCCATGCTTCAGCTATGGTTACTGTCTGACGACACATACCCTGTACCATATATTCGTCATAATTATTTGTTTTTAATCAATATTTAAAAAATTCAACTCCGAATAAAGGTCATTTGTGTTACTTTTCTTTTCTTATTCATAAAATATTTTAGTAGTTCTTATTGTATAATATTTTTAAATAATTGAAAAAATATTTGCTTCTTCCAATTGAAAACAATCAGCGACTTAGACATAATATTAACAGTTTGGTGTGCAAATATGTGATATCTGACGACAAACTCTTGCTCAATAAATAAGAATGCATTTGATGTCCGCAAAGTTGTAAACATGATTTATAAGTAAAGGTCATTCAAATGTGACGCCTATGTGTTTTTTTTTAAATTCTATGTTTGAAATTGTACTATCTTCTACTAAAATAAAATGGCTCAATCATTTGAAAAGACGTCACAACAAGGGGGTGGCAAAGCAGGCGACCGCCACGGGCGCAAAACACAGAATACCGACCCGATTGAGAGCTGCACATGATTTTCATTTTATTTGACCATTCTACTTTACATAAACCAATACTGATTGACTGTCCGTTTTTATAATATATTCTAAATTTTCTAATCCCTCTTTTCTTCGTTATCGCTTTAAACATTGGGCTGATCCGGCCGGCAATAAGTCTTCTTCAGACAACTTCGTTTTATAATGAGAGTTCGTAATCATTCTGTAGATATGTTCAGGTATGGCGTCCGATCGCAAGGCGCTCATTGTCATATCAGCGGTCCGAAAAGCGGACCGATTGGAAATACAAACCTTGCGGCCACTCCGTCCTTTTGCGGCATTTTATATGTTTTTTATGATTACGGAAGGCCACTCAGAGGCTAATTTACATAGGTGGTTCGCGCCAAATGACGTTGTGAGCGACTTCCCCTCACCATAAAAACTATATATTTATCTATCTTCCTAATTTATGCTATTATCTTTGCTAGTTTTTTAGTTTTAAGTTACAAAAACTAGCTAATTTCTCCCCCGCGTTCAGAACACAAGCGACCACTCGGGGTGGCATGGTAAAAATAGTGGGATCAATAAACAGCTCGGGTCAATGAAGGGTTTTTGGGGAGATTGTAAAATTTAAAAAACCCACCCGATCAGCTATGAAATCTGATCGCGAGGCGCTCATTCGTCATGTCAGCGGTCCGAAAAGTAGACCGGTTGGACACGCAAGCCTCGTGGCCACTCCGTCTTTTAGGGCTTTTTGCAGCATTTAATCTGTACGATCACGGAAGCTCTCTTAGAGGCTAACCTACATAGGTGGCGCGCGCCATACAAGGTGGTGAACGATATTTATCTATTTATGCTGCTATCTTAGATAGTTTTTAGTGTTAAGTTACAAAATCTAGCTAATTTTTCACTTGCGCTCAGAGCGCATGTAATATCACTATTTGGCGCAGTCCCGAATATGAGTACCAATAAACAGCTTGGGTCAACAAATACTAAACGGCGTAGCTTCTTGAAATTTAAGGTTTATAAGGTAGACACTTTCTATCATAGTATATTTTATAAAACTGAAACCGCCATCTATTTGTTAGGTCGGGTGCTTTTGGGACTAAAAATTGGGAGGGCGCAAATTAGATACTTGCCACGGGCGCTTTATACCCTCCTTACGGCTCTGTCTGTCTAATGGCATTTGGATGACCCTTTGTATAGTATTTATAACAAGAGTTGCTATAGTGGTTTAGAACTTGGACTCTTATTATAAAGGTTCGAGGTCAATCAAGATCGGATATATTAATATTTCCTGGATCTGAAAATCTATCCAGTTAAATTGTTCACGTACAAAACATGAACTCATCTTATTGCGACCTGACCAGTTCCTTGCCTTTTTCAATGTCACTTGCTGCTCCAAATTATCGGAAGAATACTTTTTCAAATAAATTAGGTTTCGGTTAATCCGGGTCTTCATTTCTTGCTTCAATCGCTGTTTAATTTGGTTATTATTATGGCGATTTACTTTATGTCTTCTTTTAGATTCAATTTTACATAATATGAATTAATAAAAATGGCGTTTTAATTCTGGAATACGTTTATATACCTACGGGCGTTATATGTATTATTAGGTATTCACCCTTTACATCAGATTGTTGGATCCACCCCTCCTTTAATTCGATTATATGAGGAAAAACTCACAATGAAATATTCTAAATGTCGTCCATTTTGATAAATTTATGTTGTAATATCAATGCTTAGATTAATCTTTGGACGCTGGGGTAGTTTTTAAATGATAAATGTAATTGCATGCTGTATATATTTTTATTTATTTTATTTATGTGGAGTGAACAAAATGAAAGCATCTAAAACTACTTCTCTTGTAGATTTTATATGAAAATTCTAGGAATATTTAACGGTCAATTGATTATGGTTTGGGTTGTTAAGTTAAAAGAAATTTTCTGAGAAATGATTGCAAAAGGATTTAGTTCGTCATTTAAGATAAATTTTGCTTATCAATGTGACTAATCTATACATAAGCACCTTAAGCTGTCTTCTCTTATAATACAACATGATGTAAGAATAGTGAATGATGTGTTCAACACGGAATGCCTATTCTTCTTCGGCTCCAGTTATGAAAATAGGAAGAATTAAGCGAAATAAATACAAAGTGCCATTCTTTTAGACAATGCAAATGTTTGTTCAGCGCACACTCCCTGATGCCACATTGCAAATAAACACATCCGACAAGTTTTCGAATAGAAGAAATTCAGAAAAAAATAGTATCTGATCCAGGAACACTGACCAAATGTCGAGCTTCTAGCATAACAGTAAAATTGGGGATTATATTCGGGTCCTGTTCCGCAGTTGTCATAACCCGCACATTTGAAAAGGAACATGGAAAAAAGTGTACACCTTATGTCCTCCAGAATTTGGAAACCATTGGATGATGAAATATCGACCCATAACTCGTTTAAATATAGAGTCTTTCTTGGTAATGCAATCTTGTTAGATTACTAATTTTACAAGTAAAAGTGCCCAAATTAGCATTTGACAAAATATAGCCTCAAGCATAATTATTCATCGAAAATTCTTAAAAATTCCATGCAAGAATTTGCATTCTCAAAACTATGCACAATCATACTCCGAAAAGACGTAATCATAAAAATCGCAATAATATAAAAATTAAAAGAGCCATCAAGGTTGCCTGACTAATTACTAGTCCAACAACTATCACCAAAGATAGATAAATCGTGATATTTGACACATTATTTTGATTGATTCAAGTATTTGTGTAAAAATCAGGCAATTCTACTTTGTACAATGTCATCATATTGACCCAATACTATTTCAGACAATCGAAGTCCAAATTGGACAACTTTCAAATCGTATCAAAATATCAATGTTGATATTTAAATAATATCTTAAGCATCGTGTATTTGTTCAATTTAAGACTGTATGTCTGGTTAAACAAGAATATGGCAAATTGATGCTAAATATTGGACTGCCGCAAAATTATTTGTTTGAATCAATTGTATACAAAACGTTATTAAATTCAATCGAACTTGGTTATAACGAGCGTCAAGTCAATAACGTTAGTAAATTAATTTGATATTAGATAATGTTTACATTATAATTATTTAAAAATTAACAAATACATTCATTATTTTCGAAAGAAAATAAATATATGAATCTGTATTTGATTTTTTATCGTGATATTATAAAGTTTTGCTCGTTTTAACCGTGAATTCATTATAATCATGCTTATTAGATTCGATTTTTTGGTAGCATTTTAAATAATTGTTTGGATCTTTATCAATTTATGGAAGAAGGCACCGTATCTAAAAAAAGGTTGCAGATCGCTATGTTAAGCTGGAAAGCACACACAGTCGAGTGGCGTTCGAGTGCATACGGACAATGTGCGTTTGTTTGCAATGAACAAATGTCATTCAAAAAACTTTTTCACGATAGGTTCCTGTTTGAAAAGATTTCTAGGGACAGGCGCACGCCATGATCGATCGGCGTACAAATTACAAAATAAAAACCTATTCATACGGGACACATGAGCAACAGTTGAAGGCGAGTTCACGTAAAAATAGGCCAAGGATAAAATATAGCTGTAAACAAGGAATGCCGTACATCTAGGACATTGGGAAGATCAATCAATCAGATTCATTATTATTTTTTAAAGTAAACGTTGTATCAATTTTATTTCTAATAAACAATAAGAACTAACAGATAAAAAAGTCTATGTTTGCTGTGTTTGTTTGATGACATGGGGAAGATCAAATTTTCCACGCACACATTTCAATTTCACTCCAGGAGTATCTTGCAATCTGGAAGATAAAATTGATATGAGAATAAAGAACACAAAGTTTATTTCTAGGTTAATAAAATAAGTATTATTTTCTAAGCGGAGATGGTATAATAAGCATTATTAATTTTTGCTTATGCAACTTGCCGAACAACAAATTCCCCGTACAAATTAGTAGATAGACGAAGATAGCACATTTAAACTAAGCTACATCGTTGAGGTATTAAACGAGTTGCATAATCTAGAAGAGTTTGCAAATACCGGAAAATTACAGCGAATACAAATTTGCTAAACGAGTTTCGAATCGTAAGATTCACATAGTTGACGATGGAAAATTTTCAATGCGCAATTTGCGATTCTTGGAATATGTTACCTTCCACATCTGACCAAGACGATGTTGTGCTCTTGTAAATTATGACCAATGCCTGGAACGTATGCCACCATCTCTTTGCCGTTGGAGAGCTTCACGAGGACGCATTTTCTATTGGCGGAATTCGGTTTCTTCGGCTTTTTGATCAAAGTTCTCAAAACAACCCCCTGAAATAATCGGATAAATTAACACAAAGAATATTTTAAACAAGCTAAAAATATACAATAAAAGCAAAATTACCTTGGCGTACGGGTTTCCCCCCAGGGGTTGTTTTAGCGGGCGAACTTTTCTATGGGGTCCTTTTCTGTGCAGCTGATTTAAACTGCTCATGCATCGAAATAAGAAATCAAATCGTCCACCGACGCATCCTTGAGGAGCTGCTGCATGAATTGCAGGAGGTACTGTAAAAAAAATCATATTAATCTAAAATGTCCAAAGTTTTCCTTCTTTCAGTGGTTTGTAAATTCTAGCATGATGAACAAGTGGGATTATTAACGTAATCCCAAAAAAATCGGGATTGAAATTTTTATCTAACAGAAATCGTACACCTCACCAGCACGATAAAGGCTACTAAATCGAGACATTCCCGCCGAAATCTGAACGCTTGGAAACAGTGGTGTAACTACTAATTGGCGAGCCTAGGCGACGCCTAGGGTAGTAACTGCCTAATCTATGTATACATATGTATAGAGTACATATATGTTTTTCAAATTGTTATATTAGCCTTTCCCTACCGGTGATGTATTTACTACACCTCGACCCTAATAATGGGTATAACGATATGAAATATAATAGATACGGGCTTCAGAATTTTTGTATTCCTCCGTAATATAAATACGAATCACATCAAAGTATCATAGTATATAAGTATTCATCTGCAGCGACGGAAATAATTAATTTGTCGAGAAATCTCATATTGATCGTATATAATTTTTCAATAAATATCATATCATTTTTGAACTAAGGTGAAGTATTTTCACGTCTTGATGCTAAATAATTGTTGGGTAGTTTATTCCAATTTAAGCCGGTATCATCAGCATTATATATAAACTCTTTGTTGAATTCTACCTTCTCCACAAATAGCTTCAATGTGTCAATGAATGTGTTTGCTGAAGATATGTCAGCAGAAAGCTTTTCCCCATAAATTTAAAGTTTCCTGATACTACGTCAGCCTTTGAATTGTTCAAGGCAGCCCAAACTTGTTTTGAAGGTTAGAAATTCCACCTTTAATTTTGAATTAATAAATATTGCTTTTTACACAATAATGGACCAGATATTGCAATATGAAGTACATATAGTATTTATTATAAGCAGCTATCACATACTGTCAGTCTTGTTGGTATAAGACATTTATATAAATCAGCTTCATAAATCAGAAGTAAACATTTATCTTAAAATTTTCTAAGATTTACCCCTAGCAATAAAAATAAAATGAATGCACTGAAAAGTGAAAATAAATATAATTTTACAAATACATTAATTGTGGTTTTCGACTGCCTAATATTTAATTGACATACCCAAACTATCTTCATGTTAATGTAGCGATTACAGGGTGAGTTAATATGGTAATTAACAGCATGTGTGTATTGAGTGTCTATAAGTGGTTTAAGTGAATCACGTTTGATCATCCATAGATTAAGTGATGCAAACAGCTGCAATGGAGCAACGTGATATCATCCCCATATCTATTATATCATTGATTAATTTAAATTTATAAAACCGACGGACAAGATGCTGTAGCTTTTAAACAATTTAGCACTTTGGATAAAAATAAAATGATAATTCATCAAGTTTGCCTATTGTATTCGGATGATGACATATTCACAAAATTCGTCACAGGAAAATTGTCATCGATTTTGATTTAAAAACAGCCCCGGGCTCCACAAGTGATTGGAGCGAAATGGTATTTAACGAAGTGAAAGCTCTAAAATCGAATCGAAATCGATTCAAATCTCAGTATTTAATATGAATCATTTTATACAAACACAGATAAAGCAACGTGCTTACTTTGCCCGTATCGCCCTCTCGTAAAAAGTATCTAAATTGGTTTTATTTTATTTTGCAAATTCGAATTTATTCAGCAATCCTCCAATGTCCACTTAGTCGGAAATTTCCCTCATCCTTGCGGGGGTCAAAATCGCTTTCCTATAGGCGCAATCCGTAATTTAATATACTTAAAGGACGTATTCAGTTAAGGGATTTCTCACTTAACCGTAACACACTCGACACGGGCGTAACGTTTTCCATTTAATTCGTATTTTTCAAGCATTCCAGGGGCTTTGGTTGAAAGCAATTGGCACAATAGCGATAAGAATGGGTCCATGGGATGAAAACAAAATTTTGCACGATTATTCCAGAAAGCCGAAATTCGTTCGATTGAACAAATTGTCCATAAATAAAATAAATTTTATAACTATATTTAATAATAATGAATTGAAGACTGGGATGAGTGTTATGTATTTAACATATTCTGGGTATTTAAATATTTGGTACAAATTGATTCCTTACAATCAATTAGAGATTGATGACTTCATATAATCAATATTATCAGAGACACATTCCATTCTTTTGTATTTTAAAATATCCCCCATAGACTACTCCGATTTTCCATTACATTTTGTATATGGGTGTCACTATAATAAATTGAAATGATTTATAGGGTGACTAAATTAATTATTTTAGTATTCAATATGTTAAGCCACAAAATCACGATATTGTAATCATACTCCCAAATTTATAGCCATGCTGAAAATGATTGCATGTATAAATATTTCATATAATAAAACAACCGTTTTATTTGCTCCCTAAAAAAACAGGAAGAGAAGCTCTGTTCTTATTTTAAGGGATATTGCATTTAATGATATGTAAACATAGCGCAAATTGTTTGATTACACAATGTTTGATGTTTCCACAAACAGGGGAAATGTCGGGTTTTAATGAAAATACAGTAAACTCTCGATTATGCGGGGGATAACTGGAAAATACGGATAATCCAAATCATCAAATTTCTACTTGGTTTTGATTATAATATATTTATAATACAAATTTTTATTTCATAATTTTGATACTCATTATTTATTAAGAAAAACGCTCATAGTTACATATACAATATACATACACATACAATCGTGCGATGTACGCAAGAAGCTCTCCATCTCTGTCTCCCATGCACATTTACCGAACTGCGCTACATTTTATCCATCTCTGTCTCTCTTCGAGCTCAACATACAAGAGTGCTCTTTCTGAATCACTGGGATTCGCTCGCAAATACGCGGTCTTCCTTCCATACACGTTAAAGTTTTAATAATCAAGTCACGTGTGTCGCTCTTATCTCCTCGGGTCCATTTTCACAATCTTACTCTTGTTATGATAAATTCTTACTCGGTTGTTTTGAAACCAAGGTAATTAAAACATGAGAACAGGCGTTTCAAGCAAGGCAAGGCAAGCATCATCCCTATCGCTTTAAAGATTTTTATTTCTTTAATTTTAATCTCTATATATAACATTTAAACACTATTTAGGAATGGCCTTATTATTCAAGTATCATTTTTTTTAAATTAATATTTTTCAGGCACGGAAAATCCGCAAACTGGTTAATCCGCACCCAGATAATTGAGAGTATACTGTAACGTGTGTTTCGGTTTTCGGTTTAGGTCCAAGTAACCAATTTTTGAATTCTTTAACCCCTAAAGGAGTACTGTCCCAGGGCCTGGGATCCACCCTCCACTTTTCAGTAAGAGTACTCTTGTACGTTGAGCTCGGAAACAGACAGAGACAGATGTAGCGTAGTTCGAGAGATAGAGACGGAGAGCTTCGAAAAATTTATATCTAGAATTTTCAGGAAACTTGTAGAAGAATTGAAGTATAAAGAATTTTGGATAACTTTTATTTAAACTATTTTTTTTATCTCATAGAATAAACTTTGAGCCAGAGAAGGTTCAAACATGTGTTTTCAGAGCTCAACCCAAAAATAAAACCAAATTCTCAGTCGCGTAAAGTGTACCGAACCGAAATAAAGGTAAATTTTTGAACCAGTTTATCTCCGGTCTTTATTCAGACAAAATAAGGGTTAATTATGATTTATGGGTCAGTTTCGGTTCGAAGCACTAAAAAGGGGACAGAACTTATCCGACAGCCTGTTTTGGCTGATTAAATCTGTCCAAGTATCCATTGAGCCGTTATAATTTCACCTCACATCACAAGACGACATTTCAAATGCCAAATAAGCGAATAATCGAAAATTCAACCCGGGATAGGTTTTGAATTTACACGTTGATAAATTAGTATCGACGCACACGCCACGTACTTATGAGCACGTAGCTGCCGGTGTCATTATAAGGGAAGAAGTTCGGGCTTGCCTCCATTCAGAGAACACATCTCGGCTACCTTTGGCTTTTCCTTCTTCCCCGGGGGTATCTTTTGATGTATTGATGAGCAAGTGGCGCGGAGGGGCGGCACGACCATTTGTTATAACGCCGGAGGCGGATTGAGATGTCTTCATCAGGGATTATCAGTCGTCCATATGTCACACCATCCACCCCCGGGGGCAAAACGTAAACCAAGACAAACACACGGTTATGATATTTGTGCGTTTCCGACGACCTGGAAGTTTGCAGATCGTTATTGTGTAGGAATAACACAAACATGAGACTTGGCACGTCGATTTAGTGTGAAGATTCGGAATGAACGACTTTGATGTACGTGGATTTACAATACCCTGTAGTAATATTATATTAAGCTTATTTCTTTATTTTATAACCATTGCCAACCATTTCAACATGGTTTTTCATAGAGTATAAATCCTTTATTAAAAATATTGTCGCCAGCAACACTTTCTGTAGATTTAAACTCAAGATGACTGATGAGACACAATATGAAAAATTCTTTCCCAAGAAAAGCCTCATATGGCGATTGCCGATAACATATGGTACCATAGAAAAAATGTTACTTGAGATATCCTGCAGATCTTCCACAACATGCTCGAATTTTCGATCAAAATCATATTTTTCCAAGAATCTTTTTCATCCCATGATGGATCATAGATTTGATCATAAGGCAGATTAAAATGGCATCATTATACGACACACGTCCCCTGGGACTTCTACGTGCGCAAAATTGTAAAAATACATACTCGGCGTACATCGGGGTATACAAAGAAGCATGAAAGAACTTGCTGCGCTTTTCGCAGACTGGATGTGGTGGTTGTCTTTTTCGCAAGTCATACTGCTTGAATGTCTTTTGTGTCGCGCTTCATAATACGGGAGCGTCTGCAAAATGAATTTTTAGTCAGCCAATTTTTCAGCGAAATAGTGGCATCAAAGAGCTGTGTCTTTTGTGCGACACGCGCACAATTTGTACGCCAGTCAATAAGCTGGAATCTGTTTATATTGTGATTAATGGTGGCGGTAATATTGGATAGTGCAAAAGATGAGGTGGAAAAGAATCATGTTAGAATTTTCAATATTCGAAATCTATCCAAAAGAAAGAGATTGTTGAACTGTTTATATGTGGTCTTTTATGATCAAAATACAGACGAAAAACAATCTAATTTAGGGGGTATCTTCAAAATAAAACTGTGTTTGGGTCACTATCGATTTGAATGAACTGTCTTGGGCTGGTGGTGAAAGATTACTCATAGTAACTACGATAATATACTATTTTTTCAATATTTATAATGCATCTAAAATACCGTATATGAATGAATTTAAAGAATTTTTTTTTTCAAAAGAAGCATTAAAAAAACATGAATATTTTGCCATTTTTCAGGCAATGAGAAAAATGATTTATGCTTTAATAAAATAAAATCTTTAATTGCATTTTTAAAATCATGTAAAGTTACTCCTACTACTCCTTGATTAATCAATTTTCATCCATTTTACAAGTTTACGATCACACATCTGAGCTTATCATCCATGTTTAATCACCCGAGTTTAAATTTAAATAAATTTAAACTCCTCGTTGACTTTGTAGATTTGTCTTGTGTGCACATTTGTCCAATTCAAACACAATAGAAATTATTCATACTGGACCAAGGAAAGATTACAGCATTGAAAATAAAGAGCTGTTGTAAGATAAGTTGTAACCAAATATTCTGAATCCCACCCAGGAATCCATTTTTGCTTTAAATTAAAATCTACAAAGTTCCTTTTTTGTCTATAAGTAGTTTACGTTAATTATTGTTAAATAAATATCGTCTATTTTCGATACAAGGTGGCTAGGGGTTCGCTAGACGTGGCTAAAGTTGTAACGCGAGAACATGGTTTTAGTATTGCATTTTTCAAATAATCGCAATATTAAGTAAATAGAATATTTATTATAAGCAGCTACAATATAGTTTCAGTCTTGTAGGTATAAGGTATTTATGTAATACTGGCGAGTACCCGGCAAGCGTTGCAATGCCACAAGCGCTTGGTGATAATTTGGAAATAAATGCAATAGAACAGTAACATGGTTTATTGTTTCAGGCCACGTGTAGTGCGGGCTGAAAAGCTGGGATCCAAAACCCTTTCCTTGCGATCTACAATTCTCTTCACCTAACCAATATGAGTCAACGTGGTGCATCGGTTAAACATTTCGCAAAACAAATTCCGCATACAAACAATGGTTGTGCTACTATTTAAAAACCTTCTTGGATAGACGCCCAATAACTCATCAAAGTTTCAGCGAAATCGGATGAATAGCATAGAAGCAGATATAATACATACATACATAACAGACAATAATTTATAGGAATTAATATCTTAAATATGACTCGCGTAAATCTAAAAAACTCAATAATTTATTTATATATAGATTTATTTACTACATCTTTCAAAAAATATTATAAACGTCCGCAACAAAATCGCCTTGGAAGACTGGCATTTTAATTACTTACAATATCAAAACAACAAAATGAGGAAGTCTGAAAACAAAGGGTCAAACACATCCTAAGAATAATCTTGCAAAAAATATTTGCTTCCTACAATAAGAATGCATGTTTTAAATTGGCGGCTGTCAAATGTTATTAACCCCTAAAGGAGTACTATCCCAGGGCCTGGGACCCCCTCTCCACTTATTCGAAAAATTACTTTTGTACATTGAGCTTGGAGACAGAGACAGAGACAGAGAGAACGTAGCGCAGTTCGGGAAACAGAGACGGAGAGCTTCCCCACATACATCGCACGATTGTATAGATCGTTAGCCCAAATTTATCGACTAATAATGATTTCGATTTCAAGTTTATTATTTGTTTATGCAAAGAAATGACCGAATATTGTGTGCTATCGACAGTGTTTATTTATTTAATTGCTTGCTGTTCATCGCTGCTTGTTGAATGAGTCTTTGTCCGATTATAATTTCCTTCTAAAGCAGAAGCAAATGAATCGATTTCTTGTGTATTGTCTGCCTCGGAGCTTCAATGCACAAGAGTGCTCTTTCTGAATAGTGGAGGGGATAACGGAGACCCTTCGATAGTACTCTCGTAGGAGTTAAATTTGCTCACTCCTCAAAAGGTTAAGGTACGAGTTAAAATCCAGATGTCCATTTTATTAATGAAATCAGTTTTATTCATGACTTAGGTGGAGACGATTGATCGGAAATGTTAATATCAAATTTGTTTTCCACAATTTGACTCCAGGAGCTATCCCATTAAAGCTACATTTGGTCATTTTAAAATCAGCCCATTAAAAGTTATTTCATTTCAATCTAGATGAAAATCTACTTAAAATAATTTTCCAGGTGTCATTAATAAAAGAAAAAACGTTTTTCCATTTACATGCAGGGCTGTACAAAAAAAAGGTTAGCTTTGTTAACACTTATCTGCAGCACAACTAGAAAATATTTTCAGTTTGCGGTTCCCAGTGGAATCTGTGTGGTCATCCCGAATTGCAACTTCTATTGTCAAAGGCATTACAGTTGCCCATTGTTGGGTATTATCCACGAACACAATCACCTGAGACAACTTACTTCCCAGGTCCTCGCTGTTTTTTTTTCATCCTCATCCGAATTGGAATACAAAAAGCGTACGTAACATGCGCCAGCGCTTCTCAAATTCGCAATAAAGACTTAATTCAATATGCAGATGCAAATTTAAAAATCCATCTCTTTGTTCCGAGAATCACGATGTCGTTATATCGACATTAAAACGACGAATCAAACCCGAATCTCACGTCTCGCGCGGAGATCCTCGAGGCATTAAATTTTTATACGTCCTTAAAACGAGATGGGATCGGCCATAAATTGAATTGAAACTGGATAAGATATATAAAAAGTATATTAATCGACATTTTTATGCCGACGGTCGTTAAACTAGAGGCGTAAAGATATATAGTGGGCTTATATATTAAAAATTGCTGAAATGATAGAGTTTTTTAGCGCGATACAGACGTGTCGTGTGTGGGCGAAATTATGAAAGTTTGGATATCTTCGGCGGGTTCGATTTTTTGCTTTCAACCCTTTCTTGCGTGACCGCATTGTCGTTTGGGTGGGAGTGGGAAAAAAATCGCAAATACTGCAACAACGGTACCGAAAAAATCCCAAAACGGAGACGTTACATTATTTAGGAATTTAAAAAAATGTGCATACATATGCTGGCTAAAGGCTTTCGTTGTCCGACTACCATTATTGAGCATCCTTTGCTATTGTATACCAAATAAAAAAAGTGTTAATTGATGACAATGATTTTTAGAAGATTTCATCAGGATTTATATGTACAAATTTATATTAATTTATTGGTTGAGATCCAATTCTATTAACGTATTATCATAAGATCTGTAATTTGATGTAGGCGATCTCCATAGGAAACATCTATATTAAAAAAAATATATTTTATGTGGTGGAATAATATAATTTCAATGGGATTTTTAGACAGTCTAGTTGCAAATTCGATAAAATTAGAGATAGATAAGCCACATTTCCATATTTATGTTTTTAGAAACAGAAAATCAAGCTAAATTTGGATCGAGACGATCGATCGAAAATATTAATTCTTCCGATTTCCCAAAATTTTTTGATAGTCTTATTTTTCTTCGTGTATTGGAAAGATCCAATGTTTAAGAATACGTTCAGTGAATTTCAAGTTGATAAAAATTAAATTCGCAAAGTTATAGGTCGACGAAGAGAGAAGAAACTTTAAACGCGTTTTTCTCGAAACTACTTTTTCCAAGTTCATGGAAGTGCTCCCACATGTCCTAGATGAGTATTCTTTATGAAATTTGGCAGACACGTTTACAATAAACGTCTTCATCGTATAGACTACAATTATCTAAAAATATTCAAAAGTGTTAATTTAATAAACAAAAAAACTACAAAAAATGTTGGTAATAACACAAATTTTTTTTTTGATCGCTCACTATTTTTTTATTTTCCAATATTTCTTCCTTATTCTAGTCTAAGCTATACACATTAGTATACAAAGTAAAAATATGTTTAATTTTTTTGTTGTAAATCTCTTGTTCTGGACTTAGGACTTCCATGGTGAAGAATGTCATCATTCGGGTACCAACATACGTGACTAACCCCCACTCCCACTACCATACTTTTTCAAACATTAAAATTTTTTTATGTTCAATATAGATCGCCTAGTTAATACACTAAATAACAAAATTCTTTATTCAATACTTTTCGCATAAAAAACGTCCCTTAATGTCTGGATAATTTATTTTTATCTTCATATTTGATAGCAGTAATATTAACCTTTAGTAAACGACTTAGTTTTTAGAAACTATGGCCAACAGATCGACAGTATTTTAACTAAAAAAATACAAAACAAGAAAATATATATAATTTAGATCGAAATGTTTTAAATTTAGAATCCATGTATTAAAAAAAAATTCAAGATTCCCGGATGGAATTTCTATCAAATGCAACATTCAGAATTTATTGCGAAAATCGCCTGGATTTGGAGCAAAGTTTAGTGTGGAACACCCGGAATGTAATGTGTTAACAAAAATATTTGCATAGACTTGATTACGTATAGAATTTACTCTGCTATAATATCAATTAAAGACCATTGTTGTATGACATACTGAAACAATCTTAATTATAATATTCAATTGATATTTTAGAGATGATTTGATTGACACAGATAGCATTGATAGTTTGCAAAAGATGTTGAAATACATAAATTGGAATTATATGAAATAAAATGAGGTAGATGAAGAAACTGAAGCAAATAATCAGAGCATAATTGTTAACACCCGAAGATGAGTGGTTTCATAAAGAAGATATAGAAAAATGTTAACGTATTCGTTTAAAAGCGTTTATTAATTAATCAAATTCTTAAAATGAACAATTCTTGATTATCTTTCCTTGAAATTTTCGCGTTTTTTTTGTTCGTTCCTTGAACGCATTAAGTCCACTCCGCTAATCCGGACAGGTGAAACTTAACAGTACGTCTGTTGAAATGGGTACCGTTTGTATGCGGAACAAAAAAAATGGGGAAGCAAACAGCAGTTTGGCAAATATGGGAAATCTCGCAAAAATTCATATTTGTCCAATATTAACAGCGTGCCGCCACAATGGGACACAATAGCCGGTAATGTTATGAAAAATGGCCTGCGGTATTATTATGAAGAACGGTCAACCATGGGACATAATGAAAGGGTTGGTCAGCGCCATTATTGCGATTGAATGGCGGGCTGGACGCTAGAATGGGGCACAGAAATGAGAGAGTCACCCTCGAGATGAGGGTACAATGGTATGCGAATGCAATTGCAAGGCGCATCTGACAGAATGCATCAGCGAATTTAGATGTCACCAAACAATGTGGCTTCCTGCTACGTCAATCGGTCCAGACGTGGGACTATCTTCTTCTCGATCTCAGTGGCATATGGACCACCGATCGGTCAGCAGATGATTATCTGAAGAACGCATTTGCTACTATTTTAGAACACCCAATGCAACCGGAGTAAATTTGATAGAAAAAATACCACCCTTATTACCTGAATACAATAGGACTTTTTGATAAGCCAAATCCCACATTAAATGACCATTGTAACAAATCTTAAGAAGGAAAATAAAGCAACTATACTATAATGGTGTAATTAAAATAAATTGAATCATTTTTTTTTAAACAGTTGTTAATAAGATCTTGAATATGCAATAAGTATTGGTGGAAGAAGAGAATGATGAAGGAAATTTGGTGGATATTACATCTACAATGAACCAAAGTTCATAGAACGATAATACATTTGGAGTGAAGTGTTGAGCTTCATAAACTCTTAGAATCATAAATATATTATTTGAGAAGCATTAATCCTATAATTTTCGGTAATGGACAAATTTTACAGTACTCAATAGAAATTACACCAGAAACTTTAAAACTGACCAATTTCAATATTTTATAACAGAATTTATTTTGCATAAATAGATTATGGCAAAAATTAAAATGGAAAAAAATGGCCGTATCTTTTATTATCGATGCAAAACTTGCCGAACAATTTTGTTTGCAATTCTGCATACAGGAAATATTGTATTTGCATTTATATTGGAAAATCCTGGAAAAAAATTGAACAGCTTCAATGCGGTGCAAAGTTGGAAAACGCTCCAGAAACTATCGGGAACAGTGTTTTCCAATCGAATGACGCGAAATTCACGGTGTGAATGGTTTTGTTATTTTTAGGGTTGGACGAATTTTGATCAAATAGCATCCAAGTTCCAATGCTTCATATTGTTGGATTTAGTGCAATCATCCCATACATTTGATTAATCAATCGGACCGATGGGGAATAATCTGGCTAAGTAATGTCTACAATCCAGAATCGAGCATTAATTAATGGATTCAAAGCACGTTTCGTAATGACCACATAAATGAGCCATCAACAACGCCAGTGACCATCCAAGACTATTCCAACTGTCGGCTGAATATCTTGAAAACGTTCAAATATTATTTTATGGATCCAGCACTATTTCTCGAAAGGAAGTCACATTTGCTTCCGCACCTATAGAATAGTAGACAGAAGAAAGTGTCTCTTCTAAAGACGAGCCCCGAGGAAAGCGGGATTTCTCTAATTGCTCCCTCGAAAAGTTCACCAAAGTACAATGGAATGAATTTTCCATCCCGACTGGGATTGAATACGTTTCCACTCCAGGGGTATTCAAATGAAGTAACCCAAATGATCGTCATATAAACGATCCAATACGTGGATTATTAAAAATTCGTTCGTCAAAACACTTTATTCAGGCAGAATATGAAGGATATTGGAACAAAAATTTAGTCCACTACTAAAATATGGATTAATCCGAATCAGTGCGCACGTTCGGATCTATCCTACATAAACTAAGATTTATTTATTGATTCGTTAGATATAAAAAAAAACATATTTTATTAATTATTATATCAGGTTGAGTCAAAAATAGTTGCCGCCGAAAAGAAGTTGCTATAA
Organism: Stenopsyche tienmushanensis; assembly: GCA_008973525.1. Lineage (NCBI taxonomy): Eukaryota > Metazoa > Arthropoda > Insecta > Trichoptera > Stenopsychidae > Stenopsyche > Stenopsyche tienmushanensis. The sequence continues at coordinate 682,279 of WACJ01000079.1, forward strand.
CTATTCAGTTTTATCCTTGATGAGACATCCATATGGTGAGTATATGGTATCATTAAATGGATATGAGTCCTATCAATCGTTTGAAAACAGTTAACTATGTCACATCTTATGTTATTATTATTATAGTATTCTTTTTACCTGTAAAATGAAAAATCAAAAAGTGCATTTTCGTCATATAATGCTTTGGAATTTTGTTAAAGCTAAATTAATGTTTTAAAAAAATCGGCAATTATTTATGACTCAACCTAATACAACCGAGCGTGAAATAATAAACTACATCTACATTGAAATGATAGAAATTATATGATGTTGCCTTTTGAATCATTCTAAAACTTTGGAATTGGAAGGACGACATTTTATAAGACAACCTTATCATTCTCAAATTTGAAATTTGATGAAGGCATATTGACTGCAGACGCAATTTCTTGGTCCTTTTAAGAGTTTACAGAATTTAAAATTTTAAAAAAGCTCGGGATCTTTGTGTTCCGAGAAAGAGGGATATTTTTATTCATGTACCTATAGTCAATAAAATAGTTTTAGCTGGACCTACATATTTTTTTAATAGGATTTGTATAGGATATCATGTTTTTCTTCATATTTCATAAAGAAATTTTAATCTTTTCGATCCATAAAATAATTTATATTTCTTATGCTGACCTACATTTTACTTGTGTCGTAAAAAAATATTTTTGTATTTGTTTGAAAAAACCTATCTTTCTGCCTTAAAGTCTGTAAAAACCAGATTAGTATATTTCGAACAATAGTTTATTTATTTAATATTTATTTGACGAAAGGAAATTAAGCCTTTCATTCCCTATCGAGATGGCCATCAAATCGCCCTTCGATACGATCATCCTGGTGACCCACTGGGGGAATCTTCACAAATTAAACTCAGAGTTCATTTTGGCTTTAAGGGACGATTCTATCTCATTGGGTCTAAAAGTGATCGGTTTTTTAACATGCTATTTAGTGTGTTGACTAGGCGATCTTTATTGAAGATAAAAATATTTTTTGAAGTTTGACAAAGTACGTTAGTGGGAGTGGGAGGAGCTACGTATGTCGGTGCGCGAGCGATGACATTATTCACCATGGAAGGCCTAAGTCAAGAACAGCTGATTTACAACAATAAAATTAAACATATTTTTACTTTGTATAATATTTTGTATAGCTTAGACTACAATAAGGAAGAAATGTTAGAAAATAAAAAAATGATGAGTGATCGAAAAAAAGTTTGTATTTTTACCAACATTTTTTGTGGTTTTTTGTTCATTAAATAAACAATATTGAACATTTTTGAATAATTGTAGTTTATACGATGAATACGTTTATTGTATACATGTCTGTGTAATTTCATAAAGAATACTCATCTAAGACGTGTGGGAGCACTTCCATGAGCTTGGAAAAAGTATTTTCGAGAAAAACGCATTTAAAGTTTCTTCTCTCTTCGTCGACCTATAACTCTGCGAATTTAATTTTTATCAACTTGAAATTTATTGAACGTATTCTCAAACATTAGTTTCTTTCTCATACATGAAGAAAAAAAATCCCTTAATGTCAAGTACACGAGGAATTGAAAGTTTTGTATGGATATCATTGTTGTTGTTCTTATTGTTTTATAAAATTCTCCTGGATCTATTAGAATAGTTATTCCAATGGATACTAATTTATCACAATGCAGAATAGAAAATACTTTGAAAAAAATAGCATTAAGCCAATGCTTTGATGATGCCGCAAAGACCTCACGCAAAGTGTCTTCTTCTTCGATGACCATTCAAAAAAATACCACAAAAGCCCCAAGCAATTACGACATCCCAAGTATTTTTGTGCAATGAACAAAATAACAGCTCGCCACTGGATTGCTAGAATCCGTTATTGCATTACATTTTCATGCACTTGTGCAATACTCTATTTAATTTAAATTACGTCGCAAGGCCGAACACATTCAGCGTTCGCTTTTAAAAGAAAACTAATTAAAAAGCTGAATTACGGTATCCGGTTATGCATTTAATTTAACATTGTAGAATGAGGCACAGGTCGGTGGTAATTCAAAGACCCAACGTTGACGACACCTGGCTTGGAAAGTTTAATTTAGAATGCACCGCCGATGCATACAAGGCAAAATATTAATTTAACAGCTTTGGTACAAATGGTTACGTTGGCAAAAGGGAACGGAAAACCTATTTACATTCGGAAAATGCTTTTGTTTCATTTGAGCACAAGATCAAATGCATAGCAATTGCATATGCGCGACAACTTAATGAGTTTACTCAGGATTTAAATGCTCAAAATTAAATTTATTGCATGCGAGTTTATGCGATCGGAGCTGTAAAAGGATCGCGAAAAACATCCAAGGATTAACCGGCACCCATCGGCGGAGGGCCGGAAGTCGTAAGGAGTTTTAAGGACGATGCGAGAGTTTCTTCGGAGGAAATGCGAGGTTTAATAACGCAATGATGGATACAAGATCCGCGGAGTGATTGATGGTTGGGAAGCATCAAGTGGGGAGGATAACGCGAGCCTAGGCACATGATGAGGTCGTACAAATTTTATGTCGATCCACATCAGCAGGAGTAACGACCGGAGTTTGATGGGGATATGCCGAAAATGATCGCAAATTGAAATTAAAGAGGTACATTTGGATTTTATACAGGTGATTCGAAATGTCCAAGTAGAAGAATTCGAACGATCCTGGATATGCGAAGCATTGACGAAGAAAATCCTCAATTAATCAGACATAAAGATCGATCAATCCATTTTAAAGTGGATCGATATTGATCTAGTTTGCCCACAGCTTTTATGCTTTTAGCTTGGCTAGTATGTGTATTGGAAATGTGCTCAATTAAAAGAAATATTTCAACAAATCCTTCATAAGAAAAGTGATGTAAATACATGTGAAAAACATGGCGTAATTCATAAAAATATGCTTTCCGTACGTAATGTGTTAAAAAATATCGACCAAATTATTTCACGATGGTATTTTTAGTTGAGGTTGAATTAAGAGTACGTTTCAACTTGTCTGAAAACGTTTAAAATGTATTAAAATATTTAAAAACACAGATTACGTTTAATTAATGCACAGACGTAGCATAATCTTCAGGGTTGATAGTATTCGTAAGAGTTACCTTTATTAAAAGATATTTTTTAGAACTGGATATCAAAAGGGAATATTGCTCACGATGAAATTTAGTGCTCATTTTAAATTTTGAATTAAGGGTTTCCAGCCTCGAATTTAACACGTCTTCGATATTTTTTCCAATAAGTCTGGCTGAGAAGCCAATATGCTCCCTCTCCGATTGGAGGATGATATTCGAAGGTTTCTCTCGAATAAATCCAGAAAGACGTGGCTCGTGAAATTTATCAGAAGCCATACAAGAAGATCTTGCGAAAATATTCGACTGCAATGTGCACGTTTAAAATTGTGCTCTAATTGTGTAAAGCAGACGTTTGAATGTTTCAAGGGTTGTCCAATATCATGTGGCAAGGATAACAATGGCTCGTGCGGAAGGGTGTTTAAAAAAATAGGATTAACATTTTGAATGGTCCAGAACGGTCCCGTTTATCTAATTTCGCCGATCGGTGTTGGAACATCTGCCGGATGCAAAACTCGTGGCAGATAGCGAGTGTCGCGAAAAAAGGATATATTTTTTCCTGCAGGACCTCGATGGCGAAATTAAATTTGTTTTTTCTTTGTTCTCATTATGGATTTAAATTTCTTATATGTGAGAGATATGAAAAATTCACATATTAAATTCGTCGCCTTGAACTAAAAATAATTTCGCTTTTTGGACCGAGGCAATATTTCTATCCTTTGATAGAAAAATGCTTATGCGAGGCTTTCGTTTATAGGACATTCGCAATATGGTACACTTTTTACTTTTTCCCTTTGAAAATATCACATATTTAAAAATAACTCAGAAAATTGAGTATATTAAAAAAAATGTAATAAAACCTTCAATAAAAAATATTAACAATATGTAAATATTAAACTATAAAATGTGCAACTAAACTACTAATTTTTATGCATTAAAATAACAATATTTTAATGTGGTTTTTCATTGGAAATTAGTCTTATTGCAGCTTTAATTAAAACCAAAAGTAAATTTAAAAAATCATGGATTAAACAAAATATCTATGCATCTATAAAGAAAATTGGAGAATATATTGATAGTTAGCGCCATCTAAATGTGATTTTAACATTAGGGATCAATAAAATAATATATTTCAAACTCAATTCTTGACGCACTGTATTAATATATCAAATTTGTTAAACATGAAATAATACAGGATTTATCAAAACATAGCAAATTAATACAAATGAAAAATCAATAGGCAATTTAAACGCTTATATAAATTTCTACACTGTTATATATCGCTTAAATACTAGGCAAAATATGTTTTTTTAATTTTTGTAATATAAAAATTAAGCGTTATGAATATTAAATAACACAAAAAGCAAGCCTATAATAGCTATAGAATTAAGGATAATATTTGCAATCAAAATAATAACATTAACGGCTTAGATAATATTATTCAACGTAATGATCGTCATTGAGTGTAAAATTTTGTAAGAATATTTCAAACGGATAGAGTTTAAACATACGTGTATTATATGCTTAAGATTGTTAGCAATAATATGTTTACCGTCAAATTTGTCGCTGAAAACAATTGTAATTTAAAAATAACTGTTGATTTAATGATAAATGATAATTTACATGAATATGACTTATTGTAATATTTTAGTTAATAAACATTTTTGTGATATTTTTGTACATTTTTGTTATATTAGGTTATGAATGTTGGTATATGTAAATATAGCGTTAATATTCGTTTACTATGTACGTCATACGTCTACAGTAAAGTGGATTAAAATTCATAGGACGATTATGTAATTCTAACTAATACGGTGGATTAATATGAAATCATACCATATAATTTGGGCTGAATGAGAGATGATGCATTTGAGGCTAAAAATGTCAATCCTCGCCTTAGAAAATTCATCTGAAATGTAATTTACGCATATTAAATACTTTTATATCATTGCGATGTGTTTAAATATATCGTATGATATAGAAATAGCCGAAACTTACGGTGATCAGAAACCACTAGGAGTGCAAATTTCGAGGTTACGATATCTGTCACTGCGTCGGTAAAACAGTACGCTGTTTTTGTTGCGATGGCCATAACTGTTTTCAAATCGAGCAATAGATGGATAATTTAGAAATGAAAATGAATGTCATTTAATTAATTTAATCATTTATAATTTAGATTTATAAATAAATATTAAATATCGTGGGTATGAAAAATAAACATTTATATAGTGTATTGAGTATATTTAAAAATGTAATATGTACTCTTACAAATATTCAGAAGTGATGTTCGCGAATCCCTTTTTGTGATTGCTTTTAAATTTAAATTAAATTATTTTGAATGGAAACAATTGAGTCTATTTGAATTTTGAAAAATGATTAATGTGAATTAAATTAAATATACATATTATAAAAAGAAAGGGGGACTTCGGATCGGAAAAGCTTGATATAATTTAAATATTTCCCTTTTGTAAATATAATTATTAAATTCGATTTTTTTTATGCCATCATAAATCGGACCATTACCAAATGTCGATTTAAATTTTGAGAAAACAAGAGCTATAATAATTTTGGCTAATTAGACAAACAATTTTGGATTGGCTCAAATAAACTGTTTTAAGAAAGAGGGATATAATAATAATATATGGCTACATATTTTGTTGAGGTATATAATGGATTTTTTTTATGCTTTTCCAATATTGTGTTAAGTAAACTTGTAATCGGAGAAAGCTTTTTCAACGGCTCGTAAATTTAATACTCTTTTAGCACAAGTGGTTCACTCAGTGTTTTTTGTAGAGGGAAGGTAAAGTAAAAATTACTTTGGCTTTTTATTTGATTTTCATTCGTGAAATATTTACTTTCAAAGGAAAACGAATAGGGTTTTCATTATTAAAATATTTTTACATAAATGTAAATTCGGCCTGTGAGAAATTCTTTGGATGCTGCTCTAAGATAGTTTTAAGTGTCGTTCATTAAACCCTTGTTGGCTTATTAGAGGGTCATTTAATAAATGTATTTAAGGTCTATGGGAGCAGCATAAGTAGTGAACCATCTTGAGCGCATGCGTTGGTCATTTCGATAATCTTACTGAATTAGTTATGATCCCTTGTGAAAGCTCTTTGGACACAAAGCGGAAATGAGGTCATTCCGGGTTATGAAATGCTGACCGAATTTCATAGGGCGAACTAAATCTCTTCAGGTATGATTCGAACCCCAAATTTCATTATGGTGAAAAAATATGGAATCAGTATGATAAAAATATACATGAGATATAAAATTGTTCTTTGAATCTTTTTGCAGCGTTTTGATACATTTTTATTTTGATACAAATCAAGTTTAATTAATTTCGCCTCATATTAAAGATACCGGAAAGTAATCAAAATATTTAGTTTTTTTTCAAAACGTTTATTAAAAACATTTTCTCTTTACAATATGTAATTATTAATAATATATTTATGCTATGATTAGCTTGATTATATGCAAACAATTAAAAATTAATCACTCCATTAATATCCCTTATGAATAAATAAAGCCCTTTCTTATAAAAATTACAGCTTAAAACAAAGAAAAAGTATTCATTATATTTTGATTAGGATTATTTTGCAAATCCTATATATTATATCAGGTCACAATTCGCTCTAAAAATGGATAGGTTTCATATCTAGACAAGGGGGATGTTCAAACTATTCGTCGTTGTCTTAGTGCGATTAGCGACAGTTCATTAGAAAGCTCAAATTCTTAAGGTGCTCCTAGATATTGTTTATAAAAATTACTAAAATTAATACAAAACCAAAACATTTAAATCAGAATTCTCACTTTTTGATGGCAGCACAAAATATGCGTTTCTTGAACCGTGTCTCGATACAAACTGTTTGTAAAAAGGTACGTCTTTATGCTGTGACTATTTTCATGACTCCCAATACAAATCCAATAATAGTGCTATCGACATTGTGTATTATTGTTTTAATTCGAATTTGCCCTGCCTACTTTCCGCTACTGTATGACGACTAATGTAATTTTGTATTGTATGGCTGCATGTGCTCGTTTGTTTACATAATGTCTAAACTTAATATGAACCATGCAGTACCTTTGAACATCAACATGTCGGACTCATGTGTCAACCCCTTAACTGCTTGTTAGCTCGACCAATTAATTTTATATCCAATTTTGAAACAACTAACAAGCGGAGAGTCGAGTGTCATAGTTGTACACACTAAACAATATTGTATATTAGCCTATGTATGAATTAGAGATTTTACATGCAGATAATTAAGATTGACCTGCAACGGAATACTTTTTAAAATTTTGGAAGTAAAGTTACAAGGGCTAATATTTTGTACGCGAAGATTTCTCCATCGGAAGAATTTACTGTGACTAAACAAAATGGCCGACAAACACGCGAGTCGCACCTTTATATATATTTAGAAGGCATGCTGTGTAAAACGGAATGCATAATAATTATCATTGTATAACTCTATTATTGACTGATGATCCATTGACTTTGGCCCGAATGATGCCGTTGCATTATGCTTCTATTCTCATTGAAGACTTGCCAAGATGTTCATTCTCTAATGTTTTTTAATGGATACTTTGGCCTCCAAAATATTACATATTTAAAATAACGTAGGATTTAGGTCGGGTAAATATGAAGATCAATGCTGTGCCGAAATGAATGGTTCCGTGTCTTGTTAGAATGACTAAATGTATTTATTTTCATATTCTTAATTTTAAAGAATGAGTAGAGAGAGATCAACAGCTTAATTTTGTCCGCGTACGTGCACGTCAGGTTGGAATGAAGAAGTGCAGGAAAGAAGAAGATAGAGTAGACCGATAGCCTTAACCATGGGAAGATGAGTTCTTTCCGCTGGTTCGTCACTAGTCTCATAACCGGAATCCTTTTTTGAACAAATAAAGATTGTAGCAAATATAAATGACATTTTATCGCCACCTGACCATCTCCTTCTTGCTGTTCAGACTTCCGCGATCCGATAACAAAAGAACCCGCAGTGCGAGGTCGTCTATCTTAATGATTGAATGTAAATGATTACATGTATTTATATATTTACTTGAGATGGTTTATGCATTTTGAAATAGTCATGCAAAATTATCATGAAAAAATTATTTATTATCATTATAATCCTCATCTTGTTATCAAAATTTTGTGATTTATGATTTATTAACGGAGAAGTAAAAGATCAAACAAATGAGCTCGGTTACAACGTTGATCTTCGTTTCCACTGTATACGCATTTTTTGCCGAGCTCGTGGCCACTTTCCTATATGAAACCCTAGCCCTAAGTAATTGTTATATCCATGATGTAATTAATAAGTTTCCGACCGACATTTAAACAAATTTATTAGATTTGAACATTGAAAGTAAGCCTCGCTAATAAATACCCGAAATAATGAGAGGCTGACTTAGTAAATCAAAGGGCGAGCTTGCGGAGCAAGAAAATGCGAGCAGACGTCCCAAACACGAAACTAAATGAGCTTCTGGGGAAGCTTTTGTTGCCACTCTCCCTTTCGCATGGAACGTGACTACTAAGCCCGAAATTTGTGGGGAGAAAATGGAGAGCAGATCTACTCACCTTCGCAAATTCATCATACATGTGGGTGGGAGGCTGGAGAAAGGGACTTAATGTGAGACGAAAGTCAATACGGCCAAATGAACATATTCAATCAAATATCTCCTCAGAAATTATTTTTTCCTCCTCTTATTAATTGGGAAATATAGAAAATAAACTTGTGAATGGAGTTCGTATCTCTTTATGAGTCGTGATGGATTTTGGGTGGAAATTTACTTCGCGTGTAAGTAACGGGTATTCTTTCCTTGGAGGAAGATTTATATAAGGTGAAAATAAACAGTAGCTAATGAGATAATTTATTGCTAGACATAATCTTTTTTCAATATAAAAAATCAAATTGATGCTTCTATATTAATAATCTTAGAAAGACATTTGTATGCAATATTTCAAAACATATTTTCATTTAATAAGTCTTGTTAGAAATCGTTAGTCACGTGGTTATATCGACATACTAAATTTAAAAAGCAGCATCTACGTCAATGAAACTGGATAGTAAATCAATTAAAAAAAACTTACGGCCTACAAGAATGAGGAAAATGTTAACATTTTTAATAAGGACTAGGCTTGTAGCAATTCTGAACGATCTAGGCAACGTAACTTCGGAATGCCTATACAATGGAGCAGAGGTCAAAGTTTATTCTGTGCAAAAATTTAGAAAATTTATCCTGTAACTATGAACTTGTAATCGATTAGTGGCCACAATAATGAAAAAAGACAAGAATAAATCTTTGGTTAATGCTAATAAAAATGTGATGACGCACGTTTATATATTGTGCTAAAATATCTCAAACATATATTTGAATTTTCTAACCTGAAGTAGGCTATAAATCCAATTAAAATATTGATATATGTTGAAAAAAATGCAAATTTGATAGCAATATTTATGCATGGTTTTGCTTTCATAAAATTATTTTCACAATTTTCATTAAAAAATTCAAATTCTTAATAAGAAAGTCGAATTTACTGTGACTGTGTCGGACCAAAAGAAACTGTCCATTAGGATCTTCCCTACATACCAAGTGCGTCAACTTTGAAACAATTTTTTTCCCCGGCCTCAGAAACCCTTGTAATCTCACATTTCTAGATGACCCTAGTGCATTATTAAATATGCCAATTTACTATAAATGTTTCCAGTCAAATGTATGACTGGAAACATTTATAGTAAATTGGCATAGAAAATCTTGTGATGAATTTTAAGATCGAAGGGAATTTTAATTTAAGATTTTAATGAACGACGAATGCTTGTTATTTCGATTGTTGAAATGTTTTCAGCATTTTTTTGCAAACATCCTTTTAAGTAGGTAATTTTATGATTAAAAAATAAGTCAACCGTATTTTATTTATAGAAACATAAGTCCAATTTGTAATCTTTGTTATCAAACGCTATTAAAAAAGGGTGCACTTTTGAGATTGGTATCACCATTGCACACGCTATTGCATGCCACATAATATATATTCAAATGTATTACTAGGCATTTATTTTAAAAACTTAATAACAGTGTAAGATTATGAAGATTTAAATGGAAACTTTTGTATTTAGCTTGCTTTAAATTATAATAACTTAGGATGTCTAAAATGATAGTTCCTTGAACCTTCGAATGCGCGATCCTCTCTCATCGATCTCCATTCGACGTCTACTCTATAAGTCTAATATAGATTGATGGAGGCATAAGGCTATGACCTTTATTACTCCATGGTTAAAAGGTTGACTGGATGAAGGTGTGGGTCAAGTAGCCCATCAAATAATATCAATATCACACCATCGTCCTTCATGTGTGTTTCTCTTGAAACATTTGGTGAACGCCACCAAAAGGATAATTTCAACTTGGAAACTCAAAAGTTTGTCAATACAGAAATAATTTGAAACTTTCCCAAGACAAGTTCGACTGGGATTCAAAGAGATTGCTGTGCGAATTTCAGCAGAATGTCCATATTAAATCGTGCATTATCACAGTTCTTCACCCAGCGAATTGTCTTTAATATCGCCTAATTTGATCCTGTGAAATTCTGGGCGTTAAAAATCCAAAGTCAAACATCACCACGAATTATCGCCCAGCATGGGAGAAAACTTTAAATTTCGTCGTTTTCATCCAGCAAACAATTTTCACCTCGTCTCTCTTATTTAAACGTAAATATTTGCCTTGACTTTGCCAAGTTTTGGTCCTCTAAATGGGAAGCTCTGCAAATAGGTTTTCCGTGCTCTGCATCCATCCATTAAGTCCCTTATCCGTTTCTCATCGTCCGTTCATTTAAATGAAAATTAAGCACCTTTTGTACACAGACTATCTTCCTTAATTGCTTGCAACATCTGTAAATTCAACTATTGAGCTTAAGCAAGCATTCGGAATGACGTTATATAAAATTTGAATGAACGCTCTAGAATTTGCTTTGTACTTGATGCGGACTTGCCACATAGGCGGTTTCAAAACCCAACATCTCGAAAGGTTAAAGCTACGAAATTGCAAGACTTGCTTGAATATTCATCTTCGGACACATTTTCATGGACCATAACACAAAAATCATGACGGTAAAAAAAATCTTCCAACCAAATCAAACATTGTTGCCTTCCAATTATCAATACAATGGTTCTATTCAAATTAGGCTCCCGCGATTCAAACCATTGAAACACTGGGAAATTTCGAAATAGATATTTTACACTCCATCAATTTGGGAAAAAATCTAATTATAAAGAATCGTACTTTAATTAGTACATATGCAGCCAAATTAATAAATTTATTAACAAGTCTAATTAAGTTGTGCTAAGGTAAAATATAATAGAACGTTTTTTGCAGCAACATTATTGCATATATTATATTCTTCCAACAATGGAAGCTGTTAAAAAATAAGATTTCTATACCAATTGATAGACTGGATGTGATTTAATATCATCATAAATAATAAAAAAAAATTACTAATCATCTAATATACACTATTTGAAGTAAAATATTTTATTCTTGCAAGGTCGTTTATAACAATTTAAACATATCTATTTGTATTTGTTATTTAAATCCCGAAGCTCTTTGAAATTGTGTTCATTCCATGTATAATGTCGAATTTTTATTTGCTCGTTATAAGCGTGAAATGCTTGCATTTTAACGTAGTTTTTGAATACTTCTGGTATGATTAATCGCTATAATTGTAATTTTGATAAAATATGCTCGAAATAAATGAATTTGACTGTATTTAATTATAAAATTGAATAATGAAAAATAGCTTGATTTAAATCAATGCATACATATACAATACCGCATAATGATTACATTTTAAGACGACATTGGTGCGGTAAATATTTCTTTAGAATCAATTATCGGTGTTATTTGAATGTTATCGTTTTCTATTTTTTTCACATAGGCCCTATGTCCTAAGTATCAGGGTTGTCGAAATATTTTTTTTTTAACGTTTTGAAAAAAATAAAAAAAATTAACATTTAAATTGTCATAGCATAGGGAACGTCCCCAGGCAAAGAAATTCAGTGGTGTCAGATCTGGAGACCGTCCGAGCTACGGAATAGAGCACGTTCCCACGTGCTCGGAAGAATTGTAATTTTTATTTAACTAATTGCATAAAATAATAATTTATATAGATCAAAAAATATTTCAAAATAAAATAAGAGTTATTTCGTGTTATTACGATCACAGATTAAAAAATTATGGATTTTGGGTATTTTTCAAAACGTTGTCGAAAAAATTCTATTTCGATAACTCTGACACTTAGGACATAGACCCTATGTATGAAACATAGCAAAAGATCTCCCTAATCTCCAAAAAAAAAATTGTCGGTCCATGTGCAAAACTATACTACTTTATTACTTATACCCTGTATAAGTAATAAAGTAGGATTGACTTTGTAGATAATATACTACTATTATAAATATAAACTAATTTAAACGCAAGCACAAATTTAGGATAACAATCAACAAAAAATAGTATTTTATGGAATTAAGTATGAAATATAACATCGTTCAAATATCCACCGCGGCTTTGCTTGGTGGCGCGTATTCGAGAGGTCCAATTTTTAATGACTTTGCTGTATAAGTCTGGTTGAAATTGAATTTGAGGGCATCAATTGTTTGCGGGATATGCGCATAAACCTGCAATTTAAGATAATACTTAAGGAAGAAATCGAAAGCCGTTAAATTACACCATCTTGGTGGCCAGTTCATATTGACGTCGTGCGAGATAAGCATGTACTCAAATTGTTCGTGCAGAATGTCCATCGTGGCATGCGCTGTATGGCACGTAACACCGTCCTGTGGTAACTATATATTGTCGGTATTCATATCATTCAGTTTAGGCGACATGAAGTTATTTATCATCATTGATGGTTATGGCAATGCCAGTTTTGTTTTATAAGAAGTACAGTCCGAATCCGATTCTGGCAGATCGAAATCCGTACCAAATAATGATTTTCTCGGAATGCATTTGATACTGGTGTATCTCGTGTAGATTGGTATTGTTCTAAATCTGAAAATTTCCATTCATCAGAAAATAGACCTCGTCGCTAAAAACGATTTTAGGCGAAACATTTCTCTAACGGAGAATTGATTTTTAAAATAAAATTTGATAAACTTCACACATTATTCAATATTAAATATAACCTTCTATAACAATTTGCCATATAATATTGTATAATTAATAATAAATTTGACAAATTTTGCTTTAACAGCTTGGCCGCTATAATCTGACAAATTTTGAGCGTTTTTATTGAAAGAATTATTATATTAAATTCAATTTTAGTTCATATTTATTTTATCCATGTTATAATTCAATTAAAATATTAGGAGAAGTTTATAACCTTTTAAAACGCTGACCCAAATTTGCCTAATAATTTTCATACTTCGACTATATTCAATTACTAATCAATTAAACCCTCGTCATATGGAAAATGTGAAAATATAAGCTTGAAATATTTTTTTAAAAATTGAGTTTAAATATGTTTCTTTGTCACAATATATATGTTTAAATATTAAGGCGCTTCAATTTGTATGCAACATACGTTTGTATGCAATTTCAGACTGACCGTCTTTGGAATTTCAGCAGACGACAACGTAGTAATGAATAAATAACCTTTTTGATGAATAAAGACACACAATTAACTTTGTTTAAATAATTTCAGAACACTCTGTACACGTACAAATGCGAATGTTTACGCATGAAATTCATGCGCGAGTACATATATAAACTAATGCGTTAATAATGAATGTACCTTGCTGAATAATTAGTGGCATCCTTGTAATTCAACCCAAGATGGGCCAGCAACCCCGCCTTGGCCCGACTAATATGATAAATTGTTAATATGCCAAGACGCTAAATGTTGATCATGAATATTTGAAAAGAAGACCGCTCTAATTTATGCGTCTGAAAGCTGAAAAATTCCCAGATGTCGACGATAAGTCCCGGAATTTTATGCACGGCTTGTCGGACTCATACCTTCGATCGTCGCTTTAGGACGATGGGCATATTTAATACCTTGTAACCGATTCCCGGCTTAGGGTCTTGGAAAGCTGTTTGTCTTTATTGAGCGTATCCCGGAAAATGGTGGACGCCCATTAGAGGAGTCATTGCGTAGGAATCCTTACTTAGCAAATTGATAGTGAAATCCAGGAGAATAAATCCATGCAAAGGCTTAGAAAGTGTCGAGAGGATAATGGATCCTTATTCGCTTACTTATCGACCTTAAATGCCAATGTCACGTTTAAATATTTTTCGACCCTTTGGATGCTAAGTAATCAATATGGTAAGATTTTGACAAATCCACATGCTTTTAAATTGTTTATAACGTTAATTGTCAAGATATTTGATCATTTTCTTTAGGGCAACGATACATGATCGACTTGTAAATAAGGGATGGGGTGTTTAACATTAACCTGTATCCAATAGCATGTTTGAATCTGCTAATAGGCAATACGGGTAGCAAACATAAATGGATTGAATATCATTTCCAAGTGTAGGCATGTAGTCTTTCACGAAATACAACATCCATTTGGTTTGTTATAGCTGTGAATGGTATATTCTTTATCAATTCCAATTTGCTTTTTAAGATATAATCGATTGTGGGGTGTCAGTGGTTCAATCTGGAGGTTGTTGATCGGCAATATTTTTTTTACAATTTATGATGGAATTATTAGAACTAAAAATATATCGAAAATATTTGGCTTTGAAATCGTTTAAGAAAAAATCACCTGTGGGGTTTTTATTATTTTATTATTATGGTATGTGAACTTTAGAAAACAATTCAATATTTAATTTCTATTTAAACCTGAACTAGAACATGTTCTTGAAACGAATAATATCGATATGTACTCTTTATGAAATTAAAAAAAATGCTTTAAAAAAACCGCATAACTTCGAAATCGCACAAAAAGAGGTTTGACTGTATATGTATTTATTGATAGAATGTTGATTTTTTGACATTTTATCGGCTGTCATTTGAACAAAGATAATAATTTTACATGTTGAAAGATCATTACGAAATCTATGTCATCATATACTCAATCAATACAACTATCTATTTTATCCACAGATCGAAGGTTAATATTTAAGAAAATTTTAGTATAATTGGTATTTGATATTATTGATGAATTTATATATATTACTTAATTTTATTTAGTTTATTATTCATGTGCTTCATACTTGACTATTGAATATTTATTACTTCATCACTACCTCAATAAAATTTGCTCAAATATCAGGTCAAATAGTGTCTCAATTAAGCGGAACACTTTAAAATATTTCATTTAAAAATATTATATACAGCCTGAAAATATATACTTATACTGTATGAATATCTTCATTACGATCTTCTGCCAAATTGATGTTTGACACCGTCGAAAATAAATATTTATAATGCAAGGTCATTTTGGCCCAAATAATATTATTAATCTTATAAACCCGTTGTTAAATTTTACGATTTTGATGTGTTTGATAACCAGTTTTGTATGAGACAATAACAGGATATTCCACTACGATCTAACACTAATATATTTTCATGAAATCGTACTTTATATTCATTTAAATTTGGTTATATGTACTAATTTACACCTAAATTTGTTTTTTTTTTAATTTTCCATGAATTCAATAAGACATAATGATAATAAAAGACAGACACAAAAACTTGCTTAGTGGCTGAAATCATTCAATGAATAAGACTTATTTTTTTATATTTTTCTGGGAAAATTTACTCTTCCTTTTATCAAAATTTTTGCATGTTTTCATAATAAAATGATGTAATAAGTCTTTAAAAAAGATAACATTTGTATCTAAATGCGTTTAGAAAAATTATCTATGGTGGCATTCACCATGAATTGCCATGGCATCCATTGGTGACTGCCAATGATTGACTTGAAGAAAATATCTCCAAACACTATCAATCACTCGTTAAATGAATTTTAAGATGAGATATGACTTCCACAGCGCTTTTGCGTGAAATGCACATTAGAACATTTTTTTTAATATACGGGATTCAAATATAACCCGGAATTTTGCTGTACAAATTTATTAGTAATATATAGAAATACAAATGGAATATCTTATTTATCTATAAAGTTCCCTTCATTAGAAATACATTTTTATCAGATTCACAGTATCCCGTGTTATATTCACTGTTCACTACTTCTAATTATTACAATATGAAGGGTCTCAAATGCATGGAAAAATTTTAGTAAATTTATTTTTTTCAGGAAAATTGAATAGTTTTTGACCAATAATTTTTAATATTTTATTTTATGAATATTTTTTAATACCTAAAAAATATTAAGGACACATTGGTTATTTATTAATTTTAATGGAACTAGGTGTTTCCATTTAATTTTTAATACATTCAACAGAGGTCATCAGGGCTGCTTATTCAATGATCTTTCCTGTGTAACTGAATCTATTTTGGGACGTATTGGTCAGAATGCCATTTAAAAAAATGTTTTTATTAGCATTATTAGTAAATTGAAACAATCTTAAATAAACAATTGATTTTAACGGCGTGAATATAATATTAACACCTCAAAGAGGTAAGACACAACGTCGTGTCCTAATTCTAGTAATTCATAAATATCGATAGCACACAATAATCGAATATGACAGTGTTAAGTTATTTATGTACAAGCTTCATACACGCTGCGACGGTCCTGACAGATAAGTGGATCTGAACGACAATAAGTGGTGGATAAGCAAACGTAGTATCTAAGATTATGAAAATTTTAAATTACGAGGTATATCCCGAAAGTAAGTGCACTGTGATAATAACGGGCTGTGGTTTTATTTTTGTAAAGAGTTGGCTATACTGAGTAGTAGAGGGGGATCTCCTAACAAAGCGAACATAGCAGGAATACGTTAAATAGATATCGGTAAGAAATTTGAAATCAAGTGTGAACGAATCAAAAATGTCCGCGAGTTTCTTGCGCGATTTGAATTGGAAGTGAGGATTTTCTGAGCGCTATTCTGATTAGAGATAAAAAGTGAGTGGCTCATAACATGACGATGAGTCAAAAATACAGTCGTCACAGTAGTATCACACCAATTCTCTATCTGTAAAAAAAATTAAAACCATAATTTCGAGTAAAAAAATCATGACTTTAGTGTTTTGGTAACGAAAAGGCATCAGTTTGGTCAAATTTCTGCCTTAGGGAGAGACCATCAATGCACGACATTATCATCTTCTGCCTTTTCTGAAAGAACCTATGGGTGGAATTAAATTTTCAACCGATGAGCAGGTGCAGAAAGAGGTTTTGAAGTGGAGAAAGGGGCTGGCGGGAAAGTTCTTCGAAGAGGGCATAAGAAAACTAGTGCCACAGCTCATCAGATGCATTGAACTGGATAGCGATTATATTGAAATATAGTTAACAAGTGTATCAACAATATTCTGTTTTTGTCTTCAAATACACTTTTTCTAAAAATATATACAAATTTAGTACACTTACTTTCGGGATATTGCTCGTAACTCATTACTCAAAGGGTTTTCTAATTCTAAGGGCAATTTCTAATATCTCTAATCTTGCTTAATTTAAAAAAATATATAATAAAATGCGGTTTAATCGAAATAATTGTTTAATTAATATTAATTTGACAGCTATAATATTGTGAAATCGATAAAATTTGATCTGCCAATCCTGCATAATTATATTCAAATATTAAAATAATCTAATTTAATAAATACACAAAGCATGCGTGCTATGATCCTGCTTTAAAACACTTGAAGCTTCAATAACATGTCCCGTTCATGCGTCGTCATGATAAATGAGCCCCGTGCGTTAGGTGTCAACATGGAACACGTTAGGGTAGGTTTAAATACATTAAAAGACGGGGGTCGGCATTGAAAATATCAAGATTTATGCTTATTATGTAGTCAAAGCAGTCTGGCTCAGCATCATAAACAACAGAGTTGAAATTTATTGCTGAAAGACGATTTATTTCACGAATATCATGGACCGAATGTGATATAAAGTGTTTTTAATGGGAGTAAATTAACGCTAATGACACGTTTCTCCCTTCGGCGGCAAATTCAATGCTTGTATTAAAGAAGCTTGTGTTTTTGATTTTAAAAAAATATTTCAGGTGTCGGTTGTGAGTTTTGAATTAATTAACGGAATGTTGGTAACGTATTAATAGACCTCCATGGCTCGATTAAGCCAAACGTCCTTCATTCTGAAATTCGTATGTTTGTGGCATGTTAGCAAATTGATAGACGTTTAAGAGCTTTATGTGCGGTATCAATCGCCGAATTCAATTAATACATTTCAATTAAGATTAATTTTGGATGCCCTTACAGGTTGCCATGCGGAAATGTACAAAATCTAATTATTCCGACGTAGGTTAGAACTAACCCGTATTTAACGAGGGATGGCAGCTCCTGTCATTGCAATAACGTTTTCCAGTCCATCAACTCAATGATTTTTATTTTGGGCGAGCTTAAATTCGAAAAAATGTTAATTAGCTTTCTACACTTGTGGTCACGGTTATCTGCATGCTGGACACCGTAGATGTCGTCGCACGAGTTCATAAATCAGCTGTTGCAACCTGCACCGGAGAACCGGTAATCCGGCCCTGGATCTGCTGAGTGCTGGTAAACAGAATTACGATAATGTCTGCTTTAAGTTCAAATGTGAAGCAATCCCGGACAATGGCGTTGTGCTAATATGGGCCCAGTAAAACTGCGCTTGACCCACCGGCGGGTCGCAGTGGGGAGCGTGTCGACATCACATAACAACTCTTTTGCGAAACACGACGAGATGTTGTAAGAATTGTGTAATCGCATATGTAATATTTTTATTTATTTT
The DNA here is from genome assembly GCA_008973525.1 of Stenopsyche tienmushanensis. NCBI lineage: Eukaryota > Metazoa > Arthropoda > Insecta > Trichoptera > Stenopsychidae > Stenopsyche > Stenopsyche tienmushanensis. Next base: position 701,216 of record WACJ01000079.1, read on the forward strand.
GTTCATTAAATGAATCCTAAAAATATTGATTGCTTTATGATCACGCGAAAACGTCATATGTGGGTACGGACCTTAATGTGTTAAAACCACAATTAAATCTGTTCTTCATTTCATGATCCCGTAGCATATTATAACTGAAATATCATTGAACCAAATGTATGTATTTGGAGTGCAAATTAGTTCAGTCCGTTTTCAAAAAATTGCTCTGGCTATTATGAATGTTTCATATTGACAGCTGATTTTGGTACTTTAAGGGAGCTTAGACATTTGTCAATAATATTCAGTGTATATAGGGTGACATGGGCCGAAAATTTTTTTAGCAGTTAGAGAAGTATTTTGCTACTTTTGAGCTTCTAAAGTCAAATAAAATGTGCAAACGTATAATTTATTCAGGCGGCCATATTCCGTGGCTCGCACGGTTTCCAGACCTGACACCACTGGATTTCTTTATTTGAAACTGACTCAAAAGCAACAAAGAAAGGGTTGTGGATGGATCAGATTGTGACTGGGGATTAGAACTGGATACTCTGCGACAACCCCGAGAAGAAAAAATACTAGCCTGGTTAATCGTTGACATCGACCTCAACATCAACACCAAAGCCGAATACTTATGGTTAGAATGTCATGCTATGTATCTGGTAAGACCAAAAGGGTGTTGTGTATTATGAGCTGCTCAAAACTAGCAATTCCATTACGGGTATAGTCGTGTATTACGAGAAAAACGGCCGAAATCCGAGCAAAGATGTTCTTCTGCATGACAACGCTCGGTATCATGTCGCAAAAGTCGTAAAAACATATTGTATTTTTGACCGCAAAAAACGAACCAAACTAATTTGCACTCCCAATATAAATATAGTCGCTTCAAAAAACTATGTCAAAGTAACTGGCAATGGCCCCGTTTAATGTGGTTTTCAGGAGTACTTTTTTAATGTCTTTTTTTATTGGATACAATAAACATATTCAATGCAAATTTATTAGCTCATATACAATTGAAGTTTCTATATGTCAGAACTAATTTATTTTACTATGCATTTACATAAGATAAGATCGATTTTAATAAAATCAATATTCGCGCTACCATCCGACCATTTAAAATGCATGATTATATTTATTTTGAACTGAATAAATAATTGTAAAGTGGATCATGGACTACTGAGGGTTGCTCCAAGCTGTGCCCTCAGACCAATGACGCTGTTTTTGGAAACATGTCATTCAAATATGTGGCAAGACGTTCGCTTCGAAAAGATCTTTCCGCTGGTTCACTTGTAATCTCGTAGTGGCCACTAAGTTAAATAAATATATGACCATCTCCATCATGATTGTATTAATATATCCTGAAGGGCATGTCCGAGGTTGGGAATAGCCCGAGGGCTCTATATTATGGCAGTAATGCAATCCCTTACGAAATGGCGTCAATTGAATTTATTCTTTACATTTAAACAAGAGATTTATATGTTATTATTTTTTAAGCGTTCTCACGGATACAATCGGTCCTAATATGCGGAAGTGTTGAATGCATATACAGTCGGCTTGCATTTACAGCATTGTCACGCTTTATGTCTTCCTCTCGCCTTAGCAAATTTGATACATCATTCTCTCCACGATCATTCCACATTGATAATATCTAAAATATGCTAAAAAATAATTAGTATTTTTCATCAAATCGATTCTGTAACAGAAGGATTCTTAGAAAATGAAGACAGACAAGTTGTAAATAATTGCCTCTAGTGAAAGTATTGATGTCCTCCGGAAAATCGTATTGAAATCAGGTTGAGAACACAAACAACATTACGCCCAAACGATTGCAGATGATCTTGAAGGCAATACATTTAAGGCTTTTATGCAATACTCACTGTTGTCATAAGGTTCATAATTAAATGGACATTTGAATTTAATTTTGTAATGTAATGTTGTTTTTCGGTAACATTGAGCAATGTCTTTGACATTCAATTAATATTTGGGACATAATTCTTCAACGAAATAATTAAGATGTTTTCATACGTCAGTGCTTTATTTTAATGGTTTCATTTAAATTTACAGATTCCGGATAGAATTCCTTTGGAAAATGTTTTCCCTGGATAGTAGTATGGTAATAAGTTATAAACATTTTATTGCTGTATGTGTTATAATGTTGGATAATTATTGATGATTAATTCGCTATCATCTTTATGCTAGTAACTAAACTATTATATCGTCACTTTGTTAACTATTCTAATGACATTTTTATGATACTAATATTCAACTGGTTGAATTATAGCCAAATAAACAGAGTTTTGATTAATCATCTGCTAAGCTTCATATATACATGATATATGATATATATATACGTAGTATTATAATTTCAATGAAATATTTGTTTAAATTATTTGCAACAGGTTTTTTGTGAATTGGACTGTAAATTTGAAGTTGAACTTATTGTAACTTTTACTCTATTTAAGTCTTAAATCCGGTATCCTTGAATTAAATCCGGAGCCGGATCTATCAGTTTTATATCTTAGTTGTTTTATTGATTTAAAAATTATTTGCGTTTTATGAATATGTATGAAATAATATTAAATGGTAAATAATGATATGCACGCGGCTGATATTAAAAATAAAAACACTTTTAACCCTTTGAGTAGTGAGCTAATTTAAAGCCTTCGTAGTCTTATCTTGTATCTGTCAGGACCGCAGCAGCGCGTATAAAGCTTATAGTTAACACTCTCGTCACCCAACGTGAATCGCCGTTGTTTTTCATGGGGCTCACATTCGATTGTTGGAGTGTAAACACAAAGAATAGCGATGCAATATTATAACACACGGGATAAAAAAAACGGACGACATGTGGCGCATTTTCACTCAGGTATTATTTTATCTTAGATCGATAAGCTTGTCTCTGTTATTAGTCAAATTAACAAAAATAAAGCAAGTGCAAACAGACAAGCAAAGCTCTCCGTCTCTGTCTCTCTCCGAGCTCAACATACAAGAGTGCTCTTTCTGAATCACTGAAATTCGCTCGCAAATACGCGATCATCCTACCATACAGGTTAAATATGTGTGTCCTGAACCGTGTCTCGATACACGTTAACTGTAAAATTGAGTTTCAATTTTTTTTAAATCCTCTTTATATAATTCTTCATCTATGATAACAAAATAACTACTGATGAATTAAAATGAATGTTCATACATTTTAATTTAAATGCATGAATTTAGGACATGGCGTCATTGTGGAAGTCTCTAGTACGGAACAATTGTATCAATCACACAATGATGGATCAATGGACTACTATGTATCTAGTATTATTTGTCTTCATATATGAAAATCAATTATAAAAACCATTGAATAAATGAATGTAAAATAGTTTATAACGCATTTTTTACTTTGACATTGAGTCAACATACGGAACTAGAATATTTGCAACAAACAAATGTAATTATAGAGGTCAAATATAAATAGAAATTATCCATAGAGAGAAATCAATATAGCTCACAAAGGTTAACTTTTAATATAAAATTATACAATGTCTTGAGATTAATTTTTTAATAAAAAAAATGGCTGATAGTTCATTGACCATCGACATATATTGACTACATTATATATAATATAATACAAATCAAGATTTTCCTATGGGCAGAAAACTGGTTAAAGGATGTTCACATCGTCTCTCAAGGATTTCAAGATGTCATCGATGTAGTTCAGTATCATAGGCTGGATATTTACAATCCATTAAAATTAAACAGTGTGTAATATTGGAAATCAAACTATTACAAGCATGTATAAAATAAAATAATCGTTGATCGTAAATTAATACAACGTATTGTCATAAAAGTATGCAATACATTTGAATGCAAAATTTTCATAGAATTGGCCATATTGTCTACGAAGCAATGTTATCTGTGTTCATGACAAGAACTATGGTCGCGTGATGAATGATGATACATTGAAATGTAATTGTGTTAATGAACACGTTGAAGTCATGAAGATATTAATATATTATGACTATGCAGTCACTCAACAATTTAATAAATTAAGTTAATTTGTCACTAATTGCATAATATCGAAAAATCAAACTTTACTAAATTAACACATTCCCGTCGGGTTACGAATGATATTGTTGTTCGCCTGAAGTGGGGCGTATTTGCAAAAATATTTAGGACATCTCATTTTATAGAAATATATTAACATATAAGTTGTTTTTGTGTGATAAAAAAATATTTTATAATTCATTGATTATAATTATTGACTGCGTAATCCGACGGGAATATGTTAAGATTACACTTATTTAAAAATCAATTTTTCTAAAAGAAATTTTCTAAAATATTTAAAACTGGTTTTGTGATATATATAGGGTGTTTTGCGCCCCGTATAATATATATCATTGGTGGCTGTATTACGTGGCTCGTACGATCTCCAGACCTGACACCACTGAATTTATTTGTCTGTGGACGTACCCTATTCCGTGGTTCGCACGGTTTCCAGATCTGACACCACTGGATTTTTTTGTCCAGAGACGTGCAAAAGAATTAATTTACACAAAAGAGGTGAAGCAGAGGTGACTAATTTGAACAATTTTTTAAAATTAATTTAATAAAAATTCTGACCTCTGAAATCTTAACTTTGACCCTGGCTAACTGGTAACTCTCCAAAATTGAATAACTTATTGAATGATTTGTATTATATGCAGTATATCATTGGAAAGGATATAATCTAGATTTTTTTAAAACTAAACTACGTTCAAATTTGTTTTTTGTTTAAAGAATTTACAAGCTGACATATCTCATTCGTTTAATTTATTTAAATCAAAAAAATATTTTAAAATAAAAAAAACAAGTATTTTGTGCTATTACGACTACATATTAAAATGTGATGATTTAAAGGTAAATGTTTTTAAAATGTTGAAAAAAATTGTATTTCGACAACCCTGACCCTTAGGACTTAACTCCCAAAAAAAATTTGTCGGTCCATGGACAAAACACCTTGTATATTGCATGCTGTAATATGTAGATCTTTGGAAAAAAATTTCATTATGTTTTAATAAGGCCTCGATTAAAACTGTTTTGCAATTTAGTTATCAAAATACTCCAAAACAAGATGTCTACAGTTTGACCTGATTATGACCTAAGTGGTTTCCGTCTTTTTCTTTATCACTCACTGCTTCAAATTATTGATGGACATATATTTTGACCAAACGCGCTTTATTTATCTATTGACCAGCTGCTGAACTCTAAATTTCAATTATACTTATACCTTTTGGAACATTCCTGTTAACGGGGGGCAAACATATTCATGAATTGAAAACGACTACTAATACTTGTTTTTTGATTTTTTTAAATTAAATTTAAATTCTAATCTGGTTAGGTTAGGTTTTTTGTTTTAATTGTGTCGAAACGAACACGTTTTTTTTAAATTTTAAATGTATTTTTAAAAGAAAACGAAATCAATTTTTTCAAAAATCTAAACAAGAATAAAGCAGAGGCGGGCAGAGGGATTTACACAGTCCAAAATAATATATTTTTATCTAAAATATCTCGGTACATACACTACATTATGAAATTTAATTAAAAATATGTTTTAAAAAAACCGCATAACTTCGAAATCGCACAAAAAAAAGTCGCATAAAAAAAGTTTGAGTGTATTTTGTATTTGGCTAAAAAGTCAAATGTAATTTAAAAGCATATAAATCAACGTATTTTAAGCAAACAAATTTACAATTAATTTGGCGATGGAATCTATGCATACTATCGCTAAAATGAATATATGACTATCTAACATATTTGTGTATTTTGGCTGTCAAGTTTGGCTGTCATCTTAAAACAAGCAGACATTGTTTGATCTTTTGCCATTATTTTTTTTTGCCGTAACCGGATTGTTGGCGTATAAACGAACCGGATTAAAGCGGTTATGAGAACGACTCTATAAATCATGTTTTGTATTGCCATTTGTATCAAACAAACTGGTTTTCTCTTTTGAATAAACGATAGAGCTCCGAAAGACTCGGGCTATGGCAATAAGGAAATCTTTGCGGGAGGAAGTTATAGGACACTTTGTTTGTAAATATTGAGAGTCGATGGCCATATTGAAGCACTTGAAAATCGGAATAAATTCTGCTTCGTTTGATGTTTGGACAACTTGCTTTACAGTTCGTTGCATAAACGACATTGAATTGCAAGATTGTTGGAGATTTTTTATTTTGGTAATGAGTTGTGTACCTAACAAAGATTGATAGTGCATAACAAATGTTTCGACTTTTTGAATGTAAGTAGGCCATGGCTGTGGTTTTTTAGTTTCAACAAAAAATATTTTTAATGGTCATTAGAGCAAATTATATTCAATTCCGGTGTTTGGATTTGAATCGCATCCATCGAAATGTTAGACCATTGAAGAAAATAATAGTTATTAGTTCATCTTACTCAACGATCATATTTACTTTATTATATATGAAAATATCTCTTTTCTTATAAAAAAAATAAAAATTTCTAGTTAAAAATAATGATATAAGTGTATATAAAATATTCCAAGTCATTTTGGCATGATTTTAGAATGAATGCAATTACTGATTTGCATATTTTTATAAAAATGCATTTTAAAACACTCTCCTCGTTTTTCATCACACGCCCTAAATACTAATTGGTAATTTTCTCTAAATGGGTTTTTCACATCCACGTTCAACTACGGGTCAAAACTATATAATGATCAACGCTTTTATAAAACATGGGAAATATAACAGTTTCTCTTATCAAATTTGCATATGATTAGCTTTTAGAATGACAGGAGGCAGCCATAGCCGGTCGACAATTTCCCCATGGAAATGATCGTCTTTCGAAGGAATGACGCAGATTAAATATTAATCACTCATCATGGCATGGAAATAAGAAAACTTTCCATTGGCGATGAAAATTACTAGATTTTCACGTGATGCAAATGCATTAATTGCATTTCAACATACATGCAGAATGATATCATACAGACATGTATGTTATTGCAGAGACTCTTAACACTCTGGAACAACTTAAATGATTAAAGCCATCCAATAATATCTTTTAAAATATAATTTAAGACTAGCACGATAGAAAAAAAAATCTTAGCTCATAAGAAAAGTTGTTTTTATGTATTGCTGCGCTCACATCTGCAAAGATACAACATCTGCAATTTTATTACTCCTCAAGTGAAAAAGTCCTTCAGTTCAAGGGGAGAGGAGGATTTTATTAGAGATTATAGGAGGCCTTTAAGGAAGAGTTAATCTTCTATCCAAATTGATCGTCATCAGAGAGTCTCGCAGCTAGGGAATCCAATCCCGGAATCCTGGGATCCCGGACAGTTATAGGTACTCATGAATCGCGGGACTAGTAAACGTAATCCCGAAAAATTCGGGATTGGAATTTTTGCCTAATAGAAATCGTACGCCTCACCAACACGTTGAAGGCTACTAAATCGAGACATTCCCGCCGAAATCTGGACGCATGGAAACAGTGGCGTAACTACTAATTGATGAGCTTAGGCGACACCCAGGGGCAGTAACTGTCTAATCTATGTATTCATATGTATAGAGTACATATATGTTTTTCAAATTGTTATATTAACCTTTTCCTACCGGTGATGTATTTACTACACCTCGACTCTAATAATGGGAATATTGATATGAAATATTATAGATATGGGGTTCAGATTTTTTGTATTCTTCCTTAATGTAATTACGAATCACATCAAAGTATTATATTATGAGTATTCATCTGCAGCGACGAAAATAAATAGTTTGTCGGGAAATCGGGAATTTTGCGAGTTTTAGTCCGTGTCTCAGCCATGTAGGCTATCAACATCAAAACCAGACTAAATGACGAAACACTCGATGTTTAATGCTACTTCAAGCATATTCAAGTATTGAAAATCCCGATCCCGGGAATCCGGGACTGATCCCGGAATGGTTTAATGCAATCCCAAAGTCCCAGGATTGAAATTTTGCCTAGGGATTGGTTTCATGCTCGCAGCTGATCTCTTTTTCTTGCTTTGGTTCACATAATTATGTTCATATGCCTTTTTTGACTTCTTCTCCGGTCCAATACTTGATTATTGGTATTGGTAGTCTCTGTATTGGCTCCGTCAAACCCAATAAAATACAGAAAAAGTGCAATATTGATTTTCGGAGTATAAGTTGTTGGTCAACCAGGTTTTAATCAAATTCAAATAGAAAATGGCATCAACCATGAAAAACACGCTGGTGTGTGGGGGATGAAAAAAACATTTGAACTGGTGTATAATATATGAAATATTTCTTTAATTTTATAGTGTTTTTGTATTTTAAGAACGTATTTAAATAACACGTTTAACCCATCTGTTATCTTTTTATTCAATACCAATCAATGCCTTTAGCATATCAGTAGAATGTGTGGGCTTAATCACGTAGATGAGTACGTAGAGGAAATTTATTTTAAAAAATATACCTGATGAGTCTAAAGAAAATTGCATTGTCTTGGATAACAAACAAGAATTCTAAGTATTTTGATAGCCGCTGTTGAATAATTGTTCCAAGAATAGGTGGGAAGTCTAACTATGAGATGTGTATTGAATAGTCGATTACATGAAATGTAATAAACCTCAAAACGAGTTCGGACATTGTAAACACCTAATTAAATATGGGCATTTTAACTGTTTGTACAACTGTGTTATTTTGATCCATTTTTAATTTTTAATGAAAAAATACCATAAAAAAATAAGATTATGTTTTTACTTTATTATATAAGGTTGATGCGAAAATAATTGCCATTTTTAGCAAATAAAAGACTTATATTTTGCAATAAGAAACATTGTTTATCCTATCTATTGACAAACTTATTCATCACATTCCCATATAAATCTTATAGTTGTAAGCCCTTGGATGCTGTAAAAATACTAATTTTAAGACAATTTTGTCTGACGAATGTTACACGTAGTTTGACTTTGTCTTGTCTATTAAAATTAAATCAATTCTTGATTTAATTTGTCCAGTTATTCACATTGTTTATCGTCGTTTATAGTTTTATTTGATTTCAATAGTTGGCAATGGATTACATCTTTAATATCCCACTACTGAGCTTTTTCTGATGCAGTTCTCTTTTGGGGACAAAAAGAGGTACTTGTTCGGTGGTTGATCGATGTTGTTTTTTGTACCGTTACAATTCGATCCAAAAATGGTCCCATTTTTTGTCTGGTGAACAAGATCTGTGACAAATCATGCGGCACTCAAATTAAGAGCTTTCATATCATTCTTAGCTTATGGCGATGTCTTAAACATTTCATTTTCCTACATGTTCTTTTGAGAACACCATGGCTTAGAATTATATCAATAATTTAATTGAGTCTTTCAAGGTGGTTTTTATCTTAAAAGGATGAATTTCAAAAACGTAATTTGTTAAGGGAAATGCAGTTTATTCGAATTTTCTATATTTTATTGCCATATTAAAATGTATTCATTATTAGATTTTCAACTTTTATATCGTATATTTTATGACAAAAAAGGGTTTCCTAAATTTTCACCAACTCACTGAGGGTGAGACCTAATAATGATTTAAGGGTGCTAGTTTTTTGCGCGGAGAACTTGAACTTCTAGAAGTTCGTAGCATCATTTAGTTGGATTTGAACGTTCATGTCCAGATTAATTAATGGCGTGTTAATTGTTCAGTTGAACACCCTAGGCGTGGGGTCCAATTTTATTAAGGCCTGCGAACGCCAAAGAAAGTTTGAATATAACAGTAATTGATCGCTATCGCTGAGGTCGCCATTTAAACCATTTAAGTTTTATATTGTCTGCTAATTGGCTTTCATTCGGCGATTTGCCAAATCTTTAAATTTGCCATGAATTACTAAATGTTGGCACCAACGGTGATTAAATTCAACCCTTCTGGTGTCCTAGCTACTTTTGATCGACCGTTCCATAAAAATGATTGACAACCACTATCATGAAATAATAAAAAATAGACGTTCCCTGAGATTGAACATAATTTAATTATGTTTTTTTTCAGTGTGAATTGATATGTTTACTTTTAGCATAGAATTTAACCGTTTGAGTGCTATGCCAAATTTCGCAAATTCTTACAAAAAATGCGACGCAAATAAATGAAAAACCATACATGAGTAATCATATATGGAACTATACACATAAAATAAAATATATGCAGACAAAATGCAAAACGTTCTATTGCATCAAGTAAACAATTTTTAACTGTAGTTAAACGTCTATGTATCGCCACGCCGCAGTTTTCACGGAAACTTCTTGCAAAGATATAAAGATATAGCGTTTGTACTTTTTTGTTTTCATATTTAGATACTTCACAATATTCAGTCTGTATTCAAGAGTTAATCATGGAGAAGAGGCTATTGACCAGATTGGTAGCTACTAAAGATGATGATTTTAGTGTAGTGCAAACAATCGCTAAAAACTTCTGAGTTTATTGCAACAGTGATGATTTTCAGATCATCAGATTTTCGATCAGATACATCTCTTTTAATTACAATACAACAATGAAGATGATGACGAAAAATTTTGCTAAAAAATGAATTGACTGATCATTTGGATTTTGATAGGTTTTATAACAAATTTGATTACAGACCAGATAAAATTTATATTATAGATATTTTGAAATTTTAAGGTTATCAGGCTTACAAGGCAAAATTAAATTCAAAAAACTGCGAAATATATTAGTCATGTTCACAAAAAAATTAAATGTACATATTAATTAATAAATTATTGACAGTCATAAATTCGACTTTTTAGGTATTGTGATGTGTCAAAAATATAAATATTTAGATAGCTATAAAGTAAATTATCTTATCCAAGATAATTCCTATTTTCAGCGAGACAGAAAGAGAGAGGCCACAACTAAGTGACCGCCAAGGAGCCGGCGGGAATAAAGCGTCTTCTCGTGATCAAGGCTATTTTGGTCCACACTTCTGTTGAAGCTTGCATAGATTAACAGTGATTGTTTACATGGGTACTATTTAACCCATGCTATAATATGTTCGTTTTTTATGATCATGAATAAAGAAAAAAAATGTCGATTTAAAAATAAATCAAACAAAATATTAAATTAACACTAGGTTTACGGGCGTTTCTTATATACCTATTTATACGAGCACCCGTCAAATTGAGGGGTAAACGAAAATACAACATTATTATACTAGATTGAACAATATTATATATTTATTGAGCACATTTTTTACAAATATACTGATTTGAAATGATACGATGATTTTCCCCATTTGGCAGCTTTTTCGCATTTCTGACGTTGAAATTTTTGGCAAATGTTCTCCAGATAATTCCTCGGCTAAACAAAATATGAACTCCTTTCTAGATATTTGCTTTCATACTATATTTACGTGTCATCTAGTCAATGATGTCCACATCAAACTTTGTTTTATTACAAAAAAAATAATTATTTCTGGAACACGTTTATAATTGCCTTCTACTTGTAAACCTGTACGTTTGGTACTTAGAAGGAAGACGGGGATATAGAATTCTTAGAAAACTACGTAATTCAGTAACTGTGAATGACCAGTCTTTTTTCAAAAATTAATGTGCCTCAGTTTCAGTGCAATCGTTTATGTATTCCATTATATATCTGTCAATTATGTATATCGCGAAATAGCTAACAAGTTAGAAATTCCACGAACATCCGTCCATAATCATCTGACAAAAATTAGGATGTGTGGCTTCCTCATTAACTGACTGACTCAAATAAACTTCAGCGTATTTCAACATGCGATCTTCTTTTTCGACGACATAATAGCCAACCTTTTTTGAAGAGACTTGTCACTGGAGATGAAAGTTGGATACTCTATGAGAATATCCAACGTAAACGGTCTTGGACCAAGGGTACAGAAGTTTTAACTGTAGCTAAACCTGGCCTACATCCAAAAAAAGTTTTGCTATGCATTTGGTGGGACAAAAGTTGTTAGTTGACATTATTGAGGCGCGATTTAGAAAACGAATTGGAAGCATCTTAATAAAGACTTTTCTTTCACTCATGTATTTATTATTGGAGTAATGATTTCACGAACGAAGCAAACATATAAGGATTTTTTACGAAACCAGCTAGCTCGTCAATTTGACGCATTTTTGCATTAATTTACGATGCAAAATGATTAAAATTAATGCTATGGTTTTTTGGGCATTTCATTTCAAAGTTAGAAATCCGCTAAATTGACGGGTCCCGTAAACCTAGTGTTAAATAAAATCCCAATCGCATATTTGCGAGTCACATTAAAGTTTGCACAGCCGTTGTTGGACCTCTCGGAGCGTGCACTCGAAAACGAAAAGCGATCCTGTATTAGAAAAGGTTACGTACTACTGGCAAATAGAAGCAGCTTTATTTAACGCGATGGTTAATGAGTTTTTGAGAATTCGAGCGAGCGTAGTGGCTGAAAGTTAAACGACGCCGGACAGTTTACAGTCAGATATCAACTTCGGTACATGAGCAAATAAACTGCACTCTGTATCCATAGGCTATTTACATTTCAAGCTTTATACTTCAAATGCCCGTGTTTTCAAATTAATCCCAATAGGGTTTAATTCAATTGCACTAAATTATTCACGCATATGAATGACAGAATCGATTAATTTTATTTGCGACCGCGCAAATCGCACTTCGGCATAACGAGAGCACAGCCTATTCATGAATATTGCTGGTGGAATAGTTATTAAAGCCAATTTGATGATAGTTTTGCGTGCGCATCCTTTCTCTCCCCGTCACCGCAGCCCAAAATTCATTTCACCAGACTAAAATGCGCCAACATGGTGCATCCATACAATATTTTTACTATGCCTATGTTATTTCCGTAAGTGTAAACAGTAAGTTGATAAAGTTTTATTTCAATCGGATGAAAGGCATAGAAGCGCATTAATCTCGAACAAACAAATATTATTTTTTATATATTAGAATATGTCTATATTACTTGCGCAATTTTTAGTAATAAATGTACGAAGTTTTATCGCAATCTGATCAATGGTGTGGTAGCGCATTATATACGAACAAACTCAAATTAATTTTTATATATTAAGAATAAATCGGAACCTTTATTTACATTTTTAAAAAATCCTAAAAATAACAAAGCACATTTAGTACGATTCTTGACATTGAATTTTACTTAATAACTTTTCAAAGTTAAGAGTATAAAATGATTACCCCAATCGTAAACGATTATCAAAGTTGGTATCAGTAGATTGAGATCTAGTTCTTGATTTTATCATTTTAAGGATAGAAAATAGAGATTCGCACAAATATGTGGAACCAAAACAGGATTTAATTTTGTAAGCTCATTTCTCCAAAAAAGGGACTTTTCATTTTTTATTTTAGCTTAATTCCAAATGTTCGATTTTAAGATGATGTCATTTTATATATTTAAAATTTCTTCTTTAATTTTTGATGGGTTTTCTTGAAGAATTTCCGCTATGGAATTAGCAATTTTAGTAATATCTATGTCTATATTGTAGGCAGTTTAAAAAAATGTAGCCACCAGTTCGATTATGGAAAATTGCTGGAATCTATATTCAAATTGCTCTAACAGTGTCTTAAGATGAGTTATAAATAATGTTAAAAATATTCTCATCAATCACATTTTCCATTCTTGGAAAATGTGCTACAATTTTGTAGCCCACCATTGCTGGAGCACCATTAGTAATTATTGCTGAAACCTTTTGTAAGCGCATATTAGTTTCCATCGCGTAATTTTTAAAGATATTAAAAATATCATCGTCTCTTGTTCGGTCTTGTGTTGATAGTAACTTTAATAGTTCTTATTTTATAGTAAAATCAATGAATGTTAATTGGGCTGTATCAGATATATCTGTGGAATCATCTAATTGCAGTGAAAACCTGAATTTTTCCTTATAATTTTTCAACTGACTTTGTAAATCAATTAAAGTCTTCTGTATTCTCATAGTATTTGTGTCATTAGATAACGGCACATCTTAAATTATCGAAATAATTTCTCGTTTATTAGAAAATCCTTCAAACAACGAATCGGCAGCGGTGATAAATAATTAATTTTACTTAATTAATTTGCTGTCTAAAAATGTTTGCTTACTTTATGCCAACAAATGCAAAATTTTAAAGGAAGTAATGGTGGCATTTTTATTTTTATTTACACGGTTAGTAAAAAACGTTTGCTGAGTAGATGGTGCTGATTTTTGTTGATCAATTTTTCTTTTTCTCAACTCTGGGTAGTTGAAATGTTTTCCATAAAAAAACAACTATACTGATAACAAGTAATGTGGATAGTTTGTGCGGCACCCATTTATTCAGAATTTTTATCCTTCTATCGACATTACTTTTGCCTTTTTCAAATTATTCTTTCACAATTAATATTTTTAACTGCTTTCCCTGCATTGTGCCCCAATTTGAACTTATACAAAAAGCTAGTGTTTTTTTTGGTTGACGCTATTATGTTAAAATAGCAAAAATGAGTCAATATTAAAAGGCAATTGAAGAATATATTACATTTCTTGATCACAGTCGATCTTTGTCAATTAAAAATGCGGCATACTTCTCTTTTGCGAGAAAATCAGCACATCTCTAAATAAGGAAATCTATTGGTGTCAGATCTGGAAATCGTGTGAGCCACGTGATAGGGCACGTCCCTAGACATAGATATCCAGTGGTGTCAGGTATGGGTACCATGCGAGTCACAGAGTAGGAGGCGTCTACAGGCAAAGAAATCCACTAGTGTCAGGTTTGGAGACCGTGTGAGCCATTGCATAGGGCAGAAAAAAAATCTACACAACAGAGGTGGCCACAAAATGAAAAAGGAAATGCTACATCAGACAACTGCAGTTGAAATAAAGAAAATATGAAGTGCGCATATATGAAGCAGGGTTGGTCAATTTAATTTAGAAAAAAAAACATTTTAAGCATAAAAAGTATTTTCTTAACCCTGACTCAAACTGGCGCCTCTTTAGGTTTAACGACTTTTTATTGCACATTTTATCTGACTTTGGAAGCTCAGAAGTAATTTTATTCAAATCGATTGCGTAAAATAATAATTTATTAACCCCTACGGGAGTAATTACGAGGACCCGCCGTAACCCCCTCCACTATTCAGAAAGAGCACTCTTGTACATTGAAGCTTGGAGACAGAGACAGAGACAGAGAGAACTTAGTGCAGTTCGGGAGACTGAGACGGAGAGCTTCCCCGCATACATCGCACGATTGTATAGATCGTTAGCCCAAATTTATCGATTAATAATGATTTCGAATTCAAGTTTGTTATTTGTTTACGCAAATAAATGACCGGATATTGTGTGCTATCGACAATGTTTATTTACAATTGACTGCCTCGAATTGAATATTGTTTTACGCTGATAGGAGCTGAGAGAAAGTAATCGGTGTAAAGCGATTATGGCATCAATGACTTCATCGATTTTAAATTTACTCACTCTTCAAAAAGTTAAAGATGATTATTTAGGACCCCTAAATGTAGTATTATACAAAACAAACAAAAAGGACACAAAAATGGTTCCGCAGGCGCCCATGCAATTCGCGGGCACGGGGTTGGAAACCCCCGATATAGTTAGTCCCGAAATGGTTAAAAAATTGTTTGTTTTCAATAAAATGCTTAGCATAATCGCATTATCAATTCACACACACAGCCTCGACCAAAAGTCAGCAACACGACGGCAGTTGGTTGTCTGCGTGTTTACAAACGTACAAATAGCTCGCATATGTAAATGCGCGCCTTTATTCATTGTCGTTTCGCCTTTGAGTGCGGTCAAGTTTATTTACGAGGTGCTCGTTCAGCCCGAAAGAAGAAGATCGCGGGCCACATGGGATCGGTAGTCGCTCGATAATTGTTATGCAAGCGTAGACCAGCTGCTTCGAAGTGGGGGCGGCTGCTGCACCTGTCACGCTACATCGGCGCAATAAACGCGGGATCGCGCCGGCTTGTCACGTACGACACTTTGAGAACATCACATCGAAAAAATAGTAAACAAACTAGACAATATTTATTGACGACTCTTCGGATGAGTGGCCAGTCTCTCACGTATCGCCGCTGAGCTTGCAATCGCCCGCGAGGAGCTTTCTGCCGTTTGGATACGTCCCAAGACAATTTGATTGCAAGGTAAGCTTCACAGAGCTTTTTTTATAAATATTCAATATTTAAAAAAAAAATCTCAATAAAACATTCAAAAATATAAGAGACGTGCTTATAAGACACTCCCATTAAATGCAATAATTTTCACTGTATTTTTATGAATTAATTTGCATAAATTCAATTTTGTATTAATATAAAACAAATACTTCCCTAATCTTAGAGCATAATTAAATATTTTTATTAGGGTCTTTATTTAATTAAATTCGAATGAATTTCCGCGACGTATAACAGGTATTAATTGGATGTAAATCGGGTTTTATATTGATTTTGACATGTTTTTGTATTAATTTAATATCGAATTTAGCAATTATTGTTGTTTTACATTGATGAATGATTTCATAAACACTAATTTTAATTGCAAACATATGGATCTTGTTGATAATAAATCTAATTTTTCAAACAAAATCATTCATATTATCCAGATATTTATATGATTTGATTGAAAATAACTAATATTATTAGTCTAGATAAGTCTAGAACGCAATTTGTCCAAATATTGAACCAAAAAATCGAGAAGGCCAAGTCAAAATTGTGCTAGTCTAATATCCTACAAAAATACACCTTGACCGGCTGTGGACATTTTTCGTTTTGACCTATCTGTCCGTAATAGAATTTGCATTAAAATCTGCGGCCTTATGGTAACTTTGTCTATCATTCAAGGCGATCGAAGACTTTGGACACATTCAGCATATCAATGGCACATTTCTGTCGACAATTTCTTTTCGCCGGTGCGAAATCGCGCATTTGGATGCACATTTGGACTAGTGAAAAACGACTTTGAAACAACTACGCCGCACTGAAACAACTTTTGCCATGCCCGTTAAAATTTACTTTCTGATTATGTATGAAACTGGTCAAACGTGTTGAGCACGAACGCTGAAAAAAACAATCAAATAAATCGAGCGTTTGATAGAAACCGGCGGTCGTGTGATTGATGATTCGTCGATATTTGAGGAATTCCATCGGGAAAAAATTGATCGACAATGCAGACGCTGTTATGATGGTTACTGATTGTGAAATCGCTCCTAATAACCGAGCTGGTCGTAACCGGTTACATTGGATCCATAAAAACTAGTTATGGGTTAACCTAGTCGCTGCATGCATTGTCATTTAAATCCGATGGCATTTTATTGGCGAAATTTCAAGAATGCATGCTATTCGACATCTAACACATCTTATATAATTGTAAACAAAAACAAAGCTTCGTCACAAAATACATTATGTGTGTCACGAAACTATCGAGCGGAATAAATTTATAGCCACTGTCTCGCTTTGCGTTGTGTCAAACGACAGGGACGATGCATAGGTTACATCTTACGGTTTGCACAATTGGTACTTACAATGAGGCAATATCGTTTTTTTCTAAATATCGATACTATTTATTTACCTGGGTCACGTAGATCAATAGAATAGCTTTGGATGACGAGCCGATGTGATGTCATTGTCGTCTGATTTGAGTATCTGATGCCTGATTTGACTCTTTACACACGAATGCCATTTTCTGAAAAAATACACAATGCGTTACAAAAACGGCTGGGATTTTACTAAATTCAAATCAATAAACAACGACAAAAAACCATTGAATGACAATCGATTACAAAAGTCTTCCAAGTGCATACAAATCTGCAATAGAAAATACTGCACGTTGATGCATTCATATTGATGGCTTACAAAGTGAATATTCACACAATAAAATTCTCTGAATTTAAAATTAAATGCACATTTTACGATATTAACGAAGATTTACGATTACAAATTAAATGAATTTAAAATACTTAACAAATTATGCGCATATAATTGACCTACATTAAATATGTATATGAAAACATGAATACATTGATTGTATGTCGTTTATTACTAAGAAGGTAAAAATCATGGACTTGAACCGTTATTTTAATCATTTCGGTTTTCGTTCCGGTTCCACAAATTTATGTTACATCGATTCGGTTACGGTTTTCGTTCCGGTTCCGGGTGATTTATTTTTGAGCTTTTAAAATGATTTTATTTGTATTTCACTCAATAAGTTCGTAGGATTCTCAATAAGTATGTAGGATTTTTTAGCCGAAACTGCGAAGAACGACTACAAATGAATCCTACGAACTTATTGAGTGATATGTTACGTAGGGGTTATAAATTTACAATTTTTAGAGCTATCATGTAGGCGAAAAATATAATATAAATATACAAAAAAGAAGAAAAAAGTATTATCAGACGGATACAATCAAAGTAATTTTGCGTAGAAATGGAGGAATTCACATATTATCTAATATAGAAAAAAAAAAAAATGTTTGTTCATATTTAATGCGCTCCCATACCGCTAATTCGATTGCAATAAAAATTTGCCCATTTATAGTTAAGAATTGCGTAAATAACATAGATATAGTTTAACATACAAAAATACAAATTTGTTTGTTCGTATTTTATGCGCTGCCATACCGTTCATTCGATTGCAATAAAACTTTGTCACCTTATTGTATGCATTTTTTCAAATAATATAAGCATAGTAAAATTAACTTACAGTAGATCTTATATATAAAAATCAATGTTTGAATGTTTTTTGGAACCATCTATTGTAAATATATTGAAAAGATGCAAAACTATTCTGCTAGCTCTAGTCTATTCAATCCCTGAGTAATGAAGCTTTTATAATATGGTACAAGTGATGAGAATATGAATCCTTTCCATTAATAGATTTTAAAGAGGCCATAAAATGAATTATGCTTCAATGCTTAATATAATACAGGCGTAAAATATCAAATGTTCGATACAAATATTTTTGAATACCCGGGAAGATCGCGATTTACACGCGGAAATCCTGCAAAAATTAAAGCATGACGTGAAAATACATTTTTAGCTCCTGAAGGCTCAATTAATAATATTTTCTGTTGTATCATCACAGTAAGATTACTTCTAGTTTTGCAATTTTTCGCCATTGTAATATTCAATATCGATAAGTATATTGGCCTTTAAATGCTATGCGAAGTAAATGACATTCGTATGTATGACATTTATCAATCATTTGAGAAGTTCCTTCCGTATTTTACAATGTCATAATCAAATATCGAATATAATGCAAAAATATTAGATAAATGTCAATATTTAATTTCGGCAAACGATAGTTTTAAGCCCAGGAACGTGTCAATTTGCGATGCAATTGAGTATGACAATTACAAGGTTTTCTGAAGATCCATAAAATTATAATACAACGAACTTTACTTTACACCTAAACAATTGTTTAACACATTAACAGCGGGATAAGAGAAAATTCATTCATAAAGTTTACTTATTTGCTAAAATTTATCATTTTCGATATATATAGCCATAATGTTAATCGGATTGCAATAAAATTTCGTTCACTTATTGCTAAAAATTTTGCAAGTAACATAGGCATAGTCTAATATATAAAAAAATAATGTTTGTTTGTTCGTATTGAATGCGCTGCCATACCGTTCATTCGATTGAGATAAAACTTTGTCAACTTATTGTTTGTACTTTTTTAAATAATATAGGTATAGTACTAACAACTTACAGTAGATTTTATATAAAAAAATTAATGTTTGTATGTTTGTTTATATTTATAATAAAACCAAAAAACGATATTTTTAGAATTATTACTTCTGTGGTGGCAACGCGCTGGGTATTGGCTAATTTAAAATATTAATTTACACTTTTGTTAAGTGTTTTAAGAGTGTATTTTTTTGTATTTTGGTGCTTATGGGTCTGCAAATATTGTAGAATACACATCAAAAAAATTGTTAAGATTTGTTTAAAACTTCGAAAGTTACGTATATTTTTCGTCATAAATCGTCTGTGCTAGAGCATATACGGTCCGCGCAAATAGCCCGGCGATAATGTGTTAAAGTATGATCTATGGACGATGAATTTGCGTAGCCATGGCTGCCGATGTTTGATTAAGAAGGCTATTGCACATGTACAATTCCATAGAATTTTATATTGGAAAGTTTGATCATATCCAGTCCTTTTTATTTTCCAAACGATTGCTATTATATGCACGTGTTTCTCATTTAGCAGTTAATTGTTTCTATACGTTCATCATGCAAATTGATATTGCATGCACGTATATGATAATCCCAATGGGTTTGTCCGAAAGCAGCAGCTTCACAATGTATTTTATCTTTGTTCTTAAATTTTTTCTTATGGCTTTTGTGCGAAAACAAATCAATTTGTATGCCATTGTATGCTAATTGGCTTAAAATCAAACGCACATCGATACAAATAATATTTCCTCAACTCGTCCAATTATGATTTTTTTACATCAAATCCCCATGAAGTACATATTGGATGATTATTTTGCATAAAAAATAAATGTTCATATTTTAATTTGCTTCCGTTTTTGTGACCTCCGATGTTCATCATTCCACAAATGAACACAAAATAAGACATTGTAAATATTTAATGTTTTTTTCCAACAGACGCTAATGATCATCACCTTTGAATTTGCATGCCAACACAATAACATAATTATGTCGTTCAATCACCATAGCATTTGTCATATTAATTTCATAATGTCGAGTACAATTTGTTATGATTGCGTATAAATCCGCGATTATTTCAGTTAGATACTTTGTATCAATAAGCTTTCGTGAATTTGGGCCGCCATTTAATCGGCTGTACGCGTCCGCCATCTGTTGGTGACTGCGACGATGCACACAATCGCATCGATGCATAAATTATGAACTTGAGCACATTTAAAGCGCGATTTTTACGAAGAATTGAAGCGTTCAAACGACGATTCGAATGATATTAAATTTATCCGATCGCGTAATAAAACATGACACGATGTTGCATAATTCGACTGGGAGAATAATTGAGCTCACACTCTAACAACTTTGATTCATGACTCTATGTAATTAAGTCTACTATTATAATAACGGAACAAGCCAAGCGAATGATTGCGGGTTAGTGAAAATACTAAAATGACGACATCAGGAGACGGGGCTTTCCAAATTTCCACATTGTCGATTCATACCCTTTGATACATTCGATCCGATGCTAAATCGGGGTCCTTCCGAGCTGCTTCTATTTTTGTCGTGAAAAGGGAAATTGAAACGTCAGGGCGTGAAGAAGCATCACACCCGACGACGAAAGGCACTGTTAGAAAAACACTGTTTGCATTATTGTCAAGATGATTGAGCACACGGGTCCGTGGTCAATGACATATGGACACCCGGCATTGTTCTGACGTAAAAAGTAATCCAAGAGGCGGCCATTCAATCCTGGGACTATTGTGAGATCGCCCGATGGAATCCATCCAGGGGTGATAAGCACTCGAAGCGTCCAAATTTCAATCAGTTCCACCTCTATCAAAAATTGACATCAGCACTATTTTTTACATCCAGCTCCGAAGCGAAAAAATGTTCCAGATGATGTATTTTTAGAAAGATAAATCGATTCCCTAAAGATAGAAAACAATCTGATAAAATGTCCGATATAACAAATTTAACGAACGCCGATGATCGACTGCCATCTAGCGGGCAGTGATTAATCAAATCTATTTTATTATAATTTGATTTGATATCAAAATATGTGGGATGTATAATATAAATTAACATTAGTGTTATGTAATTATTTGTAAAAAAATGAATATGCTCGTTAGATGAAAAAAAAAAAAATAATAATGTGATCATATGGTTACGCTCGTCTTAAATGGAAATGCTTACTAACTTATATATATTTACAGGGTGCTTTGCATATGGTCCGACAATTTTTTTTTTGGGGCTAAAGGAGTCTTTTGCTACGTTTTACGCATAGACCCTATGTCCTTAATGTCAGGGTCGTCGAAATATATTTTTTATAAAATTTTGAAAAAATACCAAAAAATACTGTTTTAAATCGTCATAATTTTTTGACATGCGGTTATTGCAAAATTCATTAAACTAAAATAGAACTTAGTTTAGCTTTAAATAGTGACTGATAAAATTCCTTTCTGATGAGACACGGACTAAAACTCGCCAAATTTCCGATTTTCCGACAAATTATTTATTTCCGTCGCTGCAGATGAATACTTATGTACTATAATACTTTGATGTGATTCGTAATTATATTGCGGAGGAATACAAAAATTTTGAACCCCGTATCTATTATATTTCATATCGATAATCCCATTATTAGAGACGAGGTGTAGTAAATATTATATATCACCGGTAGGGATGGTTAATATAACAATTTGAAAAACATATACGTACTGTATATATGTATACTTAGATTAGACAGATACTGCCCCTGGGCGTCGCCTAAGCTCGTCAATTAGTAGTTACGCCACTGTTTCCAAGCGTCCAGATTTCGGCGGGAATGTCTCGATTTAGTAGCCTTTATCGTGCTGGTGATGCATACAATTTCTATTCCGAAAAATTTCAATCCCCAATTCTTCGGGAATACGTTTACTAATCTCGGGAATCATGGATTAAGGAGTCATGGCGTCATGGTTAAGACGGTGATTAGGATCTCTTTTGTGGGCACCTCTGTCGTATAAATTAATTTATTTGCACGTCCCTAGACAAAGAAATTCAGTGGTGTCAGATCTTGAAACAGTGCGAGTCATGGAATAGGGCACGTCTCCAGCTCAAGAAATCCACTGGTGTCAGATCTGATTTTTTTTAAATTTTAAAGACCTAGCTCACGATATTCCTCGGGAAAATTTCATGTATTTTAATGAATTATATTTATAAGGGATTTTGAATCGTATCTTATCTAAATTTGATCTGCACACATTGAAAATGATTAGACCGATTTAAGAATAGAACAAACAGACATACATTTATTTTTATGTTTGTAAATTTAATTTATAAAATCATGCTGTGAATTGATGCTCATTAGATGCTGTGTAATTTAGGGGATGCCGCGTTAAAACTGTGCAAAGCTTATAACCACCGCAATTTGTAATTTTCTCCCGCAACTATTAATTAGGAATTTAATTAATTGTTACATCGTTATTGGTAACACTAAATGAGACCTCAATTCTGTTTGTAGCTTGCGGTTTGGAATGTTCTAATATTTAATTAATTGCTTCATCCCCTTATTTATGAAAGAGATAAAAATTGATTGGAGCGCGCCGAAGGGTTGTTTAATTAACAGAAGGGATAATTGATTGGCGATATAAATATGTCCGATTGTTAAAGCGTTTTGCTTCTTGCTGGTCTATCCGAAGGACAAATAAGTCCCACAAAGGGGAAGGATAATACGCGGTGGAAAAAAAGTATCGGAAAAGCTGCTGGCATATTTTCCCGGAGGAATGGAAGCGTTGCGAAAGGATCGTCCCAGATGTGAAAATATGCGTAAAAAATACGCTGTGGTGAGGATATTCCGCTTGTTTTTACGTTATTTAATGTATGCTTAGAAAACGAGGATCTTATTCGCGTCGTTTCGAAGGTGGATTTTATGAATACGATCGTAAATTTATAATGAATGAAGATTGAGCCTAAAATGATATCCTTTATCAAGTTTTCATTGTTAGCCTGTATCGGAAAATGCGCCAAGTGTACACGACAAAGGTCGAACAAATCGGAAAATTATTTCGCTTCCGCACGCGGATATATTTTTTGCCACGTGAAGATTTATCTGAAGCGGATTGTGCTCAAGGCTTTGTAATATAAGGAATACCGGAATTTGATGCAAAATTGTATAAAATCTGTCGACAAGTGAAATCTGATATCGCCAAAGGTCATCTGTCGTCGTGTTTGCATATTAAGTGTACATGGCTGGATATTTTGTATTCTTATCAAATTGTAGATATACATTCGTGGACTTATAAGGGGGGTGATTGTATGGTGATCAAAAATCGTTGGGCAAGTCCCGGGATGATGACTCTGAGAAAGGATTGCGTCCATTACTCCTGGACGAGATGAATAATTAATCGGCTCTCCGCGGATGCGGTCAGGTTTTTTCCGCACTAATTTGTATTCTACGTTTTCACGTTCAGAGAAAAAACACTTTTTTTTGTACGATGGACGAATACGAGCTCAAACCGGAGTCACGTTCTTCGCATAAACACAATAAGGGACAGACAATGACGTCTAGTCGTCACGACTGACGTCACTCCTCAAACAATGGAACATTTCTGTAAGATACTCACGAGTCAAAATCGCAATAATCCTGGGAATTTGCTTTCATTCTTGAATGCTAATCATGCGGTTAAATTGTTTATTTTGTGCAATGCATCCCTGATTGCACGCTGATTAATTAAAAATTACCACTTGATACCAAAAGGGGAATATTGCGTCTTTGGACGAAATAAATCGTCTTACGACCCAATATCAATATGACAGATCAAACAAAATGGCGCCAATATAAAAACTTTACTATAAATATTATTTATATACTATATATATATATTTATTAATTATTAATCAAGTAATTGAATAATATATCGTGGAAGTGGAAAGTTTATCCGCGCCATAACACTGAGGTGAACGTCTTGTAAGTTTGAGGTTATGGAAGCCAAGGCTCTCATTAAGGTTAAGGTTAGCTTATACATTACGAATACTGTTACTTACTTTTTATGCAATTCAATATCAAAGGTGAACGTCCGCAGAAGACTCGCTTTCCTCAGCCAGAGGCTAAATTATAATAATATTGCGATTTGAGTTTCCAAATTGTACACACATATTTCTCATTTTGTAAGAACGCGCCTTATAAATATTAAGCTGCAGTATATTAATGCAAATCATAATATAAAAATTCATTTTCTGAGATATCACGTTGATATAAATTACATTAAAAATAATGGTATTGCCATTTAAAAAAAATGTTGAAAATTACTTGATTCCACTTTTGACATTGACATTACATTGACACTTTCTTGGTGGTTTATTTGCTGTATTTTCACTTTACACAATTGAAATTGTTAGCTAAAAAAATAAGCTGTGTTTGTGTTATATGTAATAAAATAGGCAAGCATCTGAATGGCACACATAGCAGAGGCGGCACGGCGCATGCGCGTAGCGTCTATTATGTATACAACGGACATGAATCAGGCCAATTTACTTATTATTTATTCGCTTTAATGCCTACGTGGTAAATTATTTAACATTTTGAGAGTAAATCATAGATGAAATTATTTGTTATATCGTTAAATGTCACCCAAAAATTCAATATAACCACATAAGTGCAAACGGGGGAATTCTAGTCTAGAATTTTGAAGAAATCGATTTAATTGTGTAAAATGTGATGTGGCTCGCAAATTTTCGTTAGGACGTATATTTACGTCCCGCCCACCTGGCGTGCGTTCATATTATTAATTTATTTTAACGGTGCTCAGAATTTATAAAAATATCAATGCATTTTTAAAAATTTATTTAGATACATAAACATATAGAGAAGTTAACAAATACAAAGTTTAAAAAAATAAAATACATCCATACATAAATTCAAAACTCAACTTCTGTGTGATATATTTTGAAACAGTTATTGATACGTAGTGCTACCTCATAATCGGGATACCAGTATGTAGATTATTTCCCTTTTTTGTAATAAATTCGTCATTTCCTGGCTTCAGTTCCCTTTAATTTGTTCTTTGAAAAAGCCTTTTAACTAATGCTGTTTTTAGATGGCATGTTGTCTGAACTGAGTATCAATATATCTTTTTTGTACTTCCATTTTAAAACTATAAGTTCACCTTTGAATTTTACCTTATGCTACTAGTCACCGTTTACTAAGTACACGTCCAACACAATAAAGAAATGACATATTCGTTAAACAAAAAAAAGTCCCGCCTGCTGTAGGACTCAACATATATTTCTAGGACGTATATATACGTCATAACCAATTTTGATGCAGTTCACGTTGGACGTATATATACGTCCTGCCCACTTATAAGATTAAGCTAAGAACTATACGAATATCTTTACTTATCAAAATCAATTTTTTGTTAATTGAAGCACTGTAAGCATTGTAAATTGTAATGAATTACTCCCTCTTATTACAAAATAAATTGAATAATCCAGATGATTCTTTAATAAAAGCGATAGCAAATAGCCATATTTATAAAATACTTTCCGATACATTAGATGTAAATCAGTAGAGTTATCGTAATCGAATTCATCCGAGGCTGATTCGATTTTTTCGTTTTTAAGAATAATTCAACATGATTTAAACTAAGGGATATAGATTTTTGGAGTTGTTTGTAACTATTAATGTTTATTCATACATTTCAAAAAAATCATTTCAATGTGAAAATTTATATGCTATTGATGCTGGCTAGATGGCTTTTTGGTTCATTGTTTAAGCTGTTGAAATCTTCAATTAACTGATTTTATTCATCTCTTCTTAGGGAAATTTTTCATTGGAATAGCTTTCCTATTGTTCTTGATTAAAATAATTTTGATTAGTTAGCAATATTACCTTATAAATAATGATACAAGCATATGATGATATGGTTTATTATGCTATATCTATTGTATACGATGACAATTATGTGTCATAATAAAGTCATTTGCTTAACATTCGTAATGGCTGGAATATGTCAAAGTCATGGAACTTAGCAGAAGACACGCGAGTCACGTCGAACGATGATTCAATCTATAACCTTACACTTTGACATAATTTATGGCAGGAACATACATTAAATATTTAATTCTATGTTTTCATTGAATTATTGAAACTCATTTTTATGTAATAGTATTATGAAGTTGAGGCCAAATATTCCAATTTATGGGACATTTAAAATTCAACCTCGAATTTAGCTTTTACGCCTCCGATTTCCGTTCAATTAAATTCATTCACGCATTGCTATGACAATGATTTTGATGAATTGTCCCATTGTTATAGCAAAACGTGCGTAGGTATTGGCGCAATGTTTATATCATGCCCGTGTAATAAGAATCGGTTTGCTTCCGGGATTTTTCTGGTGGCTCTCCCCATTTGAAGCATCGAAATGTCGACTCCCCCCTCAATTATAGTCTTAAAACTCTGAATATAGGGAGCGTGCGTGCGCAAATAGAGGCACAAAGAAATTGAAATGTCAAGACGTCCAATTAGCCGATGAAGATCTGAATGGGAAAATGTTAAACAAAGTGAATGAAAAAGAAAACAGAAATGAAAGCCTCACTTACGGAATACTTTACAAAGCGGGAAGGCTTAATGCCGAGTGTAAAGAGAGCGACGTAACAATGCGTACACACAGCTCCGAGGAAAACGCTCCTGGAAAATCTTCCGGAAAATCTGCTGGAAAATCTCAATTGAAAATTTGAGTTACAAATGTTTGACGTCAAGCCGTCATTAAAATTCGACCCGAAGCTCTCGGAGGCGTTCAATTTGCGTGCGGATTTTCGAATTACAGAACTATGCGTATTCGCGAATGCAAATTGCTTTGATCACATTTCAACGCTTGAATTCTAAAGTGGCATTAGTCATTGACAACGATTTCCAGATAGGGTTTGCGAGTACATACATATTATGTAAAATCATATTCCGATTCGACTTACTCATCAATAAAAAAGATCGATATATATGGTGAATAAAGAAGATGTGGAAACACTTCCCAGTTTAATTCCAGTGAAGCAGAATCGTCTTGTGTCAAAACTTCTCTTTGTCGACGATAAACTTGTGCAGTTATAATTTCTACCAGTTCATAATGAATTAATCCCCGCTTACTTTACCATATGCACAAGGTACCTTTTTTATAGTCAATCCTGGCTTGGGGTTGGAATTGGAGTTTCTTTTAAAGTCATTAATTTTTTGTTCTATATTATCGTAAATGAGTCTTTTATCATGGTTTTTTCGATAAGTTTTAAATGCGTTTGCACAGTGATCCATGGGTATCTCAGTCTTTGCAATAACTCCTGATTTATTTGCCGTAGATCTGACTCGATTAAGGATTTTATTGCATCAATCTCGAAATTTGAAAATCGTTTAGTTCTCAATTAACATTTTAAGCTTCTCTAGAAGGAAATCGGAAGGAATCTGGATTTTTTAACAAAAATCTTATCTCAAAATACGCGAATATTTTTGGATCCCCCTAATATACATTTTGTTGTTGCTATTTATTTTCATTTTTATAAATAAAGAGCATTTATTTGGAGTTGAACATCTCATTATATTAGCTCCTTTTCTTAAATGTTCTATATATTTATCTGAAATATCTTATCCTAATTGGAATACAAAATATCTCATTACTTTATACAAAACCCAAGCGATTGTTACAGTTAAATCTAAGATATTATACAAGTACATGATCTACGGCATTTAATTTTTTTTACTATGTTTACTCATCATTTAATCAGGTATTGGCAGTATTTAGTTTGACATACGGTTAAGTATGAAAACTCATCATAATTTCATATCACAAACAAATCATATTCTAGTTTATAAAGCTTATTTGACTGCTTTCAATTAATTTCATACTGTTACAAAACCAAATTTATTCTCATTCAGGCTTTGCTCGTTTTTTTAAGCTCAAACGACAATATCTTAGAATTTCTATGAATCAATTTTGGTGAATCATCTTCTATTGGTATTGTTAATATTTTCGTTTTAATCATCAGAATTTGCGGAACAATTAGCATATTTGATATTAATTTCATCATGCCTTTAAAATGTTGTAGATATTTGCATATCTGTAAAATTAATTAATATTAAATTATGCCAAAGCTAAAGTTTTTTGCAACAAACTGTTCTTTGAATTCCTGTCATATTTAGACAAATAATAAACAAGAATAATACAACATTAAATTTATAGTCTCTCATAAACATAAAATTTATTATGTAACATTGACATTGTCAACATGCAATTCTTGAACAACAATGATCCATTGATTTTATATGCATTTTTCCAACATTTCATATATTCTTAGAACAACTACAAAGATTAATTCATTCTTATTTGATGTGCAATTTCAATAAGTACATTATAAAATCAAACATAAAATTTCATATAACTATTAGATGTTAAATAATAAAATATTTGCATAAAAACCAATAGTGAATAATAGTGAAGTACAGTACACTATCGATTATCTGTACCACTGCTGGGGAGGAAGAGCACGGATAACCGAATAACATGAATAATCCGAATCTTCAAATGTTTACTTAGTTTCGATTTTAGTATCATATTTATATTACAAATTTTTGCTTCATAATTTTAATACTTAATAATAGCATCCTTTGTTGCGTAACTCGTAATTTTTCGTTTTTATTAAAGTAACCTTAACCTGTATGGTAGGATTATCGCGTATTTGCGAGCGAATTTCATTGATTCAGAAGCAGCACTCTTGTATGTTGAGCTCGGAGAAGGACAGAGACGGATAAAACGTAGCGCAATTCGGTAACTGTGTATGGGAGACAGAGACGGAGAGCTTCCTGCATACATCGCACGATTGTATAGATCCTTTAATCCAAATTTGTCGACTTATAATGATGTGTGAATGATATAATGAATCGATTTTCCAGCAGACTGTTTCTCGAATTTCAGACCATCACGAAACTTTCGGGTCCAATTAAACACTCAAATATAAACACTAAATTGTGCCTTAATTTGAGAAAAATAATAATTACGCGTTGCGCAACATAGGATGCTACTTCTCATCTTCTTTCTTCAAATCAATACGGATTTTTTTTCTAAAGAAGAAAACTGTATAGAAAAATAAGATATTCCATTTGTATTTTTATATATCACTAATAAATTTGTATAACAAAATTCCGGGTTATATTTGAGTCCCTCTCGTAGTTAAATAGATTAGTGGCTGTTTGGAATTAGTACTTTTTGGCTATAATAAACGACAAGAAGATTTTTCATTTCAGTTCCCTTTGAAGATCGAGATTTCTTTGCTTTTCCAATCACCAAAAGCTTCATTTTACGAATTCCTGATGCGTTTTCGCAACACATAACAGTTATCTTTTGGTTGGATGATTTATATCCAAGTGTAGACTTTTCGCTCATTTAAGTCAGCGTTTTTGTCAGCAAGTACTTTCAGTACAGCTCTATCTCATCTGCATTATAGATTTGATCGGGTTGTAAATGTTTTCTTTGTAAATATTCTCGAAATTCTAATTTCTCATGGAAAAACTAAGCTGTTTATATACAAATTTGACATCGTTGCGTAATTAAATTGCATTTTTACATCCGGATAATCGATAGTATACTGAAAGTGTTAATCTCATATCGAAAAATAACGAATTCCATATTTGATTAATTAGGGCATATATCCGAAAATGTAAGTACTTTGATTCAATTCAAATTGGCATGAATTAATTAATATGAATTTATGAATCCCCTTACAATGTGAAATACCTGTTATTTAAGTTTAGATTACAAAATGCGTCATAAGTAGTGTAATTTTCTCAAGTATTGTTCTTAAAAATATCCGTTTGTTTTGTTTGTAATCGCTCTTATGTTAACTTTGACCCAGATCCTTTTGGCAATAAACTTGACCCGAATAATCAATGATCCAATTAAGCGTGATAATATGCTAATGCAGAGATCATGAAACGATGAATCAGAAATGAGAGGATGCGAGGATCGTGAGTATGACTGCCCATGAGATATACAGGTTTCCTAGGATATAAATTGATCAATGGATGATTCATCCATTCATGATGAATAAGAGAACTTTGAATGAAAACGAGACGAATTCTCAGAAACAACTCTTAGAGTATTTTAAGCGATGAATTATAATCAGATTTTTCGTCGAATTTTAAAGTTGGAGAAAGCAATTTCCTCCGATGGATTAAAATCATCAATAACTTTAGCGCCATATTTGAATGCTTCAATGGATTTACACTGTCACAAAAATCGAGACGTTTGAAGTTGTCTTATCGACGCGCGAAATCCGATGGCGAAAACTTATCGTCGTGATAAATGAGCGAGATAAGGGAAGATCTTAATAGGGGGTTGTGTTTTATTTTTAAATTCAATTTAATTAATGTTCGGGAGGCATTAAAAATGCGCTATGGGAAGAGCGATCTTGATTAAAACGGAAATTTATTTCTGATAAAAAAGTAGATTGTTTTTCTTCACAGGACTTTCATTTGTATCCATGGCTTCTTGGAATAATGAAATTGGATGTATTTATATTTAAAAGCTTTTTATTTGTTTCAGATGTATTTCGTGATGGTATTACTCTGTGTGGGAGGAACTTATTCAGCACCAATGGACGTGTTAAATTTTGGTGATTCGGAGAATAGAATTAAACGATCACCATTGGCTGTTGGATATGCATCATTTGATAAACCAACTCATCACAATGTTTTAGTAGAATATGGATCTACTATAATACAGAATCCACCCAATTATCATCATGTTGAATCGCCATATCCTTCTAGTTCTATCAAATCATCGTCAATACATGGAAGTTCAAATCCTAATGGTGCAGATATAAATTTGGTCAAGCATGAAATAATTCAAACACATGATCATCCCAAAGAATTGCACATAGCAGAAGAAATAATTGCAGATATAAGACATTTAACAGAACACGAATTGGCATCCATTAGAGGTCCTCCAGCTATATCCAGTTCAAGAAAAACAACAGTAACTAACAAAGTACAGCATATAATTGACGAAAAAGGCGTCATACCAATTGTGACACAAGATGTTACCCATACTCAAGAACATGTACACCATGTCAAAGAAGATGAATCTCTACGTGTCTTACCTCTTCATGCACCTTATCCAACACATCTTCCCATAATCTTCCACCACACTCGAAGCACCCATAATATAGAAACAACCACCAAATCAGCGCGCGAAAGGCGTCATCAAACAGAAGATTTATACAGAAAACCAATCGGTGGATTTGGACAGGTCCAAATCGGTGGACACGGTGCTGGTCATGGATATTACGTTAACAACGTCAATTTCTAACACAATTCAACAGAAAAATGCTGGTCTTACTCCTGAAAAAGAACACGCCAGTGAAGTTGTTGGCGTTTGGAATCCCCTTGTGGTAAATGCATTTCAACAACAAAGCTGAAGCCTTTCGAGAAAATAATACTTTTATCTTGAGCTTTGAAAGAAATCGATCTTCAAAAACATCAAGATTTGATGATGAAAATCAAACGAATAAAGGAATTAACATTATATTAATGTAAACTCAATCGTACTAAATATTTTAGATTAAATTCGCCCGCTTGATTCTGTTGATGAAACGGTGATGATTAAGTATTTATTGTATCATTAAAATGTAAATTATGTATATAAATATTGAATAAAATATAATTTTTAAATTATTTTAACAATAAAATGTTATAACTGGTTTCTGGATTCATTTTATGAAAGCTTGGGGTTCAAATACAAATCATGTCAAAAAAATTGGACAAAATTGAACAAGAACACTTATAAGTAAGTGATTCATATATCCTATCCTATCTAAAAATCCTGTTCAAATAAAATAATCCTAGTGTTTTTATTTGCTGATCTAAACATCTAAAAATCTTATCCTAGCTTAACACTTTTTATTCAGGATTATTGGCACGATTGAACGAAATAAGAGCGTGCATGATTATTGCCAATCAAATACATGCTTGAATATTGTATTGAATACATTTTCCAAATATCAGGTCAGTCCAAAAGTTCGTGCGCATTTTTGGGATTTTTTTAAAATAAAAGTAAATAAAACAAAATTTAACATTTGAATCAATGGGATAATTTCCTCCACTATCTACAATTTCTCGCCATCTTACAGCTAGCTTTTTGATGTCATTGCTGTAAAAAGACCCTGTTGAAATAAGGATATGGTTAACCCGTAGTGACACGTTATGGGAAAGGACGGATGCTGAAAATAGCATCCTTCCAAGGCGTATTTGGCTCCGAAACTATGGCAGAAGGTTTTGAACGCCGTAAAGGTACCGGAGCTGGCTACCAAGTCTGTGGCCAAGAGGTCCAGAAAAAGGACCCCTGACACGGCACAGGAGCGCCTCTCTCTCGGCTCACATGCCCAAACACGACCACGACCATTATAATTCTTGCCAAGTACGAAGCAAAACGATCGTACCCCGTCAGGAACTGGGAAGTCCAGTGATCGGGGTCAATCCATTTTAGCTTGAGGCGAGATGAGACTGAGCCAAAGAAATTCCGCGAGTAACCACCGTGAGGTGACTCAGACCAACTGTGTTCCTAATCGGCAATTGTCGCGTTTCTAGCCCATATTTTGGTGGCAATAGGATCAGTAAGAATTCCATATGCTTCCTTAGCTGATAAAGTGGAGTTACCAACTTTAATTGTTGTACGCGCTTAGTTTACGTGCCTCACTACATTTATTTGCATTTTCAGGTCTAGTGGCATGATCCCTGCAGGGACAGAAAGGCTGTCTGTAGCAGTTATTCTGTATGCTCCAGTGATTTTTAGTAGTGGCTACCGTTGTTTATCCGTCTATGTTCCTGATCTGTATGTAATGATGCTCTCGTAGATGGCTTCATAGGCAATCTTGAGGTGTTTGCCCCCCAAACCCCAATCAGCACCCGCCAGTTTGGACATTTTTCCAAAAACCTTGGCTGTTTTGCCAGTTGCAATTTTAATGTTTTCTCTTAATTTGCATTCCTCAGAGATGGTTACGCATAGGTAGATGACGTTTTTATCAAAAACTATATGGTTTTCACCCAGCTAAATGCGTGGATAACGCATGAGTTTTGATTTTGATGTTGCAAAAGTAAGTTTATTAGTCTTCCTCTATATCCAAAGTATCCTTAAGGCTGTATTTGTTCTTTCCTCCAGTTTGGTCTTGAATCCCCACATGTTGTGAGAGGAAGATCATCAGCATATGCTGTTAGTAAGCAATCCTGCGGGAGTACCAGGTCAAGGGCATCGTCAAGCAGGACGTTCCAGAGCATGAGCCCCAGAACAGATCCCTGTGGATTTCCCATCATCAGAGAGCGAGTGATCAGCTCACCTCCAGCCAGTGCAAAAACAATCCTGTTGTCAAAGTTGCTTCGTATTTATTTAATTATGTTATTAGGGATCTTGTATCTACCCAGTTTGACGATAATCATTGTCCACCAGGCATTGTTAAAAGTTCCTGAGAAGTCCATCAGATGAAGACGGGATTGTGTTAATAATTAGTTTTTCTAATATGTAGATTGTTACCTATTTATACTCAGATGGATCATCTCTCATTTGATCGGTCATTTTAATTGAAATTCCAATCACCGTGCCACTATTGGAGTTTGAAACTCGAACGTCTTGCTATTTACACCGTGGTCCAAAATTGTAATTGATTTATGGGAGTGGGAGTCGAGGAAAAAGTTGCAAGGTCGTAATTTAGTTTGGCTAATACTTTTTACGGGCCCTTTTTGTTAACTTTCTTCTCGGTTTTCTCTAGCACAGATAGTTAATTAGATTTTGTTCAGCGTGACTCCGGGGCCGACTCGGTGTTAAATCGGTGATACATTACCAACAACAAATTCAATTACAATACCCGTCGGCGATGTGAAGATCCTTGACGAATAATTTCCAGCCATGTTCAACGGAACAGGTTAAAACGAAATTTCAGCAAAAAAATAATTAAAGCGGAAGAATTGAATCAGTTGATGGTATGAAATTTATTTCAGATCATCGCAAATGAGATTTTTCCGGATCGGTTTCCATTACATCCGACGTAAGCTCTAATACGGAATAGGATGCTTTAGTACGAACGATTTGATATTTCTTTGTGAAGTAAAAGGATCATTAGCTTCACATATTTAGGATCATAAACTTCTATTTCCGTCGTCATAGCAATATCGCCGATTTATTTAAAGGGATATTTATTCCCGGTAGAAAAATACATATTATTCATAGAATTTACATAGGAATGAATGGATATGACATAATACAAAATGCATGCAAAAAAAGAAAATATCCTTTACAATTTAGTTAAAGCTAGGGTTGGGAAACGTGTTTGAGTATTGCTTTAAATCTATTTGCTTAATTTAATATAACCCCTTCCTTTAGTCTTTAAGTAAACAAAAATAAGTTAATTGCTTTTAAAAAGAGACATAAACTTTTATTAAGATTAAGAGATTAATGAAAAACTTAACAGCTAAAGGAAACGACGAATCTATTTCTTTAATTTCCACTCATTTTAGATTCTGGAAAAATGTTATTATTAGTATTTTATTTTAGATTTGCTATTTTTATTGTTAAAAAAGATAAATAAGTAGTTCCACTTTTCTAGGTTGACAATTGAATATTGCAGAGATATACAACTAAAGCAATTAAACTGTAATTTGAGCTCTAAAATAAAAAGCAACTTTTTTTATTTGAATTTATTTCTAAATTTAATAAAGATTGAGATCCAAAAAAAATTTGAAAGACTTGAAGACTTTTGGAAAATCATCCCTCTTGATTTCATTCACTTTTGCTTTCAGCTTATTTGCTTTTATCCAAATACTCTCTTGATAAAATGACATTTGTGTTAAAATCTTACAGCTATGTTGATAAGAATCTAAGCGCTCTGATGATATATTTATCGTTTGTGATTCTGTGGGAACACTCATAAATGCTAAAGTTTGATATGGAGATATACTGATTTAGTTGAAATAAAAAAAAAATGATAGCTGTATGGTCTTGATTGTTCGATGATGCCCTTGTAAGTCTGTCTGTTTTTGAAAAGATTTTCTTTAAAAGTCGCGGATGTTTTATAAATTCTAATGTCTAAGAAAAATAATAATATTATAACATGTATGTAACGTGGAAGGATATACTGGGAAAACTGCAAGCTTGTCAGTTTCAGATTTTCTATTTTCAAGAATAGATTTCCACAAAGGAGTGGTGATACTCGGATTATGACGCCATTCCCGATCTCCCATTAGGTGTCATCATGGCAGATTATCAAAGGGCGACTGACTGTCAAAATAGCGGCAGGTTGTCAAAAGAGCTCCGGCGCTAACCAAAGCTCTCTCTTTGTTTCTGGATCCCGACGGGGGAAGATCTTCGAGCAGAAGACCAGCTCCGAGCTCAAAAAGACACTTGAACGAAACATCTACCTCCCTTTGTTTCGCCCGTTTGCTATGTGCTCCGTATGTTCGCTTGCTTGCTACTGGTTCTTTAACGGTGTGACAATTGAATAAATATGCTGTGCTGATTGTTTGACATTTTACTGATCACCTGCAGTACGTGCCTCATTTCGACCTCTATCACCAAATTAATGAAATCATAAACGTGTTCCGTCGTTCATTGCAGCCGACTCGTTGGTCGGGACCATCGTCTACGGATTATGCCGCGATTGATCTCGATCAATCACGTTTCGCATACAACGATGAAGATAGGAAACCTTTTTACGTCAGAATTCTAATTTCGTCCTGGAAAAATATTGAATTCTATTCAATCTTCTATATTATAAATTTTTCATTTTAATTCTATTGTAGTTTATATAATTTTTTAATTTTTTTTTCATATTTTTAAAAAAGCTTATAAATGAGGCCTTTCAGCCCAGAGTCTATGAGCTGTGCTCCACCCGAAATATATGCTTCAAAATGGATAGCCTTATGCGATTCTGTTCAATATTGGATCGTGGAAATTCCGATAAGAAAGAAGAAAATAATCAAGTGACAATTTAATATTGAAGTGCTTTGTTAAGATATTAATTTCCATAACAAATAATTCCAGTTGGGAGACCGCTGGGAAACCAACGGGATGAAAGCGTCTTCCCGCAATTAAAGCTATCGGTCGATTTTTTGTTTTTTTCTATGTAAGTCGAGAAGAACGGAAAATAATTTTTTAAAAATAAGAATATATGCATTTGAAAGAGAAGAAATTTGGTCATTAAACGTCTATAAAACAATAAAGATAAAACGGCAGATGGATCATTTTCACTTATAAAAAAGCTGTGGTCTCTGAGTTCAAAACTGAATTATCTAGTTATTCAAGCACTATATAAATCATGCAATTTAGAGCTTCCTGGAAATTAAGACTTGTTCATTTTGTTTGTTGTTCTAGAGTAGCTTTCGGAATTTGATTAGGCTCCATGAGGTGGATGCTGTATTAGATTATTGCATACGAAAAAAGTTCCTCCGCGTAAAATTCGAATAGCTTAGCAATTTTTGTTCATTTCCTGATAATATGTTTCAATTTGAGGATGTGGAGAAGCTGGCGAAGGTTCTAATTGCAAAAGTTCATGCGCTTCAGTTAGCCCACATAATTCAACTTTGTGTAAACTATCCCATCTGACGTTAATTCACTCTACAATGCACATCCTGACCAAAAATCTCAAATATAAACAAAATGCTCTAAGCCAAATTGCATGTATTTATTTATTTATTTTTTGAATGAATATTATGTATGATAAACGAGGAAAATTTGTATTAAATTACAAGCAGGAAAAACAGTATATAAGCTGTATGAAATGTAATTATGACTCTTAAGGTCAGCTTGAAGAGTAATTTATTTTCTTATTGCTTTTTTTAGTATTAAATTTAGCTTTTATAGAAATATTGACGATCAGCTATCAAGGAAAAATATTATACAATGTTAGTTAATAACTGATTTGTGTGATTAATGATATAAATTGAATCATGGTGGTTATTTATTGAAAATCTAAAATAATCATTAAGCATAATAAAATGGATTTATGTTAATAAAAAGCAATAATATTATACAATTAAGAAACAATAATGATACAAAATATACGAGCACCATCTAACGGTTATTTGATTATTTAATATTTCAGTTGAAAATTTTTTTTTCATTTTAAACAAATATTTAGACTATTAGTTGTATATTTTATTATTAAAATAAAATCGTGAATTTAAATACAAATAAAATTAATTTGGTCGTTGAATATTATTTAAACCTAATACGGTATACAAATAATAAAAAAAATATATAAAAAAATGTTTTAGATATCGTTTATGAAACGTTTTTTTATTCTGAGCGTTCCCACAGACACACAAATAACAATACCAATATGTTTTGATTTTGTTTGTTTGATTGATTTTATTGTCATTGAAATGTATTTTATATGCTATGTAACTTTTTATTCGGCACGAGCGAGAAGGATTCGGCTGCGGAAAGGACGTCCTCCCGCAGCCAAGGCCAACCGCCGACCAACAGGCACGCGCAAGAAACGATCGGCTGTCAAAATAGCACATTGCACCTGAAGAGAGACGGAAGATGTCGCTGCCAATCTGAAGAATTAAATCTGCTCAGATTAACAGCGCTATTGCATGGGGATAATAAATTACCCAAGCTACAGTTATTTCAAAAATAATAAAAACAGCTTTCATTTTAAAATACGAGGGTAGTTCAAATATAACTCGGAATTTAGCTGTACAAATGTATTAGTGATATATAAAAATAAAAATGCAGTATCTTATTTTTCCACATAGTTTCCTTCATTAGAAATACATTTATTTCATCGGATGAAGAAAGAAGGCGATTAGTAGCATCATCTGTTGCGCAACGCGTTATTATTCATTTTTATTGAAGCAGCAGTAGTGGACCACATTCACCGTCTGTCTAAAATATCGTATTCGTCACTTTGCCACATGAGTGCTGTTGGGTTTGGGAGGAGAGGGTATTGAAATCTAGTTAAAATTCAACATAATTATATAAATATATATTTTTTTAATTTTCTATAAATGGCATTTTTATAAAAGTAAACTATTTATTATAGGCTATTAAAAATAATTGATTCCAACTTTTTAAAATTGACTTGAAATTTGAACCAGTCTGGTATTATCTTAACAAGCTGGTAATAGTCTAGCAACCCGCTCCTTTTTCAAACCCAACGACACTCAGTCGCCAGATGACCTTAAATTTATGCTGCCAGCTCTCAGTCTATTAGAGTAGGATCACCGAAATGTGCCACAAGTATGCTAAAATATTCATTTGATTTCACGGCTTCATTTGCGAGAAAACGAATAATTATGCGTTGCGCAACAGAGGATATTTTGATTTGAATCTCCCTCGCACATTGCTGTGAATAAATGAAACGGATGAACACATTTTGATCGCTTATTTAGCTTCCAAGGGTGATTTGTCACCTCAGTCTGCGCTCCATTTTAACGACGATTTATATAAGGCTTGTTCACTTCATTCACTATTGATTCGAAGAAGAAGCACTGATAGATGATCAAATTGATAAAAAGATGCTTTGGTTGACTATATATATATATTTCCAGAAAGTTTCCAGAAAAAGAAGCACTAATGCAAGACTTAAGGCGAGAATGATGATTTTCATCCCCAAACACGTAAGAAGACAGTTTGAAGCTGTATTTACAGCATATATTCTAAGCCTTAAAATTATAGATTATTGAACGTAGATGCACGTTTTAAAAACTAATCATATACGAAAGTCTAGGAGCATCAGCTTAAGCAAAGATAGCATCAAACAATGCGTAGATTGTGATGAATAAAAAAAGTTTCGGCGAATTTCGACGAGGGTATGCTGGGATTCAAATTTTGATGGACCACGCCAGCAAAGTTCAAGTCGTTTCGCCAAAGAAGAACTTTAGCGGTTTGGCAACTATTGATATTTGCAAAGTCGGCAACAGATGTTGCACATTACCATCTCGGCGGGAACATCAAGTTTTTAGTGTCCCTTACCACAACAGCCTTCTTTGGCGAAAATATTTCACAGAGGGTGCAGAGTGATATCCTTAAAGGGGGGGCTAGATTATCTATGCCGGTAAAAATGTGTTCATATGCGAAGAAAGTTTTCGCGTTGGAGGACCCTTTTTCCATTTTATTTAACATCGATATAGTTTCCGATAAGGAAAACCTAATGTCCTGGGCTTTCACGGTCATCACATGTGCCGGTATTTTCTATTTTGGTCCTAATGCCTTTCAGCACAATATGCTGCTAGTCTCGAGGGATGAAATAAAATTTGCAGTCGAAGATAAAAAATCAAATTTAGGGTGTGTGTTAATTGTCTAAAAATATTTATATCCACATAAAACAAAATTAATTAAACACGCTTGGAATTCATTATATATTTTTACTCTTTTCGCTAAAAGATAATGCCATCTATTAGCAATTGTCATAAAAATAATAAACGTAATTTTGTTATAATTCGCATGATAAAAAATGTATTATGGAAAAAAATCCATTTGTATAAATTAATTTAATCCAAAAATATGGCACCCCAAAATTAACTTTTTGGTTTATTTAGGCCGCAAAAAAATTATAAAAATTTCCGGGGCCTTTTTTATTCTCATTTCATAGGGTATGAACATAATTCTTCGCGTCGAAATGTTGAATGTTAATTTACGGTGTGTGGGGGGGAGAGTGAATACATCCCTCCGTAACGGGGATGTAAAAGATGAAAAATAAAATTTTCACCCCGCAAAGATGTCGGTTACGGCACCTTACCTGAGGGGGGGAGGTCCGTTGAAGGTTGCATAATTTTCATTATTTTAATATTTCGCCGGCAAAGTGTAACGGGTAATTTCATAACGACACAAAAGTGATTGCGTGCGGAAGTTATGAGGTAAGAAGGGCGAGAAAATTGGACTATACGTCACCACGAGCCGGCTAAATTGAATGAGCGAGTATTATTATATTATACGAGAGCGTTTTATAAAATATAAAAATAAATTTTAAAACGCGAGCTTTGAATATTCCACCCCGGAATATTGACTTCATTATGGCAGTATGAATAAGAATATTTTGTTTTTATAACCTTAGCCTACCGCTGGTATCTTAAATCATCCCCCCTTTTTGTTCCCACGATGTGTACATGGCAAAATTATCCTTGTTTTCGTATAATCACAAAATTTTAACGCGAGGAAAACCTAATTTATTTTAGTTTTTTGCTAAATATTTTATACCCTAATCGAGACAAACAACGTTAATATATAAAATTTTACATTGTTTTATTTATTAAAAACATAATAAAACGAAAAATCAATTCCAATTCAATTAATCTTACAACAACTTCCCGTATGGTCTAGTGGCTAGGATACCTGGCTTTCACCCAGGAGGCTCGGGTTCGATTCCCGGTACGGGAAACTTTTTATTTCAAACACCCATGAATGTGATCACCCTGCAGGCCACCATGCTAAACGTGTTGGACATTAATTCTTTCATGACAGGAGTGTCTTTTGTTAATCTGATTTTTAATAAATCTTAGACTAATATGTATATTTATATGTATATGAATATAAAAAAATATATATAAATAATAAAGGAGCCTTCTTACATATGTGCACTTTTTTTGTGCGGAAAATCGCACAAAAAAAGCTATGAATAGAAAACATAGAAAAATTGAAGATGCGATCCATGGATTTTAAAAACCGCATAGCTTTGAATAAGCTCTATAAAATATATCCAAAATCGCACAAAAAAAGTTAATAAAAAACCAGGAAAATATTAAGCAATTAAAAAAATAACATTTTTGGTTTAACAAGATGTCTTGCTTCATTGGAAAAATTTGAAGATATCTGGCATATCAAATGTTAGATATCCACTAGAGCAGCGCTTCTTAAACCTATGTAGTCCGCGGCCTCTTGAGCGAAATTTTTGATTTTGTTTTTACGGATCCATCCCAACCCTTATAACCTAATTTTTTCAACAAAAAAACATTTTTTGGGCAAAATAGATCTTTTAACAATGTTTTCTGTAACTAATTCTATGAAAATACCCCCCCGGAGGTCCACGGACTCCAATTTAAGAACCGCTGCACTAGAAAAATAATTATTATTTTAATTACAAACTATCATCGCTCTATGATCATTTTCGTTGCAATTTTTGATGATTCAACATCGCTCTCTTCTTTGGAAGAAATAGTATATGCAATGTCAATATCATCTTTGTTCTTTAGATTTTTTCTTTCTAATAATATAATTCATAATTAGTAAAGATGTCACTATAGTCCCTACCTCAAAAAAAATCCCAAAATATAATATTATTATTATTTTTATAATATTTTGTCATAGTATTAATTTTTTTTAAATAGTTAAAAAATTTTTTTTGACATAAATCTGATAGGAACAATTGAGGTTACATAGAAGAGTTATGTACTCAGTTTGAAGTAAATCAATCGATTAAAACTTGAGATATGATGTCAACCGTGTTGAAAAAAATATTTTAGAGAAAAACGCGTTTAAAGATTTAATTCTGGTAGGATTTTGTATTTTGGGAATTCCTTTGGAGGATGTATTTTTAAAAGTCGAAACATTGAAAAAATGCAAAAAAAACCTAATCAATTTTTTAAAAATTGTGTGGTGGTAATTCAGCGATAGCAGTTGCAATTTGATTTAAACATATCATAATTATATTTTTTTTCCAAATATCGGTTAGTGTCTATGATTTATTTTCGATTTTATCCAAAATATTTCGATACGTACACTTTATGAAAAAAAAATCGCATAACTTCGAAATCGCATAAAAAGAGGTTTGAGTCTATATGAAAAAATTTTTGGCAAAAGTTAATTTTATAATGAATGTACAAAAAAAGCATTTGAACTATCGCCGAACATTTTTATAATATCATCTAAATATTCAGAAAAAAATGTGAGTCACTAACACTATAAAAAAATTAGCATTAATATTCACAGCGGAATTACTATTTTTTTACGTTCATACATGCAAAAGATTGAGAGTCCCTGGGAATTTATAAGTAATATTAAAAAAAACTCTTATGCGATAAATTATAAGAAAAATATCTGCTAGTTGTAAGTTATACAATTTTAATAAACGTTATCCTTTTTATGCATATTTTTACGAATTCGTTCCCTTCGCAAAAGAGTTAATTTAATTTATTTATAAGAGCATAATTTCGATTGGATAGTTGAAGTTTTCTTCAACAAAAAATGAATTGTATTTCTTGAAACATTAGTGGAAAATTGCAAATGAAAATTCCTATTTAATTGTATTAAATTAATCGTGAAAATTGTACTTTTCCAACGTTTTCTAAATTAAGCTGGATGCAATAAAATTTTATTATGTTAAAAGCATGAACACTGTATCTTCCGGTATGGTCTAGTGGCTAGGATACCTGGCTCTCACCCAGGAGGCTCGGGTTCGATTCCCGGTACCGGAAATTTTTTATTGGAATTTTCCTCAGGTTATTTTTTTTGCAAAAATAACATTTATTTAATAATACAAACATGATTTAAGAATAATATATTCATAATGTACACTTGTTTTAAACAAGCGTAATTCTATAAATATGGAAAACTGCATTGTCTTTATTGTTGAAGAAAAGTTTTCCATATAACAACTTCCCGTATGGTCTAGTGGCTAGGATACCTGGCTTTCACCCAGGAGGCTCGGGTTCGATTCCCGGTACGGGAAATTTTTTGTATATTTTTCTTGCTTGTATAGTGTAAAGATTTCCATAATTTTTATCATCCAATCAACCATGACGTTCATGGATAGTGCAAATTTTCTTATCCTTGCAATAAGAATGACCAATTGACATTATTGATTTTTTTTAAAAATAATTTTCAATATCTGTTTACAATTAGCTTCTCAAACTTTGAGGACAAAAATTTATTAAGAGCAATATTTTATAACAAAAACAAAACAAACAAAAACAACAAAATAAATGTGTTTCCTGAACCGTGTCTCAACGCTAATTTTGATTAAGTCTTCGGATCTTCAAACATGTTTTGCTTAAGTCAAAGGTATGTATATTTAGTGACATATTAAAATAGAAACATCTGTTTGGCTTTAAATGCACTTGAATCAATTTTAATACAACGACTGCAAATTTTATTATGCAGAATTTAAAGACGTTCCATTTTTAAAAAATAATAATCTTATGGGAAAAGTGCAATTTCATAATCTCATATTTTTAATATACTAAAATTCATCAATTATGTAACGCAAACAAATTAAAATTTTGAGCGTCTCAACCAAACGACAATTATCCGTAAACTGACATTGAATGATTCTATTGTATTGTCTTCCTCAATCAATCGCCTTTTAGCTACGGTACTATAAATAATTAAAAAATGCAATGATGGAAATCCAGAAATGATTCATAAAATTTCAAATCAAATTAGAAACTATCTGCGGTTGACGTTTATTATACCAGAGAATCATTGTAATGGATTTCGAAAAAGTTCAATAATTAATCTATTGAAATTATGGACGCATAGAAAACAGTTGATGATTTTGGAGTGTATTATTCCATAGCATTATACATTGAAGATATACGACCATCAACAATACTATTATAATGT
This sequence comes from Stenopsyche tienmushanensis, assembly GCA_008973525.1. Lineage (NCBI taxonomy): Eukaryota > Metazoa > Arthropoda > Insecta > Trichoptera > Stenopsychidae > Stenopsyche > Stenopsyche tienmushanensis. Next base: position 745,372 of record WACJ01000079.1, read on the forward strand.
ATGGCTTAAAATAATATACAAATATTGTCCCAAAAGTACCCGACCTAACGTCTAGATGGCGGTCACTGTTATACTGTAAAAAAATACTATGATAGAAAGTGTCTAGACGCAGGGTTTCTTTTATAATCGTACAGATCATAGAAAATGCGATAAAAAGCCTTAAAAGAGAACAGAGTGGCAATAAGGTTTATATGCTCAATCGGTCCGCTTTTCGGACCGTTGATACGCCCTTATTACGGCCCTGTATGCTAGAATTATGATTATAGTTTGTTTAGCGCGTTTGTCTTATGAAATAGAGAGCAGATGAAGTTGTTAAATATTTTATCATTAATTTTTTTTTAATCAAAAACTATTGTACTGATATTTTGTTGCTTAACAAAGGAGATTTAATGTGAATTAAGCACACAATAAAAAAATATACAAAACGAATAATGGATTATGATACGTTAAAATCGATAAGATTGTCTGCAAGATATGAAGCACTTTGAACTTTATGACCGAATCAATGATCATTTACTTATTATTGTACAAAACTCATTAGATTCCATATCAGCAAGCGATTTAGGAATCGTGGTTATTTTAAGCATCGAAGGAAACATTATTTCTTTCTGCGTTTCTTCAATGGCCATTCGCACAAAAAAAAAGATTACATCACACTAACTCTAGGCTTTTGATTCTTCTTCATTTTAACATTTCCTCTTTGGAATCCAAAGACAACGAAACACAACCATTTGATTACGAGATAAGTCACGATACCTCCAAGCAAAGTAGGTATCCAATATCGGATGCATTTAAAACAACAACAAAAAAACACATTAATGACCGTCCTATTTTAGCGGCCTTCGTGGCTTTCAGCGCCTGTGCGTTGAGCGACCTTCGGGTTCCGGTGCGTGACTCCCTTCATTCACAATAACAATCCAGACCCGAACCCTACCCCTAAATAAGCGCCATCTACCCCTGGATTAGAAATGTGTATGATTTATAGTAATTCGACACGACTGGGTCAGGCCCTGATTGTAAATTACATATGGGGGCTATCGCGATCGGACCTTGAGACTGTATTTATGCACCGATATTTAGTTCACCGCTCACGCGGAAACATTCTTCATGGTGAACCTTGGCACGTGAGACTGTAAATCAATGACTAATTAACACTTGAGAAACACTGGTGCGGATCGCCATCATGCTTTGGTGACTTCGCTTTTTCTTTCGCCAACATCAGCCTTGCTTTTGACAAGCGCTTGTTGAGGGCTTTGATTAGGTCGATCCGCTCTTGTGCAAGCCTGGGTTGTCAACTCATCATATACGCCAAAGAATAGTCTCTGAGCCATACGGGCATAATAATTTAGCTGTCAAATTTCTATTTATTGAATTGAAAACCAACTTTGTCGAATTTTGCTTGAAGAAATACAGTCATACTTCAGATCTTACCCTAAATATCTAAGAATATTAATAACCAATAAACTAAATTTTGTGTTTGGCATAAGCATTAGAATTTGGACTAATAAAATGATTTATCTCTCAGTCACTGCAAATAATAAAATTACTAACCATATAGAGATAAATCTCATTAGCGTCTCACTATTCGCATCGCAAAGGAACTCTGTTTTAAAACATCTTTATAGAACGATATATGAGAATAAATATTTTAAACAAAATTATTGTTATATTGCAATCATATATCTGTAACTGTGGGTATGCGAAATTAACGTTGCTCGAAGTCAGCTCGAAGTTGCTCGAAGTCAGCTCGAAGTTGCTCGAAGTCAACTCGAAGTTGCTCGAAGCCAGGGTTTAGCTCGATAGTTTGTCGTGTGTGGTTGAGTTTTCGAAGCAAAAATGTCAAAATATTTTAATAAAGGAACGAAAGGCAGAAAAGTTCGAGAAATTAAAAAAAAGACATTATCTTGGGAACCCAATTGGAGTTTAAAGCTGGTGCAAATGACAGAAAGCAATTGCTTTAAAAATTATCGAAAGCTTGAAGATCTGACTTCATTTCTTAGCCAAGAGATAGAACCGCATCTCTTATCAATTTACAAATATTTGTTCAGGGATGAATTACTTCAAAGATGCTTGGGTGGCAATACTCGACATTTAACTCGACGGTTTGGCGACTGGCTTCAAAGCACCTACATTTTGGTGTAAAAATCACTGAAATATCAATATAAATTGCTTCTGGGATATTTAATAACGACTACAGCTTCATTTTGAAGATGATGAATACATTAAATATAATTATGGGCACCCACTATAAAGTCTTTGCTGAAAACACCGATGAAGTAATCGTAAGAGTCTTTTTGCACAAAAGCAGCTCGTATAGCCCAAAAACAACAGCTACTCGAAGATGATCAACTTTTTAAAAAAGCTGAAGATCTGTTATACACGCCTGGAATCATTATATATGTGGTTAGTTACTAAAATTGATAGTTTTATCGTATTGAAACTTCGAACGAGATTACCTCGAAACTACATTTTTAAAATGTTCGCCAGTAGTGGCTTAAGAAGTTGTTGATCGATCTGGCTGAAATTTTGGGATGTTTCTCACTATAATATTATCTAGTCAACAAAGATAAAGTTTTAAGGTCTTCGCGTAAATAAATTATTTTTTTGGGGTAAAAATTATCAAGAAAATGGTAAAAAATATAAAAGTTTAGATAAAAAACCTATTAAATTTTATTTTTACACTTTTTTTAAAAAATTTTTTAGCTTAGTTGACTGCCTTCACATATTAAAAATCAAAAAAATATTTCTATTTTCGGTTTCAATTCAACAGGAAATCTTCAATAAGTAGCGAGCCGTTTGATATCATGAGAAATGGCGCCTTATAAAATACCTAATAACTCCGGCATTTTGTTCTTTGTTTTTAAAGAAATAAAATAAATAAGCACTTTAAGGTTGTAGTAAAATAATGTCAAAAAATTAAAATGATGCGATTGTTTTATCATCATTAAAAAAATCATGTAAAATGACTCATTTTCGAGCGTCTAAATGGATCGTCAACGATCAATACGGATAAATCAACGATCTTCAACGCAACGGTCATCAACAGAAGTCCGGTTATAACGGCAATCGAATATTATTAAGATTAATGCCCAATTTGGAGCGGATGTAAAGTTTCAAGAACAATCTAGAGCATATTAAGGAAGGTCAGGCATAAAAGATCTGTGGATATCCCAAGATAGTCAGTTTTTTCAATCCTCTGTATCAAAATTAAATTTCAGATTAGTCAGTCCTGAGTGAGTCTTCAAAGCGCTTTCGGTAAAGTTTTGGGATCCGACCGAGCGTCTTGGCCGCCGAAATGAGACAATCATTCAATTTTGCCATGTTACTTAATTTCAATTTAAATTTTGTTACAATTTCTTTAAAACGATTTATACCACTTGTTCTATATAAAACTATAACCAAAATTAATTTACTTTTTCTATTGTAAAAATTACATATTTAGACTGATAAAAAATAAATTCAGCCCATTTGCTTATAAACAGTCCTATGTAAAACGCAAGCTTATAATTCTTCCCTTGGATATCCTACATGACACAAATGTGCATTATATTGAACACTATTCGTGCAAAATTTAATTTAAATTCACTCCAGAGTCCCATCCTCCTGAATATTATGCTCTCCTCTGCTTGGGCAAAATTTTGCATATATCGATACTTTATAGTGATTGTGTGAAACAAAGCCACCCCATATTTTCACCTCCTCCCTAACGTGTTGATGTAAAATTGTACTGAATTGAATTTACTTTTTATTTAAAATACATTCATATTGTGCAGAGTATTTCAAAGCATTCCAAATATTTATTAAGTATTATCAGCTGTCCGAGTTTCATTTTGACATAATATATTTTTAATACAACTTCGATATTGTTAATACATTCGATTAATTTTGTAGACTAATAATAACACGTTGAATAGAATATTCGAAATAAAAATATTTCATCCAGATTTTATCACACAAAAATACAAAGAACGAGATTCAAGCAAAAAAAAAATCAGGAAAAACGAGGTTCGAAAATTTCACAGTTAATCCTGAAAGCCTGAAAATTGTTAAAAATTCACCCCTAAACTTATAGTCATTAATCCTTGTTAAGTGTTCGCGTTATGGTTGGGGCTCCATGATGTACAGAATGGCAGGCAACTTGAAGCCGTTATTTTTAATCGAGTTTTAATTTAATTATTCGACACTAGCACATATGAGTCGTTAAATTCGAGGAAAATCGTTAAAAATTGAATAAAACCCGATTAAACATGACATTTTTCGTGACCTTTTTATATTTATTTTGAGTTTTGGGTGTGTTCTATTTAATGGGTCGTGTGCGTGAATAAATATTTCCCTTATATGTTGACTGCCCTCGGGATTAAATAAGTTTAAAGGTGTTTCCCATTGTGTAAGGTTTTATAAATAGATCCCTCACTAGGAACAAACATTTACCTGAAATTTATCCCTAAATCAGCGAGCCGAATAATTACGAGTACCTTAAGCGTTGAAGAATAATGCATCCGCAATTAATTTCTCGGAAAATTATTCTTAAAGTTCACCCGACACATTTATTTATTATGAAAACATCCTTAAAAATAATGATATATACATTCTTGTATAAGTACTTTAATATCGAGTATATGATGAGATAAATTAATTAATTAGATAGAAATTAATCATTACTTGGTTCTAACCAACAAAATCTAGATTAATCTGTGACTTTTCTATGCAAAACAATACCTTGTGTTGACTTTTACTAATTACAATCAGTACAGTATTTTGCAAACAAATAAATTCTCCACATGAATAATTTTTGAATACTTATAAAATTAAATTTTAAGTACACATTATTATCTTCATAATAGAGATTTATTAGAAATTTGGACGTTGATATCATCATTGTAAAGTATTGTATTGTAAGGGATTGTTTTACAAGAAACTGGCATTTTTTAAAAATATCATGAAATAGATGTAAAGCAATAAGAAAATGCTTCTTGTGAAAATCTAAATGATCTACAAACAACAACTTCCCGTATGGTCTAGTGGCTAGGATACCTGGCTTTCACCCAGGAGGCTCGGGTTCGATTCCCGGTACGGGAAACTTTTTTATTTAAATTTCATTTGGAAATTATAAATAACGATATAAATTTAAAACATAAATTTTGTAGGATGAAGTATTATCCTACAAAATTATCTACATATTTCGCAAGTCTTGTAGTGTGATCGCGAAATAAATATTGAACTTCTTATGCGCAAGTGCAGAAAAAATCCCAAGCTCCCACTTTCTTACAGGGATGAAAATCCTTTGGGGGGGGGGGGGGATATTTATATTTTTAGCCTGATGCTTCCAACATTTGGATCTGATTTTGGTAGCCAGGCAACCTGCTGCTGAAAATATATTCCCATTATTAGAGTCCAGGTGTAGTAAATACATCACCGGTAGGGAAAGGTTAATATTATATAACAATTTTAAAGTCATAAATGTACTGTATATATGTATACATAGATTAGGAGATTATATATAGGCTTTGAAAACATATATATACTGTATATATGTATACATAGATTAGACATTTACTGCCCCTAGGCGTCGCCTAAGCTCGTCAATTAGTAGTTACGCCACTGTTTCCAAGAATCCAAATTTCAGCAGGAATGTCTCAATTTAGTAGCCTTCATCGTGCTGGTGAAGTATACGATTTCTATTAGATAAAAAATTCAATCCAGATTTTTTTGGGATAACGTTTACTAGTCCCGGGATTCATGAGCACCTAAAACTGTCGGAACCCAGGATTGGATTGCTTAGTCCCAATGAATTTTGAACAACAGAAAAATATTTATTTGGGTTTTAATCATCAGTATTGATAACATCTTCTCTTACTGGAATACTATTGGCTTTTGAAAGATATCGTTTAAAAAATCCTTATCTTAATAAAAGTAATCAACTGATCTATTCGTTTGAGTGTATAGCAGCGGTATATCTTTGCAAGAAATTTCCGCCAAAAGTGCGGCGTGGCGATATATAGACGATGAACTTTCTAGCGTATACTTGACAGAGTGGCATGTATTGTGATGTCTGTTTATATTACATTTTGTGTATAACCGGTTCATACACAATTTATTCTAAAAAAAAGCTGTTGATATTTCATAAGGGATTTTTATTTGGAGTGTTTCCAAATTTGCATAATATCGTTTGTAGCTTTTTTTTGGGTCGCATTTTTTTGTAAGAATTTGTAAAATTATGCCAAGCGCCCAAATTATTGAAGTCTATGCTAAATATAAATATGTATATTAATTCACACTCAAAACAGAATCCTTCCAAAAAAAAATCGATGTTGCAAACGGATTTGACAGAAGATCAGGAAGGGTTGATATTAATATAAATAAAAATATTCCGGTACCGGGAATCGAACCCGAGCCTCCTGGGTGAGAGCCAGGTATCCTAGCCACTAGACCATACCGGAAGATGCAATGTTCAGGACTTTAATATAATAAAAGTAAAATCTACAATGAAATTTCATCATGTCTTCATTGGTAAGCTTAATATAAAAAAATATCTCGATTACACAAAATCTATAATTAATTAAAATAAAGTAGAATTGAACGTTTTTTCTTATAAAACATTTATCATAGATTATTCAAAGGAAAATAGTGCGTGGACCTTTCCCTACCGGTGATGTATTTACTACACTTCGAGTCTAATAATGGGAATATCGATATGAAATATAATAGATACGGAGTTCAGAATTTTTGTATTCCTCCATAATATAATTACGAATCACATCAAAGTATTATAATATATAAGTATCCATCAGCAGCGACAGAAATAAATAATTTGTCGGGAAATCGGGAATTTTGCGAGTTTTAGTTCGTGTCTCAGCAGAAAGGAATTTTATTAGTCACATTGATAGTGTTATACGAAAATGGGGGCTCACACGGTCATCAATTCGAACTAGCATTTAAATATCTGATGAAGATACCTCCAACGAGTGTGGAGGCTGAGCGTGCATTTTCAGCAGCAAATTGCCTGGCTTCCAAAATCAGATCCAGACTAAATGACGAAACACTCGATGCTTTAATGTCGGTCTCGGGATGATCTAATGCAATCCCGAAATCCTGGAATCGAAATTATGGTTCGGGATTGGATTCCTTAATTGGGACCTCAAATTCCAAAAACATGTAATATTAATTCTTCATTACGAATAAAGCTACAATAGAGCTACAAATTATGAAATCATTTTTTATAAATTTACAAATATTTAGGGACCTACAGGATTTTTTTTAAAGATAATATGACCGAGCAAAGATAAAAGCATGACATTATTATTAGCATCACGAAAAGATGTAGAAAAGCTTTGAATGTTCTCATCCCGCGGGCTACCGGGGTGAACGTGTTGAACATTCATTTTACTTGATGGTTGAAGTTTTATAAGCAATTAGTTGGAAGTGTTTTTCATAGAGCAATCATAAATAATTCAAATGAAATTTTCCATTTATTTTGATTTAATAAATTGATTAATTATAAGATTTGACATGTGTACATAATACTTGTATTTTGCATTTTTATTAGATTTAAAATCTTAACACCGCATCTTCCGGTATGGTCTAGTGGCTAGGATACCTGGCTCTCACCCAGGAGGCTCGGGTTCGATTCCCGGTACCGGAAAATTTTTGGTCATTTTATAATCCAATTAACATTTTTTAAAAAGAAAATTGAAGATATACGTCCACATCTATATATAGTTATAGTTCATTTTCGTAAAAATGTATGGAAATATATCCAAATATTTTACAAAGAGATTTTTAGATAAAAATACATGTATTTTTTGATGTTAATACTTATTATTGTTGGCAAAGAATTAAAGCTATAAATTAGCGAAGAACAATCTGTAGCAACAAATTTGCATTAAAACCGCGATGAAGGGGCGACCTTACAAAAAACCATTTTGTCCCTTGAATTACGTCCATATATAACAAAGAAGAGCCTCAATTATTTTCCTTTTGTTTAGATTGTCTGCATGTACATTTTTATTATCAGCATTAAGCATCCAAAATGATGATGACAATACAAATCCTGGAGTAAAGTCAAATATGATGCGCATTGGTATACGAAAGCTAAAATCGATCCAATGTCGCTTTATCATATTTTAATATTGATTTTGATCTTCATTATTTTTTTTTTTGGGAGTTTTATAGTAAAACACCACGTAGCCAAACATTAATCGAATTGCTTATAAGCAATTCGTGGAAACTGTCCGACACCAGACGTTTCTATTTCCGCATTTGCTTTGAACGCCATCGGAATAGTTAAGATAGTGACTCAAAAATACTGAGAAAGCTTGTGTAATATGATCCGAATCGATTTGAAGATAATGAAAAGATAGCTTTAATTAAATGGGAGGAGTGGCTTGTTTGATGGGTAATGGCTACTTAGAATTCATATGACCAAAATAGAAAAATTGCTAATATACTGCTGAATTTTTTTTAACAAATCCATCCGTTCAATTATGAAATATTTGTAATACTTTTGATAATATTTTGGTTAATATTGGCATTTTAAATCACTCTGAAAATTGATAATGAAAATTTGGAAAATCAATAATATAGGAAAATAAAAGAGGGCTAATGATGCCAAAAGTTGTGCTTAAAAATATTATATTATACTTTTAGTCAAATAAATTATGCATTTCAAGCATTTGAAAATATGGACTCAAACACCCATTAAAATGGACACACATGATGAAGATAATGAAGAGCTATGCTGAAATATCCAATGCATACATTCATAACGAGTATTTACAGTGAACATTCATAATGATGAAAGCCATTAACGTACATACAATTTATATTCGATCATTATAAAATTTTGTATAGATATTACTTTTTAACACTTTTTGTGCCTATTGCCAATGCAGTCATGTTATAAATCAAATAAACATATAAAAACATAATTAATATTTTATAATTAAAGATAAAAGCATATTCGTGTCAAAATGAAGCTCGAATGGTTGACATTTGTATCAATTAAATTTCAATTTTTGACTCTTTACGGTTCGTGACCACGTTTTAAGGGTATCGCAAAAAAATGTCATGTAAAACGTCCGTCAAAATTATTATTTACAAATAAGACGTATGTATTATTCACACATATGATGTAAACTGTGTGATAGAAAATGGCTCATTTACGATAATATTTGATGAAAAATTCAATGGTTTTCTCGTAAAGGGCTCTCTTTCTCGCAATTTTAACCCCTAATCCCAAATTGTTCTTTTGTGCATATGGTGGAATTTTCAGGGAATAATTCATTATGAATTAATGAAACCGGATGAAGCTATAATGATTGTCGACATTAATAGTTTTGCATTAAAAAAAAATAAAGAGAAACGTTCGTATTTATTCAGCAGAAAGAAGACGATACTGTTTCATGATAATGCGCCCTCTCATAAAGCAAAATTGATACGGGATAAAATACAGGAATTAAACTGGGAATTGTTATTGCATTTTTTTTATTCACCGGATCTTATCCCGACGGATATCCACCTTTTCAGGTCCATGGAGCACAGTCTGAAAGAAAAACGATGCAAAAATGCAACTGAAGTGGAAATGCATTTAAAATCGTTTTTAGCTTCTAAGCCGAAAAGTTTTTACAAAAGGGAGATCAAAGCGATGGAAAGATATGCTAAATAAAGAAGGGAACTATATTTCATAATTTTTTTAATATAAAATTATTGTTATTAATAAATTTTGAACATATTTTATTAAATATTTGAATATTAGTAGAACCCAAAACGGTTTTCGTTTTATTGCTTGAACGTTTTTGGGGATTAGTTGCACTTAGACTGCTGCACTTTCAAGTCGTATTTTGTTCTCTTTCGATGATTATACTCAACAAGAAAAAATTGTAAGTGTATTGTAGGAAAAAATATCGGCCAATCTTGGATACTCATGGTCTAGTGTTCAAATAAATCTGAAAACAATCGACTTAACCTTTTGAGGAGTGAGCAAATTTTAAATCTGATTTGATACCATAATCGCTTTACACTGATTACTTTCTGTCAGCTCCTATCAGCGTAAGACAATCTTCATTTTGAATCAATTGTAAATAAGCACTGTTGATAGCATACAAGACCACGTCATTTTTTTACATAAAAAATACACAAGAAATCGTTTTCTACGTTAAATTTGTTTTCTAAAGAAGGAAATGATAATTGGACAAAGACTCATTCAACAAGCAGCGACGAATAGGAAGCAATTAAATAAATAAACACTATCGATAGCACACAATATTTGGTCATTTATTTGCGTAAACAAATAACAAACTTGAAATCGAAATCATTATTAATCGATAAATTTGGGTTAACGATCTATACAATCGTGCGATGTATGCGGGGAAGCTCTCCGTCTCTGTCTCCCGAACTGCGCTACGTTCTCTATTTGTCTCTGTCTGTCTCCGAGCTCAATGTACAAGAGTACTCTTTCAGAACAGTGGAGGAGGGGCCGTAGGCCCTGGGATAGTACTCCTTTACGAGTTAATAACTGGAGATGACAAATGAGTTATTTACTCTAATTATGGACGCAAAAATCATTGGCAATCGAAGGGTCAAGTAGCCAAATCAACTCTTTAGTCGTCGTGAATTTGAACAATAAATGCAATATTTTATTGTGAACAATTAGACTATTTAGTGGCGGAAATACGAAAAGAACGACCCTCTCTAATGCATCGAAGGCATATTTTTACAGCATGATAATGTTTACCCCTCTACAGCAAAAATAACGCGGGAAAAAATAAACAGCCTTGGATGGAAAACAATTCGACATCCTCCTTATTCTCCAGACTTTGCTCCGTCGGATTTCTATATTTTTAGATATATGCAGCATTATTTGGATGGGAAAATTTACAAAACAAACGATGGGGCCAAAAATGGACTTTGAGAATATTTTCAGTCAAATCGCGTGATGTTTTTTAACAGAGTCAATAAAATGTTACCAGGTATATGGAGAAAGGTTATACCCTACGATGGAAATTACATTTTGTAATAAAACATTAAAAATAGAATGAATATGAGCATTCAAATCTTTCAATTAAAAAACGAAAATCTTTATGGGTATATCTATTACTTTCGAATCCCTTCAATATATTAATGCCCAGTAAAATTTTGTTTCGATTTGTTTTTTTTTGCGTTTTTCGCAAATGTCGTCCAGATTTCGGCAGATGCGAAACACCACGGACCGTAAAGTGTTAATTGTGTCATACATTGATAATTACTAATGATATATTTATTGAAAAAATTGATGTATATAAGATTGTTACTTTTATTTTATTTTTATCCGAAGCATTCCATTGATACTGAGAGGAAGGCCGATGATCGCAGTTTTTGAATGGAATTTTTAAAATAGAATGGAATATCCGAAAACAATATCGGGACGCGTGGATTGAGTCCTGGATGAAATCAACTTGGTGATTGTCATGGATTTCAAAGATGAATGAATATGGTATTCTCTGCGAGTAATGCGTTGTTATGAACGGTGCCGTTGACAGTTCAATTATCATGTTTGAACAAGAAGTATTATGGAACTGGTGGCAGGGGTATGGGAGAGTGGTTTGCGAGCGGTCAAGAGGTCTGAGATCGGCAAACTCTGGATTCAAACCGATTTCAAACAATCTGCCTATTGTTTAGCCACCACCAAGTCTTAGCGTTTAGAGCGATTAACCACATTTAAAGCTTTTTTCAAATTTCACAATAGGCTTTGTCAATGCCTTTTCTAATTGAGTTTTGATAAAAAATGAGTGTCTTCCTTTGACGATTTGGACAACACATTTAACGACATTATTGCAAGCGCGCAGGAAACGTGTGCCTAGATGCAATTATTACCGTCATAAAATGTTGCAAAATTTTCCTGTAAATTAAATAGAGAGACATGCTTAAAACAGTTCGATTAATATAAGTCAAATTGTATTTATTAAGCAATTGCATCAACAAAATGTAATAATTTTTCAAGCGTCATGCACGATTTAATACAGTGTATTTTGCACTTTCCGTGCCAAGGATAGGCGCGAACGTGTTAAAATACATTTTTTTTTTAAATTTTCTTGTACGATGATGAAAATAATAGAAAAACATTATTATGATTACAAATAGCCATATTGTATTCTTCAATTTTTTCATCGTTCTGATTCCCCAGTGTGTGTCTCGTCTATTTCAAAGTCACACTATGGAGATGTCTATTTTCAAGGCCCCAAAATAATATGTTTAAGTTTCACCGTGCCACATAAAACCCACCTTATCGTGACATAATGTGAAAAAAATGAGTAAAACCATAATGGTCTCGATTCAATGTCAATAAAAGAAAGTTATGGGTAAAAACGCCTATTCTCTCGGCGGAGTGTTGATATACGTGCCATTGTCAGTTTACTGGGACCATGCTTCAATGTACTAAAATGAAACATTGCTTTTAATACTATGTATTTTTATTTTAACATTAAGGCTCAAAAAAATAATTCATATATGAGAACCACAAATATATCTGCTGTATGCTGGATATGCCTTCTTTATTCTTATTAAAGTGACATATCTGCTATCGATCGATCTCGGGCAATCCATTGAAGCCTTTTAAAAAATATTTTTTCATATGGAGATTATCTATTGCCTTCCACGAATAGTTACATTATTATATTATGACTTTCAGAGAGGAAAGAATCAATGATTGAGTGGCAATGTGTTATTTTAACAGCGCCATCTCTTGTGGCCCTACGAAGACATTGCACCTGTATAATGATTGATCGCTTTTTGCACGTGCACCATTGTCGGTTGGGTAATGACGCGCAGGAGGCGCGAGTTGGGAGAGTCGTCGATTAGCCTTGGCTGCGGGAAGTCGTCCATCCTGCAGCCAGATCTCTCTCTCTCTCTCTCGTGTGCAATAAATAGTTATTTAGAGAAGAGAGTCATTCTATTTGACGCCCGTCTATTTCCATCCATTTATCCAGCAACATCACAGCCCGATAAGAACATTATCGAATTTAATGCACAATTAATAAGCGCCAATAAGACTTAAAATGAACGAAAAATCCGAAGGAAAATCAAGAAATTTAGATCTCAGAAGATCTAAATTTCTTGTATCTAAAGCTTGAAAATTACGTTAATAAAATGTGAGAATTTTGCATAGTATTTCTAAATTAATGTTTATTGTAGGTATTCTATGCATCACACGTTGATTTAATATAAAATAATATCATTGAATTAGCGCCAATATTTAATCATTTATTTAATTACTTCAATGTAGTTAAGAGCATATTTATTAATGTAATTCACATTAAAAAATATTTTTAACTCATATTCACCCCGCAAAATTCTAGTCGATTTTTATGTGTAAACGTCCAGCGTGAATTATTCACCGTAACAACATCAGCGCTTAACACATTTTTTCATTATGTTAGATAATAGTGGTATTAAGGCCGACATTGTGTTAAAATTTTACGCCTAATAAGACGAATAAATCATAATAGATTAATATCGACCATAATTTCGGAAGCTCAAGCATAATAAGAGGCCGTTGTTGGAGGTCGTCACACATTGAATACATAATCTTCGAAATTTCGCCCAGTTATTAAAATTGTCCGAGCATAATATAAGGTCACATCGTATGTTAATCAATGTGATTATTCCGAACGAAAGGCGTTAATTTTAATAAACACGTTATATACATTTTAGTGTGAAAAATATTCATAATTAATTCAGTCTTAATCCTAAAGGCTATTTATTATATCTTAAAGACTTTATAGCTCGAGAGTCTAAGTTATATATCATGCGAACTTTCATACCAACTCTTAAAACAAATTTTGACCTCGTCAAGCTTTAAAAAATGTGCTAATACGTTCAAAGAGCTTTCTTTTGAATTCAATCGCACTTGAACGTTTAGCCATCATTGAAAAGGTTTTTGTTTCGGCAAAGTGATCGAACGTAGTGTTTTGTTGAAATAGAACCTTTGTCGTTTGAGAATTTGCCTATTTTGTTAACTTATCACACGTCATTGCCACTGCATCGCAAAAATCAATATTGGGCATTTTGACTATATATTAACAAAATCTGGAAAATTTTACAAAAGGGAAATTAAGTTCTTAGATATAACAGCCAAAAAGGAATATTAATATGATTTTTTTAAATGTATATAATAATTTGATAAAGACTATAATAGTTATAAGGTGATTTATAACCATAAATCTACAAATGTTATCATAAATGCGCTAAAACGCCATTTCATTGATTGGAACATTTTTTGCTGCGCGCTTGTAGACGTGCTATTAATAATATGTTTATATTAATACATAATTCAGCAAAACTCATAAATTTCAGCAAACAATATTTATTCAAATTATAGAGCAACACGAATAGTAATCTTAACTTACTTCCCTCTAATCAAGAGTATATGTTTATTAAGCAAAGCCGTACAAGTTTATTGACGTACGTTAAATTCTATAGATATGTTATATCTTTGACACAGTAAGTCTATATTGATCCAATTCTTCGCATTGCTATTAGCTTTTTGAAATCATCACTGTTTTCAAATTAATATAAATAGTAATATTTCAAGATAATATTAAAAAGTCTTCGGATAGTTAGGACTTAATCACTCACTCAAAACGCTTTTGCGAATTGCGATATGGATCATTCAATAGCCAAACTAAAGAATCCAATCCCGAGCCAAAATTTCAATCCCGTTCCGGGATCAGTCCCGGGATTCCGGAATCGGGATTTTCAATAGTTTAAGAAATTACATTAATAAATTTGATCAAAAATTACTAATAAGTCCATTTGTTTAATATAAAAAATAATTTGAAGGCGAAATAATTTTATTTATTTAATTTAATAAAATTCAAAAATAAATAAATAGAACATTAAAAAAAATCAAACATTATTTTGAAAATATGCCCGAAGTAACATTAAAGCATCGAGTGTTTCGTCATTTAGGATCTGATTTTGAAAGCCAGGTAACTTGCTGCTGAAAATGCACGCTCAGCCTCCACACTCGTTGGAGGTATCTTCATCAGATATTTAAATGCTAGTTCGAATTGATGACCGCGTGAGCTCCTAATTTCATATAACACCATCAATGTGACAAATAAAATTTCGTTCTGCCGAGACACGGACTAAAACTCGCAAAAATCCCGATTTCCCGACAAATTATTCATTTCCGTCGCTGCTGATTAATACTTATATACTATAATGTTTTGATGTGATTCGTAATTATATTACGTAGGAATACAAAAAATCTGAAACCTGTATCTATTATATTTCATATCGATATTCCCATTATTAGAGTCTAGGTGTAGTAAATACATCACCGGTGGGAAAAGGTTAATATGACAATTTGAAAAACATATATGTACTATACATATGATTACCTGATTTAATCGTTTTAATGCTAAGCGACGTTATATTAATATGAAAAATTTTCGCGAAAAGTGCGGCTTGGCGATATATAGACGTTCTAACTAATCAAAATTTGGCGTTGCCATATTTCATATTTGTATTTGCTTAACAGTTTAAACTTATACTAAACATAAACAATAGAAAAGCCCGATCCCGGGATCCCGGGAGTGATCCCGAGATGGTCTAATGCAATCCCGGGATCAGCCCCATTTTTGTGCAAAAACGAAAGCTATTGAAAAAAATCGAAAATTATGAAAAAAAAAACCGCTGATATAGATGAGATTGAGAGTAGTGACGACAGTTATTATATTATTCATGAACTAGACGTTGAATTGGAAAGATTGTCATTTATTGATGGAAATAAAGACTATGTTTCTTGTGATGTGCAAAAAAAAAGACGATACTTTTCTGCACCATCAAATCCCACCCTCTCATAAGAGTCTGATTCTGATGAAGAAATTAGAGTTCCTGTAAATGCAACACAAAGCTTCAAGCTTTACGAAAGCAATGATAAAGCAAATTTTCGATCAAATACTTCTCCTCTGATAGCCAATATTAATCCAGATGGTTAAGGTGATACCAAAGATGATGATTATAGTTCAAATATACGTTTTTCTATTGGCAAAAATTAATATGATCTCAAATATTATAAACGCGCGATTTACCATTACAATTTTTTTAAAAATATTTTTAAACGAGGGATTTATCAAAAATTTACAACTGAAAGAAATATCTATACAATTATCACAAAATATGCAATATATTTTATTAAAAATATTGCAAACAATTGGGGATCTGCTGGAAACTTTTTTCAAAAGACTTTACAATTTGGATTTTCAATCATTGATGAAATAACAAATTGTATCAAATAAATGCTATAAACTGCATTTATTTTGGTTTTATGAATTTTCTCAAGATAAATTTATTGCTTCGACTTTGACTAGTATAGATTGAAATCCATTGTGTATATAAGATTTAATTGCATAGATCCAATAGATCGATTGTTATTACTCAATGCTCATTCTTTGACATTCCGCCTGAAATTGTATCGTGATACTTTCGTCCTCCTCGAGTACAGAAAGCGATTTTTCGCCGCTCAAAAATATTCCCGTAGCATTATGTATCATTTGGAGAAACTAACATTAAGCATTACACAAGAGGCCGGTGCACATTGTGCATTGTGAATGCATTTAGCCGACTGGTGCATTTGCAAAGCCTTTGACCCCGGTGCATTTGAACGGGAGAGTGCTCGAAACAATGAATCGCCTTCTGCGACTCGCTGGTCGCGTTTCGTGATTGAAGAGTGGCTTCGTGACTTCAGCCCGTTATCAGACATTAATGCAGGAGTGCCGCCGTTCCCTCCGCCACCATTACCATCTCCATAAATCACCCACCTGCATATTTTAGCACTTCATTCATATTTGGACGCTGTATCGAATCTCCATTTAGCCATCTGCGAATCCAGGAACAGAGGCGATGGCGCCCGATATTGTGGTTCGTGCCGAACCCTCGTAAACGTACAATGGTGTTCTCTGCACAAAATGTTGATTTTTATGCGGCTTGTAAGTGTCGTTCCATGGCACAATATAATAAATTTTGTCCCATAATAGTGGCAGATACTCTTCTATATAAAAACCCAAGGGTATACACATTTGCGCCAAGTAGGTGCTATAACGCGATAAAAGAAGGCCGCTTGAGCAAATCCATTTTTTTATTCACACGAAGAACTGTAATTTTTGTTTCATATATCTATGCCTCGCTATACGGCTGCTCTTTATACGGTACTTTGCTATAATTGTCTTTTTAATTATAGTATTTTCTTCAATTTATAGCCCACAATGTTTCATTATACGACCAAAAGCAAACTTAAATTCTATTTATTTTCAGCTTCTTCGTTATATGATTTTTCGTTTTACGACCAACTTTTTCGGAACGTATCTAGGCCGTAAGTCGAGGTATGGGTGTATTCATAAATAATCTCTGCTGCAAATAAAATCGATACATCAGCTTCAAAAAACACAAATCTTTAGCATGTATTATTTAGGAAGATTGTTGAATTTTTATTGTTGAATTTTATTGCAATTTTTAATATTTCAAATTAACATCGACGTCATTTACAAAAACCTAATAATTATTCATAATGTTTGTCGTCCTTGCAATGAGAAACATCTGGGACTTGACCTTTGGCCTTGGTCGTGGGAAGACGTGTTCTTCCCGCTGGTTCCCCGCTAATCTTACAATTGGATAAATAAAGATATTGTCTAATGCGAGCGATTTTTTATCACTACCTTCATCATCGTCTTGTTTGAGAGTTTGCAATCCGATAGTAAACGAACCCGCATGCGAAGCAATTTACAAGGATACCAACTTTGAAGCGCACTTGAAATACAAACATGTTATGCTGTTTAATAGATAACTTGTGCCGTATCAGACGTTGGCGTTCTACATAGAAAATGATATACGAGTAAGCAGGGCCGTAATAAGGGGGTGGCAAAGTAGGCACCCGCCACGGGTGCAACTGAGCTTGGGGCGCAAAACGCAGAATTTCGACCCGGTCAAGAGTTGTACATAATTTTTGTTTTACTTGACAATTTTACTTTACATGAATCAACACTGATTGATTCTGTCCGTTTTTATAATATAAACTAAGTTGTTTAATCCTTTTTTCTTCATTTAAACATAATAAAGACAATAATATTTTCGACTGATTGTAAAATTTAAACAACCCACTCGATCAGTCTTCTTCGAATAACTTCGTTTTGTAATGAGAGTTCGTAATCGTTCTGTAGACATGTTCAGATATGGCGACCGATCGCGAGACGCTCATTCGTCATGTCAGCGATCCGAAAAACGGACCTGTTGGACACATAGACCTTGTGGCCATTCCGTTCTCTTTTAGGGCTTTTTGAGATTTCGAATGAGCTTGGTTTTAGTTTTAAGTTACAAATTTTGCGAGACCAATAAACAGCTTGGATTAGTGGAGAGTCCCTATGTTCCTTTGTCTCAGATATGAAATGATGGACCCATGTTTCATCCTGAATTGATGAGAAAACTCGGCTTTATTGCTATGAACCAACGCCAACCACTTAAATGAAACATCATTACGACGCTGTTTTTGTTACATTGTGAGCAAACGCGGCACCCATCTTGCGCACAGCTTTCTCGTGATCAAAATTTCAATTAATATGGAAATCATTATGTTAATATATAATGATTGTAAAGAAGAAATTGAAGCGATACTTTAATGTTCGTTATAACCAAGTTTACCTGTATTTTTATGCTGGATTTCATTTTTTTAGAAAGTTCAAAATCTTAAATTAGTAAGTGGGTATGTATGAATTTTAATTGTGAATGTCAAGAAACTTATAGAGAATTTGAGATTTTTACTCGAATAATTCAAAGTGTAAATTTATTTAATTACGGTAAAACAAATATGTGTATACAAGAGGAGATAAAATGTTACATTTCGCCTACGATTGAATTAATTTTGAAAACTTTCCAAGGCTCGAAGATCTCCAAATTCGAAGGACGCCACCACAAAAACTATCCGAATTGTACAAACCAACATCGCAGGTGATTAATGTTATTCCACTTTTCACTGACCTCTCCTTCATAATTTACGATTCTCTTTTTGCCAGGGCGCTTTTTGCACGCGGAGGTAAGAGAGCCAAACAAAGCTTACATTTAGGAATGGCCAACGACGAATATCCTCGTTAATGGATATGAAAATTGAGATTAAACGAGGATTCGAGGGAATTTTATCTCTCTTATTATATTGACGGTAACAAGTATAGAAGTTTTTATAGATTCGTAACTAAGTGCCGCCTTTGTAGAAAGGAGCTCCGGTGGAATGGGTGTCGATAATTGAGCGAGCATTCTAAGTAGAACAGTGTTTAAGAGTCTGACGGCTGAGGATGTGGTGGTGCTAAGTGTGGAAGTCGTAGTCGAAAACGTAATAAAGAAATCGATAGTCATCTGTAATTTACGTTGATAATTACACGTGGCTGCGTGTTTTGCTGGCCGATTTGCACGTGAGATAGCAACCCGAGTGTTGGCAAAACGTTTTTATATCGCACAAGAGCAGAATGGTTTTTCATCATGGCTATTTCTCAACAAAGCTGTGTTTAAATTCATAACGAAATGACTGTTTTTCATATACATGAGAGAGAAGATAAATTATTGTATGAAAAACACTATATTTCATTCGAGTCGGTTGAATGTACCTTTGAAAGTAAGATCGATTGCTTATTAGAATTCGTTCATTGTAAATAATGCGCTGTTTGTTTAACAACTGACTTTAGATTGTAAACTTTGTCATTTGTACGTGAAGATGTATGTTTTAACAACTTTAAGCTTGAGATGAACAACATCACACATCTAAATGCATGCTTAAATTATATTGGATTTAAAATGGATTTCACTAGGTCCACTGAGCTAATTTTTGTTATAGATGTCAAACCACCGATAACAGCGCACTCATTTTTGCATAAAAGTTTAGCTATTACATTATTTATTATTCGCATATGAATTGGAAATATTATTTTGGAAATATCTCAAAATTGAATATCTGAAATTAAAGACTGAAAGATCAACCAAATTTTGTAAAGTGTATAACAGCTATGTTACATGCTGAAAAATAAATGTCGCCTGAAATCCAATAAGATCTAACAAATAAGAATTCAATAGCGACATACTACGAAAAATCTATCGTATTCGATTAAAGCAAAATAACATTTAAAAAAATGAGCAGCGAGTGGCTTTATAATTACGAGGATTCGCCCAGGTCATAATATTTAGATCGTCAAATGTTTATTATATCAAAAATTTATTGTTTATATAGAAAATTTATCATTCTTAGGATTGCCATAAAACTTGGTTCAATTATTACTAAAGATTGCGCGAATAACATAGACAAAATGTTGTCATAAATTGACTCAAATAATAAAATACCCCTCAAAAATGAAAAAAAGTGGTTATCAATTATGCTTTCTTTGGCTTGGTTTTCCTTTGGAATGAATTATTGATATCGTGATAAATTATAGCTATTGATAGATTTATGAGGTTTATTTGAATTTGAATGTTACTGATTCATATTTCTGAATTTATTATATTGATTAGATAAATATCGTATTACAATCAGGTTTCATATTTGGAAATTATTTATCAAATACCATTTTTTCTATATTACACTGAAGGTCCATAGCATTAAGAAATGGTGAAATATGAAAACAAAGATCTTTCATCATGGGATGTGTTAATTATTAAAAATGTACCCTGACATTGAAACACGAACAATAGAGTCGCTTTGTTGAGTTTGTAAAATTGCGAATAATTTTGCAGGATGATGTCACACTCGAGCGAAGCATTGAGCCGTAATATACAAAGTAAATGTCATAAATTTTGAAACCCCAAACATTTGTTCAACAATAAATAGATCGTATTCTGTATCAAAGACAATAAATCACAAAATCACCTCGTAGTCGCTCGCTCAAATAACTTGTCACACAAAATACCCCATGAATCGCTCTTTTTATGGATGTATTGAAAAGTTTGCACAGCTTTATGTGTTTATTTACGACCCACATCCGGAAGCATTTGAACCCTTATTTTATTTTCCGCGAAGGGGGATGAATTTACCGCAAAACAATAACGTGCATCGCGAATGCACAAACTAGAAAGTTTCGCCGGTTATACGACGCCGATAAATTGAAAGCTACGTCGCGGATCTTACGCACTCAATTTTGTTTTATGGCCGAAGTTGCGGAGTTGAAAATGTGTTGATTTTGCTAGATTTTCTTAGCGTAAAAGACTGAAGATAGCTTTTGTGGCTGTATATAAACTGTGGTAATAATTTATACTGAATCAATGCTATGTATGGGATCGTTCTTTCGATGCTTAAAGTTGAATGAAGGTTTAATCGAATTTTTGGCACTGATTCTGGTTTTCTATCCTCGTGCACGAAATGCAATTCTATTTAATATAATTGCATTGTCCTCAAGCCAAATACACGGATGGCTTGTAAATTGTGGCCTGTTTGGAGTCTGCTACAGAAGCAACAACTGTCAGAGTGCAACAAGCGTATCAAGTTGGGCAGGTGAATTCGCTTCATGGCATGTTGCCAGCCTGATATATTGGGAAAGCTGTTGAGCTTTGGAATTGCACTTTGAAAATCACACTTATGCACGGCAAATGTCCAGAAGCGCACACAAAGAAGCTTTTATTGGCGTCATTATTCGCATTGAATTAACACACTTTAGTCGGGACGGCTGGTGTAATGCGAGGTAAGCTGTACAATGTATTATATTGATTCAACGCAGTGTAGTACATAGTACCTTTTACAGAGTTGCATTCTGTCAAAAGTATTATATCAAGTGTCGTTATTAGAACAAAAAAATCATTCTCAAATAAAATATTAAGCTAATGTAATATAATTATATACATTCCTAGTAATTTATAGAAAAAAATGCTAAAAAACGACACTTAAACCTTTGATTGTGCGGTAGATGCGTTTCGCAGAAAATCGCATAAAAATAAATCGTACAAAAAAAGGTATGACTTACATAGAAAAAGAGAAAATGCATTCCATGGATTTTAAAAACCGCATAATTTTGAAACAGCTATATAAAAATATATCCAAAATCGCATAAAAAAGTTAATAAAAAACAGGAAAACAATAAGGCAATTAAGAAATTAATTACAAACTATCATACCTGTATGATAATTTTCATGAAAAAATAGTATACCCAGTGTCAATGTCATCATTGTTCTGTGTAGATTTTCTCTTTCCAACAATATGATTTATAATTAGTAAAGAAGACACTATAGTCCCTAACTCAAAAAAAAAACACAAAATGGCAGCTGTTTTAAAAAAAATCATTGAAGTCATTTTTTGGCCTTATTTTGTCAGTTTTAATTTTTTCATTTAAGATTTCATGGTGGCCCAATTTGCCGTGTCACTAAAATAGTTATAACTCCGTAAGTAGTTGTTATCTTGGAAATTCCTTTAGAGAATGTATTTTTAAAAGTCAAAACATTGGAAAAATGCAAAAAAACGAAATATTTTTTTTCAAAAATTGAAACCAAAATAAAGGGCGTGGTCGTAATTCAGCGATAGCAGATGCAACATGATTTACACAGCTATAATTTTTTTCAAAATTTCGGTTAGTGTTGATGAATTATTTCCTATTTTAACCAAAATTAAATTAAAAAAAAAGAAAAAAAAAATGCTTCAATGAAACCGCATATCTTCGAAATCGCACAAAAAAAGTCGCACAAAAAGAGGTTTGAGTGTATATACAATGTTTGTTAGGTACCTGTAGGAAGTCCTGCGATTAAATCGTCGGACTAGTAACCATGGCTTCGAACCGTTATTTTCTATTTCGGTTTTCATTTCAATTCAGTTCCAAACATTTATATCGATTCGGTTACGATAATTTTGAATATTTTGGATCTTTTTTTTATGAGCATTCTGCTTGAAAAACGTTAATTATTAATAATTCGTTAGTTAATGTATATTATCTGGAAGTTTGAGAGTTCAGGCTTATAATACATAAAACTGAAATTTGAGAGTTCCAGTCTTAGTACATTGCAAAAAATAGGAAGAGATAAGTTGAACAAAATAAATAATAAAATTGCAAGCTGGAATTTGGGTTAATAGCAATATTAACTGAAATATTGATTTAACAGGATGAACACAGCTTAAGAATAATAAATAATATTGAAAAATAAATTCTACATAAGAATGGTGAAGGCCACACATATATAATAATTTAGCATAAAAATCAACTAAAAATTTTTTTGCGAAAAACATGTACCAAATCGATAAAACCGATATTTTTGAATCGAATCAATTCCGATTTTTATTCCAGCAAAAATAACGATTTTTGATTCAATTCCGGTTTCAAGACCTACTAATAACTATCATATTGGATTAAAATCATATTTATAGTACGTAAAATAATTTTAAAATGACAATGATCTCATAAAAAAGGATTGCAAAAAACTGCTCCAAAAAGTACATTATGTATAATTTGAAAGTAGTAAATATTTATTTTCTTATTCTCATGTCAATCGAACGATACATATTTTTATGGTATTTATACAGTTTCGCCCGCTTAAAAAGTGTTAAAATCAAGACTCATAAGATTCCTCCAAAGCAGATACATCAAAGAAGCGACGCAATTTACTGTACATTTTTTCAGCATCCTTCGTTTGTATAACGACATGAAAAAAATCGTGTATTGAAATTTTTAATTGGAAATTAGTGTTTCGCATATATGAAATAGAATGGCCGAATTTTCAACAATGAATTTAGACACAGGCGAAAAATGTTTCTCATAGATCGAAAGACAATGACCACATGAATACATCGAATCTATTCACTGTTTATCACCATTTAGCAACATTACTGTTATTGTAGATTTGTGGCGATTATTTTCGTGTTTCCTCTGAAAATCCATTTTTTTGTAACGATATTCTCACGAAACACTAATAATCTATCATAGTTATCTGCGATTTTGTCATACTTTGAAAATATTATGTATAAATGCTTGGGTAATTTTGTAGTGAATCTATTTTCAATCTACGCACGCGTTTTATTATTTATTTGGAAATGTAGTCTGATGATGTACTTACCTCAAAAGATTGAAAACTTTTTACTTTTCTAGGTATTTTTTTAAATTTAGATTTGATTATCTGAACAAAAATTTAAGTGAGAAAGGATCTATGAATGGATAGCAAAATAATCATTTTTGCCAAATGATATTTTAAAATGATTGTCCAGGAAATCAATTAATATTATACATGGATCCAGACAATCGATTGGAAATATTAATATTTTCAATCTTCTTGTATCTGAATGTAAGTTTTTAGAATGCAGTTCCCTTAAATCAATCTTTAATTTACATGATAAATATATTCCACATTGAATCGTGTAAAATCGGATAAAATAACCTGTATCCCATTTGTAATGGTGGTGTCATGTCTTAATGCCTTATAATGGTTTGCAAAAGTTAATTAATTTTTAAATAAAATGTATAGTCATACATTAACATTTTTCTGAATGTGTCGTGAAGTGATAAATAATATAAACCTTGGAAAATTAATATAAATCTAATTCAATATAACATGAAATTATATCAATTATGATCGCTTCGATTATAAAAAATATTTTTATACCGGATCTATTCAGTGTTGTATTGTCCAACAACGATTATTTTCAAGTTTTAATACTGAAAAACAACTATTGTAGACGATTTTTTTAAACAACAGCACAGCTCTAGAGTCGATTCAAGGACCGAGTTTTCATACCGAATCAATAATATAGGAGTAAAAGCAGCGGTTGCAGTATATCCGTTACCTACGTGAATTATGGTTGTGCAACCAGCCATAAAATGTTTTTGCCTACTGAGGGTGGGGAAAAAAACCTTAGGCACGTTTTGTGAAATATTCGGCTTCTCATTGGCTGATTAGTACGTGAAAATGTGGCGATTTTACTATATAAGGATCCAATGGCCGACTGTCTGGCATCAGTCAACTGTTAGACTTCTTGTGTTGCGAGTTCAGCAAATACCACACCTCGTTCAATATGAAATTCTTGGTGAGGAATTTGGTCGAATTTGTTAAATTATCGATTGAAAAATTGTGATTTTAAACGAACTTATTTATTTTTAAAGGCGGTCTGTGTCCTCTCTTTCGTCTGCTTGGCAGCGTCTGAAGAAGCGGCGAAGAAGACAGAAAAACGAGGCGTTCTTGGACTTGGTTATGGCGGTTATGAAGGATTGGGATACGGTGGTCTTGGATACGGAGGTTTGGGACATGGATATGGAGGATTGGGATACGGAGGATATGGTAAGTCACCTGATTTTTGCTTGAATAAAATACAGTCCACCTTATATTTGGCAATGATCAATGATTTATTCTAAATTTAATTTTTAATAATAAAATAGCTTATAATATAATCGTTGAATGAAATATGGGGAGTAATTTTGGTTTTTAATTGAAAATTGCAGGAATACATTTAAACATCAAGTATAAAAATTGTATAAATTTATCAGGGGTTGTCTTGTTTTTCTTTTGATAGCAAATTTATTTCCGATTGTAAATTTGTTGGCAATTTATTTTATCAAGGATTATGTCATGAAAAATATATATAAAGAACATGGACGTCCAAAACACGATCCTTTTTTCGACTCTCGTAACAATCGCGCCGAATTAAAGTCGTCGGCGTTGATGTGGTCCATTGTCGTTCACTTCTTTCAAGATCTGAAAAAAATTTGCACGAAAGAAAACAAGAAAAAGATGAGGAAAATAGAGTACAGTAGGAGATCTGTCAATAGACGACCTTGTTCAGGTTTTCTTCGACCGTAAAAGGAACATTATCCGAACAATTGTTACGAGAGCCAGTTCTCACGCCATTGTTGTCATAAGGCCTTTTCGAAAAATCTAACCTCTTGCCAGCCCAAACAACAATTAGACAATCGAAGCAATTATTAAGACATTACGGCCTGACAGCTTGTCAAATATTTAACAAGGTGTGGTTAATTGCTAGGAACGTCGGGGCATTGTTTTCAATTTGGGATGTGCGACAGGAAAGCCGCTGGATGGAGACAATTGTGAAAAGTAAATATATGAACAATATTCCAGGGCTAAACTAATATTCAAAATACCCTACTTTATATCCCACATAACAATGTCCATAAAATCACACGGATGCAAGATTTGCGCAAGATTAATTAGCACTAATGATAACAGTGTATTGATCATACAATCGGCTTTAATTGCAATTTTATGAATCGATATGCAATTTCCCATGGAAATTCAATAATTTATAATTACAACTCACGCATGTGCATGTAATTTTGAAAGATTTCCCAAGATCGACATATAAGAATTGTCGGTCACGTATGATATCCCACGACAAACAATACAAGCTATTGTTATGTGCCATTTCGCAAAAAATGGCTGTCATTGCCGGCAAACATTATGGAATTTACACGTGTGAATGGACACAATACGTTGTGTAATTCCAAGGACATTCATCAATTTATTTTCACTTTTTTTCATTAAATCATTACAGGTCATGAGATTGTGGCACCCCTGGCTGTCTCCAAAGTGAGCTATGGCACTTCTCATGGAGGACTCGGATATGGTGGATATGGAGGACTCGGATATGGATATGGAGGATTAGGAGGATACGGAGGATATGGAGGATATGGTGGACATGGTATATACAATTAAAAATACATTCAAGTATAGTTCGAATACATCGAATCAATTGCAAATTTATTTGCATTAATTGATGTTCTGTGGATATAAAAGATTTATTTGGGGATCATGGACATTTTGGATGTTTAAAATATATGGGATATATACGAGGGTAACCATTGCGAATATTGAATCGTCATCTACAATTCTACAATTTTCATTAAAAATGTATCGTTCAGCATATCAAGCATTCTTTCGCGCACTCCGTATGTTCGGCACGTATGGCGCCCTCACGCGAAGGGTTGAAATTTACAACCCAAACACGATGAAAATATAATAAGCCCAAAATTTCGCCTCTTGACATCATGAAATACATGCATTTCGGGCTACTTCAATATGCATTGCAAATATTTGTTGTCTCAAGCACAGGTTAAGTTTGGATAGAGGCTGTGGAGATCCTTGATTGGAACGTTCCGTTATCTTATTATCCCGTAGAAATTTCATGGAACATTATACAATACTAAAATACGTGTCTGTAATACGAAACAATCGACGTATAAACAAGACTGAATATCTTATATTTTAATATTTATATTTTTGAAGGACTCGGTGGTGGATATGGAGGATATGGAGGATACGCACACGCACCGGCCATCAGCTACGCCAACCAAGTTTCCTATTCCGGTCATGGATACGGTCATGGATACGGTCTCGGATATGGTCTCGGATATGGTGGTCATGGACATGGCTATGGTGGTCATTATTAATTTCGCCACAAATCTACGGTGAAGAAATCAAAGTTACCAACCGAAACGTATTTAACTTAAGAACCACATCGAACTTGGCAATGAAAATGAAATTATTGACGTATCAAAAGATTTGGGCATGCATTCATTGATATTGACAAAAAAATAAGACTATAGTCAAAATTATAAAAAATAAATAAAGGTGGAAGAAAACATAATTGATGCAAAAATAATTTAAAAAAATGTCATAACTTGTCTATAATGATTGATTATAAATATGTAAATATATATTTAACGATCTCTAAAAATAAACATATTTTTTATATTATACAATGTATTTTTATTTATAATAAAATAAGTCGAATAATAGAGTAATATGTACAGACAAACATACTTGCTTTTATAAAACTGGATGATAAAACAACATATTTTTTAAATTCCTATAGTCTAAACTCTTTGATAAATATTATAAGATTATCATGCCATAAGGGTAGTTTTTTTATATATTTATATTTGAATAAATATTATTCCATATATATAAATTTATGTTTAATCGAAATACTGAAAAACTCGACCTTAATATTTCAAGTTGTTAGCCATATTTTTATTTACGCCTATATAAAATATCCATTGAAACAACAAGGGTTGAAACAAACATTGTTTTATAAGAAACAATTTTAATGTTATAAATTGACGTTTGAAATTATTAAAATTACAAGGATTTGGGGCGATGAATGATCACAAAAAAGCGAGGACCTGCTTAGGTTATAATTTTAATTACGCTGTAATCCAAAGCTTATTCTCCTCTCGTATATTTACACAAATGCGTAAAAAGCTACAATTATTGCGCCATAAAAAGATAATTAATTCACAATATTTATTAAATAATCTCGCTGCAAAATTGAAGTATTCAATAAGTCAGCTAATATTTTCTAATATATAAAAATGAATTGGATTTGTTCGTTCGAAATGCGCTCCCATACCGTTCATTGTATTGCAATAAAACTTTGTCCACTTATTGCTTAAGATTTTGCAAATAACAAAAGCATAGTAAATTATATAAAAATCAATGTTTGTTTGTCCGTATTTAATGCGCTATCATACCGTTCATTCGATTGCGATAAAACTTTGCCAATTTATTGTTTACATTTTTTCAAATAATATAGGTATAATAAAATTAACATACAGTAGATTTTATAAATAAAAATCGATGTTTGTATGTTTGTTCATATTTATAATAAAACCAACAAACGATATTTAGAATTATTACTTCTGTAGTGGCAACGCGCTGGGAATCGGCTTGTATAAAATACGATTTTATCATATATAATTATAAAACTATAATTTGAAGCAGCAATTACTTTAATATACATCAGATCTAAACTCTATGAAGTTTTTTTTATTTAGACTGTATTAAAAGCTGGAATCTCTACCATAAATTATTTCAACGAAAATGAAAAAACATTTTCAAAAATCATCATTAAACTAACACCATGTTCCATATAAAACATATTAAAAAAAATCTGGGGGCTAAAGGGGTAATTTTCTACGTTTTACATATAGGCCCTATGTCCTATGTACCCAGGTTGTTCAAATATATTTCGATAACCCTGATATTTAGAAAATAGGGTCTATATGTGAAACGTAGTAAATGACTCTTTAAATCTCAAAAAAAAAAAAAAGGCCGGTCCATGTGCAAACCACTGCATATTGTATTGATGTTTTATACCAGTAACACTTAGTCTGGCGCATTTTGTATAAAATGCTAATTTTATTACATTCAATTAAATTGTATTAAGCCACAATTATTCTTATTGATATTTTATAAAAAATATATTCGATTTAGTCAAAATAATATAATTTATATGGAATTGAGAAAATAAATGTAAAGTAATAAGCTCAAAATTTTTATTCAAAATCCCTTAATATATTTGTCCACGTCCTTGTTTTAAAAGGATTATTTTCCTTGACAAATTAAATGTAAGCTTGTAGTTTATAGGGATATAAAGGAAATCTCATAGCATGGTGCGGATGAAGGTTTCTTTATCGTCTTGTAATCATTGGGTCGTATGATGATTATAACGGTGCTTAGGTAAAGGCATTGCATATTTCATGCGTTCACTAAATTGTGGCTCGTCTCTGTGGAGCTCTCTGAGAAGACTTCGGCGTGGAAAGCAGACAAGTTTAATAAGTAATCAACTCGCTGGAAGCTGGGCATTGTAAAGCTCCGTCCTCAGTTTCGTGTAATGCATAGTGAAGCGTCTTGGTGTTTTCGCAAATTCTTCAACCGCTACTTCTTTCGGGTCCCCCGTGACAAGGGTTGATTCGAAAGTAGGCCCTTTATGCTCCCATTCTTATTAAGGTATTTTTTTATTCCATAAGCGTTATGAAAATATCAGAATTCGTCGGGTCGCAGTCCTCTGGGTGCCGAGTTTTTGATGGCGAGACAAGGGCGGAAGTCTGATTCGGTGACAGCCTTTGTGATTTGGCAGATTTAAAATAAAATACCTGCTTAATTGACATCGATCATACTGCATAGAATTGCTCAATTCAAAATATTCATCCTTATGATAGTTTCAATCGTTCAATTAATTTGCGTATGAAAACAGAATTTCACTATATTTTCATTTCAAGTGCTATTTATATACGAAAATCATACATTTTCAGTGAATTCTATAATCGAGCGTAGTGGAGAGGTCCTCTGAAAAGCCTTTTTTCCATAGTAAAACCTTTTCGCCTCGGGAAAGGGTGTTTTTTTATACATTAAGGGACCGAATAAGGCTTACCAAATACTGTTCTCACGTATCGTGTAGTAATCGAATCTTACAGGAATAGGCCTCTGCCAGGAGAGGCTTTATTCATAAGATTTTTTTCTTTGCCTTTATCATAGAAAATTCGAAGTATTTTCACATGGAAGCGCTTGTTAGGAAAATTTAAACATTTTTATTATTTTAAATTTATCATATATGGAAAAATTCTAAGAGAATCATTTTGACATCAACAAAATTTTCCCAAAATAAATTTATTTCAAAGACTTTTTCGATTAGCAATTACTTACTATAGATAGATTCTAATTATATATTATTAAAATATAATAATACACATTATTTAATAATTGGGATTGGTTAAGAAATGCTTATCTGCCATCATCCGCTTTAAATATTTTTTCGTGATCTGTAACTTTTGAACCTCCAGCTAATCCTATTTTATTTTCTCTCCCTTTTCTTCAATAAAACATGCAGGAGAGCAAGCTTTAATGCTACTTTAACTAATAGATACAGAAGATAACAGCTAAGGTATTTATCAAAATCTTTGCGTGACCTTCTATAGCGTCTGTCAATAGAAACGCTTGATATTTGTTAGGTTATAGCAGAAATCTTATTAAAAAAACATCTATCAAATTTATTGTGAATTATTCAATAGTGTTTGGCAAATCATAATTTGAAGGTCATAGCGTTTCGCTAAAAAAATCATCTTTATCGATGACGTCCATTTTTGAATGAATGTGAACAAGCAAAATTGTCGGATTTGAGACTATACCAATTCTTGCATCCTCGATGCTCCAGCATCAAATGCATCCTTAGGTTCAATATATTTATTATAAATTGACTGTATTTAATATAAATACATCGTTAGGTATTGTATGCTGTGAATTCAAAAAAATAGAACCGGAATTATATGGATGGAAGAAAAAAAGTATCCCAAGTCAATTCGAGATTATTTACGGACCACGTAAAGAAAGACGTGGCCTAATCTTCGTTTCAAATTAGTTCTGTGCAATCCTTGGCTAACAAGAAGAAGGTGGGCTCTTTTGATAACATTTCGCCAACGAAAAGTGATTGGAGTTAAATCAAAGATCCTATATAATCAACCCATATGTTTTTAATTACATCATCGATTCTTATTGGGGAAAACATTATAGTAAATGTTCATGGATTTCTTATTTTATTTATATACGGCATAATGTCTTTCTAATGAGCTAAACCTAGATTATATCGAAAATGCTATGTTAGGGTCTGTGGTTATGAACTATGCGTTGGGATGGTCGAAGAAGGTAATCCAAATTTAGATATGAAAGACACGTAAACGTTATGAATGCGAAATATTTGCGCTAAAGGTCTCATAATATACCTTTTCGCCATAAATAGACCATAGTAATCTTTATATATAAAGCAAACCAAATTATTTTGAAATCGATTCAATATCAAAGCTGAAAGCTTTTATTAAAAATAACATTTGACGCTTACAACTTCCCGTATGGTCTAGTGGCTAGGATACCTGGCTTTCACCCAGGAGGCTCGGGTTCGATTCCCGGTACGGGAAAAATTTTTATTTCATAAAAGTCTCCATTATGCGTTCCTTAATCGATGTTTTACATACATTTTGGCATTTATAAATTTCATAATTCATAATAAAATGGCACAATGTCAAAATATTATATATCAGCTGATACTTTTACATTGAATATTAATGATAATAATTTTGTTTAGATTACAATTATGAAGCTACATATTAAAGCTGCCTAATAAAGATAACGTGAATGAATGATATAATGTGATAAGTACGTTAAAAAGACGATTTTTCTTCAAAGATTGTATTGGATCGAATTGAAAAATATCAAGATTGTTTGAACGATTTGATATATTAGAAAATTTTTACTTGATTGACCAATTTAGATTTTAAAATGTCTTCATCAAAGCGTCAAACATTTGGCAGCGATTCAGCAGAATATTATTTTTAGATTCTGTGTAATAAATGTAACTAGAACACGATCAGAATAGTGTAAATATACTAGCATTTAGTATTGATTTTATTTAAAAAATGCTAATATTGTTTTCTGTTGTATTTTCATTTGAATTAATTATTGCTTAATATTTTAAAGCGGTAAAGCTGATGGTACAACATATGTACCATAGTATAGTCAACCGTTATTATCTGATAATGCCACATGTGTATCTTACTCTCGCCAACATAGAATGCATGTAAAAAAAAAAATAATAATCATTATTGAACGTTGGTATGATCTATGAATCATTTCAAGTTTTATAGACGGACAGCATATTAAATAAAAAAACCTCATATCGAACATTTTTATACAAGATCAAAATATTAATATCTCAGATCATCTTATATTATATACCCTTAAAACATCATTTAGAAAAGATCTGGTATCCTTTGAAAATATAAACCAAACAATGACCAAAATTGCCATGAAAAAGAATCTAGGCCATTTATGGTGCTTCGGAATAATTGGTGTCTTTTGAATTTTTTGACGACAAACTTTCAGTTAAAGATAAGTAAAATATGGTAGACGAACTAAAAATTGAAGGTGTAGAAGATTGCCCGAAAAGAAAAAGCAGTGATGTCGAACACATCACCGAAAATGAATAAATTAAGCAAAAATAATGCAGAATATTAACCGCATTTCGATGTTTTTTCTACGTAATACGGGTTCGAATACGCTATCCGGGAAGAGGCTTAATACGGATCCAATAGCGTAAAATCAGATAGGGGAATAAATCATTAACGACGTCCACAGGTGATAGGGAGACAAAGTAAATTGCAAGATCTAGTAACGGATCCGGTGCTATGTCCGATTGGATTACCTACTGAAAATGAGAAGCAACGTTGCAGAATTATTGGGATATTTGCCACGTCTCCCAACCGTGTAATCCCGGTTCTGTTATCTAAATCAAATCAGGAGACTAACGACCGCTTGCAGGTGATAAATCCCAAACGACGATTGTTTTCTGGCACTGATTCGATTTGGTGATCGAATTTAAGGCCACGATGATGATAATCGAATTAATTTAGCGGATTTTCATCAATATATCAGATATCGCCATTGCATTTATGCACATTGCAATTAAAAGTCATATATATTTGAATACAAAGTATTTAGATTTTATTCTCAACATGTTCTTCATAAGTCTTAAAATTTGACATTTTACAGTTGAAGCATCTATTAGATTTTTTTTAAAATTCAATTATAAAAATAAAACACAGCTTATAATTTGATTTCGCAATCAAACCCAAGCATGCTAGACATTATCAAAAGCTTATATCATGTCCAAGAAATCCAATTGTTTTTTATGTGCCTTAATTTTAAATTTTGGCATTTGGCAGATTTTTTTAAAAATAAAAACAAATTTGGATCAAAAATGATCCAGGGCTGAATATATGTATTATTTAAGATGAAAAATGTACATTTTCAGGCCAAATTCCGTTAGGATTTTTTCCAGCATAATAATTCACATTTGCCCCTCGCAGCACGCACAAAATGAAAAATATACCTGTTGCCAAAAAAATATGCATCACTTATAACCACCAAGAAGCATAATGGGGTGCTATTTGATATTTTCCCGGGGCGTGGTAATTTTAATACCAAATCGTATTTGCTCAAGACTTGTACTGCTTTCATTTATCGCAGATCTTGACACGCAAACACTTGGAATTAAATTGCTTGCTGTCTTTTATGGAGTCAACGAAATTTGTCACGTGACCCTTTTTTGACCCAAGTCCCAAGCGGCCATACTCGTCACTAATGGGGTTGACTTTTTACTCCATGGAAATGACCGTCAGGAAATGGACATATCTTGTTCCCGGGGACCAACACTCCGGCAATAAACCTTTAAACTGCTCTTCTTTAACGACTTCTTCGACAGCGTCAAAATGCGCTTGTGTGTACGTGGCGGGATATAAAATATCGATTCCCTTTTATTGACAAAAGTGTGGATGCCGGAGTTGTAACTGGGAAGGGCGTAACCGCTAGACTTGGAGAGAGTGAATTATTAATCCTCGACAGTTATACTCAACCATTCAAGTTACACGTGTAAAGCGAGTGCGCTCTTATGTGTAGCGTTTTCACACAATTCAAAGCCTAATAGTTATAGGGACCTGAGCCTGCTACATTATCCTGGAATGAGATCTTATTTCACGTCGGTTGATAGATTGATACAGTGGTCGTACTGGAAATAGTTTATTCAAGTGAATTATACTCACAAGCTGAACTATATTTTACTGACGCAAACTTTTAACTTATCCGTTTGAATAGGGGACCTTAAATGACCTACTTCAAAATAAATTATTTTTAAAATTTTGAGAACGTTTTAGTAGTCATCTTATCAGGGACCCAACCAAAATAAACAAATAAATAAAAACTGTCGATAGCGCACAATATTCGGTCATTTTTTTGCGTAAACATTAACAATACACTTGAAATACACTTGAAATGAAATACATGATTAATTATATCATTCACATATCATTATTAATCAATAAATTTGGGTTAACGATCTATACAATCGTACGATGTACGCAATATCCAATCCCCGACCGGTAATAAACTCTCTCCATCTCTGTTTTTTTCCAAACTTAATGTGCAAGACAGTCTCCGTCTCTGTCTGTCTGAATGACTGGAATTCGGACACAACATTGTTTCTTACCTCTTTAAGGGGCTAAGTATGCCTGACTTTATATATGATTAAAATAAAAATTAACTGACTTAATTTTTGAAATATATTTTTTAATTTCAATTTATAATATTTAGAAATAGAAACAACATTTAGAATTGAATTTTGTTCCCTGTCTCAAAATGAAATGCACTTTTTCATTTCTGTATAAGAAACCTATTTTAATTTATATATGAGCAAAAGTTGACTAAATGTTGCTGAACAAATCTGCATTTAAATATGTTTTAGGGTGTATTCTATTTTTTTCTCAAGTATTGTTAGCAAATTATAATAAATTTGGATAGTAATTCAAATTGTGATGAAATGCTGATGATTATTAGGGTTTTTCCATCATGTATGTTTTATGAATTTTCAAAATACAGTCAACCTTCCTATAGCGACCACTGGGTTTGCAGCGTCTTTTATGTAAGCAACTATTAGATTGCCCCATAAGTTTGTTTCGCAAATGAACACATATATAAACATAGCCATGGTTGAAGAAAACCTGCGATATACTATTCGCGAAATAGCTAACGAGTTAGAAATTCCACGAACATCTGTCCATAATCATCTGACAAAATTGAGCTACATCAATCGTTCAGATGTGTGGCTTCCTCATGAACTGACAGACTCAAATAAACTTCAGCGTATTTCAACATGCGATCTTCTTCTCCAACGACATAATAGCCAACCTTTTTTGAAGAGACTTGTCACTGGAGATGAAAGTTGGTTACTCTATGAGAATATCCAATGTAAACAGTCTTGGACCAAGGATACAGTAGCTTTAACTGTAGCTAAACCTGGGCTACATCCAAAAAAGTTTTGCTATGCATTTGGTGGGACTGGAAGGGGGTAGTTTATTATGAGCTACTTCAGCAAGGTCAAAATAAATTTAACAAAATCCACAGAATTGAGAACGGTAATAGAACAGAATGGATCATATATGGATGTAATACAAATTATTGTTTATTTTTTTCTTAATATAAAAACGAAAGAAACTTATGGGACACCCTAAAATATATGTACAAATTTTGTATGTGTGCCTAATTTCTCTCTATCTCGACGCTATAGAAGGGTATCAACTTTTTAAAGGCATTAATTTTTTTTATAATCATATACATTATCATCAGTCAAAATATGAACCAACATTTGCTTGTTGGAATTTGTCTTGAATTATCATCATTACAATATGCATTCGAAGCAAACTATGAACTTCGAAATAGGAAACGTCTAAGCTGTCAAATAAACATGTCTATCCTCTCATTCCTTACTTAATCTTATTATCTACTGCCATAATTGAATCTCCAACTTTCAAAGAATGATTTGATTTAAACTCAGAACATGGCCATAGTGGATAAGCTCCGACGGAGTAAAATGTAAATCTGCTATTGATTATCCGAGATTGTTTGAGGTAATCCGGCCAGCTGTCAGGATGCCATTCGGCCACCAATTTTACAGATGTCCTGGCTTCTCCTGCGGTCTAGAACCTCTCCCACACTTCCCAGACAACCTCCTTCGGCCAAAATAGACAAACAGGCTCAGGTGTCGCAGCGTTAAATTGTTTCTTGGCTTCGACTGTTTTAATACTGCGGTTTGTACCCCGCTTGTTGTTGGTTTGATAACAAATGCGCACCGATATGTTCATTTGCGCCACCGGAGTCGAAGGGTGTTTGGCTCTGGAGCGTTTATTGAAATTCTAATTTTAGTACATACAACATCACCCATTGTACAAGCAAATAGGGGATGAAAACTGTACGTTCATCCAGACTTTATACACCTGTACGCGAGGCAATAGCGTTTTACGGCCTTCGAACAGGCATGTGACAGGATGTTGGTAGCTTTATGGGTTCAAAAACTTGCATCCAGAGGAAGCAATGGAACTATGCTAAACTTAACGCGAACATTCAAATATTAAATTCTATTTCATCCCCATGAAGCACTTGCATCCAATTGCATCGCGATACAATGCATTAAACTTATAACATGAAAGTTCAAATGCCAAGAAGAGCATAAAATAATGAAAATATTACACACAGCGAGAGGGCTTTGAAAATATGAATTTAATCCATGGATCTTGTTATAGTTTAACTTTTATGCAACCATAACTTCTGAAATATAAGGAATATAATTATTTTTTATTCTATCGGTTTATCAATTTTTTTAGCTTCCCTTCTAATAAAATAATGAATATGTTATGATTTTTGTATACAAATCTACTGATTTTCACAGTTATTTCATAGAGTGTAAATTTTCAAATTATGTGATGGAAAATTGTTTAGAATTTGAAAAATTCATCGTCAATGATATCTTTGAAATATTGAAGCCTAGCTTTGGGAGATAAAAAAAATATCTGACGTAGATTTGTGTCCTTTCAATCCTTTGACTAAGTCCAATGCGACTCGCATTCTTTGATTTTTCCCCTAGACTTCCCCAGGGTATTTACCAATATATTCTTGTGTATCCTATGCATAGATGGTTTTATTATGGTAAAATACCAATTTTATTACACATCTCTCTAGATTTTTAGCGTGCTATAAGATAAAAGGTATCTTTCTTGAAAACATACATCAGGATTCGCCAATATAAGTGTTACCATTATAATTCCATTATAGATTAAAAATACTGATACCATCAGGCTTATCTTTCGTTAATCATCAATTTATTGAATTGTTTACGAGACACGATATATATTTTACTCTAACATCGTTTAGATATTAACATAGTGTAATTATTCTATCTTTGAAAGTTTGAAGTGTTTGCTTGAAAGAGATGTTCATTAATAATTCGCAGCAGCAAGTGATCATGCAAAACAAGAACCTGCTTGGGTCGTAATTTGGGACGCATTGACCGCTAAATATCATTTTTTTTAGACGTGGATCTGATTATTGAGGCAATGTTACACAATTTAAAAGATGCACCCATCTTAAGAGCACGTAAACAATTTGGTTGCAGACTTCGGGCATTCCAACAAAACTCATTGCCATGATACAAACGAAGTAATAAAGTCTGAATTATCTCTACTCGAATGTCATAAAGTTAATTGTCTGCAAGATAGCAATCTATTGTTTCGAACCAATTATCATTTACAACCGACGCACACACGTTCGTCAATATCATTACGACCTATGAGTTCGAATAGTGATCTGAATGATAAACCATCCGGTTTATTGCAGATGACTTCGATTACATAGTTACGAGCGATTTACGAGCACTTACAGGGAGGCTGCCGTGTGCGGATGTTAAATTGCGATCCATCGCACGTCGGTGATTATTCACTGCATGCGGTGCGTCCACCGCAGCGCCGCCCTGTGGGAGACAATAAAATCGAACGAGCAAATATGTACACTATTTGTTTATGAACATTATTTTTATATCAAAAGTGTATTGGTTTTAATTTTAAAAAAATGGATTAGGGTTTGTATCGCAATACAATTAGCAATAGCAGAAACATGTTACAAATGTTGTCATGTCTTGAACATTTTTTCGCGTTATGGTACACATGTTGTGTCATCAGAGATTAAAGTCATAATATTGAAAAATTTACAA
Organism: Stenopsyche tienmushanensis; assembly: GCA_008973525.1. NCBI lineage: Eukaryota > Metazoa > Arthropoda > Insecta > Trichoptera > Stenopsychidae > Stenopsyche > Stenopsyche tienmushanensis. The sequence goes on from WACJ01000079.1 coordinate 783,725, forward strand.
AGCCTTGATGAAAAGGGATCGATTATTAAAATATTAAAATAATCAAACTTTTTAAAAAATATATTTATTTAATATTTGTAGTTAGAATAAAAAAGATTTTTTAAAAATCAATGAACGACATATTTTAACTCATAGAACTTCAAAACGTATCGTATTGAGGATTTAAACTGTTCAAAATATTATTTATGGAAAGTTTGCTTATTTTATTTTTATCATTTACCCTTTGATGAGTATGCTCGCACATATTGCGTGCAGCGCTCCAATGCGTTTATTTTCAACGTCGTGCTTCTATTTCTAATACAATACTATTATTTATTTAACATTTTAATTAAACATTACGTTTACCATTGGTTTTGTTGTTTTGTCACGTTTCAATTAAAATTACAACCAAGGTTTTCGATCATACATTTGAAAACACAAAGAATCGCTTGTATTTATATAAAGGAATATAATTTTTGGAATAATTGTAAATAGCAGAAAGTTACATAAATCAATTATATACATAAAACTCAGCATGGTACCAAAAATCAGAGCCTTAACAAGGGTATAGCGCCCATGGCAAGTATCTAAGGCAAGTTAACCAATAGTATTATAAATGCAATATTTTAAAATAGTCCTAAAAGTACCCGAACTAACGTATAGATGGCGATTACTGTTTTAATAAAATACTATGATAGAAAGTTTCTGGACGCTACGTTGCTTCCGTGATCGTACATATCATAGAAAATGCCGTAAAAAACCCTAAAAGACGACAGAGTGGCCAAGAGGTTTGTATATCCGATCGGTCCGTTTTTCGGATCGCTGTCATGATAAATGAGCGTCTTGCGATCGGATGCCATACCTGAACATGTCTACAAAACGATTACAAACTCACATTATGGCTCTGCCAAAAATGATCCTATTTGAGACACTATTATCGGTCAAGTTTGATCAAATGTGTTTCATTGTCACTAAAATTTAAGACACACAAAAAATATAAAATTTGTTCTTTCCGAAACCTTGATGAGAGTCTTTTTCTTTGAAAAGAGCGTGTAACTTTCAAAAAAATAAGAAAAAACATCAAAAAACTTAGCTCACTCTCGGAATACATATTCCGCGTTAAGAAAATTAGCTCCAATCAAAGAGTTAAATATGTATATATATATTAATTATGATAAAATACCAAAACTTAGTGATTAACCTTTTAAGGAGTTCAGTCGCGTATTTGCGATCTAATTCCAGTGATTCGGAAAGAGCATATTGAGCTCAGAGAGAGACAGATACGAAGAGTGTACTGCGGTTCGGAGATTGTAAGTGAGAGACAGAGACGGAGAGATTGTCTTGCGTACATCGTATGATTGTATAGATCGATAACCCAAATTGATTACCCAACTAATAATAAACCAAATTAATCGATTTCAAGTGTATTGTTTATGTTTAGGCGAAGAAATGAACGAATATTGTGTGCTATCGACAGAATTAATTTATTTATATACAAGCTTCATGCACGCTACGTAGTCCTAACAGATAAGTGGATTTGTAGTCGATTTGTAGTCGATTGTGATAGACCGATTTTTACCGACTGAGTAAATTTTGGTAGAATTTAAAGGTAAAGAATTTCCTATATGACAAAAAAGGTTGGGCAATCGATGGTATCAATATTGAATTATATTAATATTTATAAATAAAATAAGAAATTTATAGCTTTTGAATATTGTTTAATAAAAAAAATTATAATAAAATATTTTTTATAAACGTCAGTGACATCTGTTGAAGAAACTAATTATTTCTACATCCATGATTTTTATGATAAATTCTTTGGATCGATTATTACTATTTATTATTTTTTTAAATTAAAAATGTGTCCAAATTGAATGTGCTTTTTCTAGACGAAAATATTTATAAAGTTATATCGTTTTTAATTATGCTGTATGCTTTATTTATATTATAAAGAGGACGCCATCTTTGAGCCTGGATCAAAAGTATTTTTATCATTATCTTCAGAAGACAAACGTCGAAAAGCTTTGGTAACAATTACAAAAGCGAAACATCAAGGACGAATTTAAGAATCGGCTTAAAAGTTTGGTCCTCCCAAACTTTTCGACCGATGTTAGCAACAAGAATACGAGTGGATGGAGACAAAAAGTTGATAAAGCACAAATTAAAAAGCGATTAAAAAAAGTTATTTAATACGGAGACTAAGCCTCGGAGCAATTTGCGATCGGTTTTTTTTTTCTTCCACCCCCATCCCTATTGCAAGGCGGCCGGGGGTTTAATATCATTGCGCGGGCATGATGATTGCATTTGCATGATTTATGCCACAAAACTCGTTCCGAAGGCCTCGTTAAAATATTAAGGCCTTCGGAATGACAGGAGCTAAAGAAGGACCTGAAAATTTTGCATCAAATTTCGTAATATAAACATAATAAGATGTCGAGGGTGAAGTGCCTTAGTATTCATTCGATTAATACAAGACGGCACCGATAGATGGCAGGCTCACTCGCCTTTGCGTTATATGTAATAAAATATATACGTCCGAGAAAAACAGTGATATTTCATATAAAAGTTTTTATCGCATACACAAAAATTCCTCAATATTATTGGTTCGCGAAGATTTATGAAACTGTTGGAACACATCGCTCCCGTTGGATCCGGAAACGTCGTTATAAGGCGCGGTATATCAATAAATTCAAGGTCCGAATCTGCTATAAAGTGGAGAATGGAAAATAAAAAATAGACATAAAACAAAGTATATATTCGTTTCCCGGCGAAGATTGAAAAGGGAAGTGACTCTCATATTTCGGAAGAAACGTAATTCGGCCTCTGTGGGGTGATATCGAATCTCCCAAAGGGAAAGGAATCCTCGCAAACTATTTTAAGAGAATTTCGCTGTTGAACATCCGGTCTTGGAAAAAATGTTTGTTTTATCGTCCAGAAGAATGGATCTCGCTCCACTTCAAATAATATTATGAGTTTGACTTCCGATTCCTTGATTGGTACAACCTCCCGGTTTAAGTTTAATCAAACGGAGATTTACAGTGTGATTAAAATTTTATTTTATTAAAAAGGAAAAGCACGTTAAAAACATTTCTTCGACACCCAGACATATTTTTTGTATTGATACTTTCGAACCTTTTTATGTCAACTTTTATTCTTTCTACACTATTCACTGTATTCTTTAAACACAGTCCGACGTTAGTGAAAGTGCCTTTCGATGCAAACATTCGTATCATATATCGAGTTTTGCGACTTTTAAAAATAAAAAAGGTATTTTTTGGAATTTATTATTGAGAAAAAATATCAATCCATTACGTATAAGACTCAGGGCATAAAAGGACAAAGTCTTGTTGACAAAGATCTCTATTTACGACGTGAGAGAAACGACAGTTACAATAACGGGGAACTCGGTAGTAAGAACACTTATTCCCGCGGCCAAGACTCTTGGACGACCTGTTGGCTTTTTTTTTGCTCGTCTGCACCCCACTTCACGCATGCACACACGCAGAAATAAGGTAAGTAACCAATGTAAAATGTAAGAACGGTTTTAATGACGTCGAGCCAAATACAAACATGTAAAAGCTAGTTTTTTTTAGATTTTTGTTGTACGATTTTTATGAAGTTTTATACTAATACCTTTTCTAAACTCAAACTTATAAAATATAGTAGGATATCAATAAAAATACTTTTCGTCTGGTCCTCCATGTTTTAAAGAATTATAATTTGGCCTGTTTACAACATGTTTACTTTAGACAAATTATACATAAACAGATTTTGCATACGAAAGTCAATTGATGGCAAGAAATTAGAATGTTTGGTAGTAAAAAAAGAGTCCTTTAAAAAAAGTGTTACTTCAGATAGGGTAATATTTGCATGCACAAAAATAATTTATATATTAGATAGAGCGGAAAGAAATGTCATTTTTTTGGTTGCGTCTCTGCCGTCAGTTTGCCTCGGGTTGCTGTCGAGTGAATACTTCATTTTGATGTCATTTTGAAGCTCTATTGTTTGTCTTACTTTTTCAAAGGTTTTTTTATATTTTTTTAGCCATAGTGAAAATGTCAAAGACAAAAATTGCAACAAATCCATTTGCGATCTTGTTTACTGTAATATACATTGACAGGGAATTTTGGTACCGCACGAGCTGTTATCAACGGTCTTGAAACAACTGATAATCATTTGTTCATCGCTATTGTTCAGGTATGAAACCGATCCATTTTAAAAAAGGATCGTTAATGGGGATGAGAAGTGGGTCCTCTACAACAGTCCGAGAAGGAAAAAACAGTGGCTTTCTTTGAAATCAAGTACCTGTTTCTACCCCTCAACCGTCATTATCCTTGAAAAAGGTCCTCCTTTGTGTTTGGTGGGATTTTTTTGGCGTAATTCACTACGAATTATTAAAACCTGGCCAAACTGTCACAGCAGAGCTATATTGTGCAGCAAAATAAGGGAGATGGATTTGGAAGTGCTGCAACATTCACCATATTCTCCTGACATTGCAACTTCAGACTATCATCTTTTCAAGTCATTAGAACATTCGCTTCGCGATAAAAAAATCACTTCTGTGGAACAAGTGAAAAATCATTTGGATTCTTACTTTGGTGGAAAACCGGCCGAATTTTACGAAATAGGCATTAAATACCTACCTAATCAGTAGAGGGCGATTATAAATAATAATGGAAATGATTTAATTGAGTAATATTGTACAGCTTTCATTAAAATGATTTTTTTCTCCAAATAACAAAAAAATGACATTTCTTTCCGCTTTACCTAATAATATATCAATAATATTTTGGTCAAATATATGTATACATGTTTGAGTAAAATAGAGTTTAATGTATTTTTTGTCTATAATATTGAAATGATTAAACGCACACAATTGTGCGAACGGTATTTATACGCTTGAAGAATATCTTTTTTCACTATTAAAATATTTAAAAATGGACTCCCTGAGATATTTTAAAGCTTTTATTAGCAGGATGTTAATATAAAGAAGTTAAACTACAATCTTTGTTTATTTGATGCTATGAAAGAAGTGTAAGTCATGTATATTTTTATATATACTATATCGTAGATGCTACACAATTTCAACATTTGAGAAAAGGCGATCAGAGTACGTGCTGCCAATTTTATTTCACTTTCAGTAAATCTTGTCCAAAAATTTCTTTCCAGACACAACATTCATAAAGCTAATTTCATCTTTCCATCCGACAAGAGCGCATAAAATATGAGATGCCTAATTGAAGAGAGAGCACTCCTACGGGAAATGGAGGAGCCGGGGCTAAAAAGTCCCTCCGTTTTACACGCGCGTTATTCGCATACACTCCATAATGGCGGTCCTCTAGACCTCCAGGAAATCATTAATTCATCACTACCCTCGTAAGGGATATTACTATACCTAGGGGTAATCACTCTGAGAGATCTGAAGCAAGCGCCGTGAAAAATGCTCCGGATGGGGGCTAATTTTTTAGCACTACCGTAGCTTCCGAAGACGACTTCGTAAGATAATTGCGTCTGTTTATAATGTCTTGATCATTTAAAATGCATTTTTGAATTGCGAAAGTATAAGCGAATTCAATTAAATTTAAAAAGGCAATCTGCTTTTACAACTGTATAAAGATAGTAAAAGAGAGCGCAACCGGGGAAGAAAATGGTTATGACGCAATTAGTCGTGGTGCAAGATTAGTTCCATAGATTAAACAGATGACAAAGTCATCGTCTCATCAAAAATACACAGAATGAAATCGATCAGCCATCGAAATAAAGTGAAAGTCGATTTTAAATGCGGATATTGATTAAAAATCGAATGAAATATTAACAAAAAAGTACGATTTTGACCTTATTCTTTAACCGCCAAGGATGCGCTCTTGATACTCCCTCAAACGATATTTGCACCCCCAGTTAGGCTTTGATCATTCCCACGTCTCACGGTTTCTCAAATGTATAAAAGTCAAATTCATGCTTTCCATATGTAAAAAGGATTGACGTGACGAGGATGAATAAATGTATGAGAGTCCTCACGAGCGCGGAACGACTTTAACGAATAATCAAGCTCGGCAAAAAACCCTCTTTGAAATTGCAGGGATAAGAAAAAAATGGAAAAAAAGGCTTTGAGTTTACTGTTGTCTAATGAAAAAGTAGGGAAATCGTCGTTACTTTCCGGGATTTTTTGTAGACGTGCTAGCAATGTTTATTAAAAAGCGCCCTCGTTAGATGCGTATTGTGTGACGAATGAAGAAACGTGAACAATTATCCAAACGTATGAGAAATCGAATAAAAGCTGTATTTTTTATAATGAAATTTCATCGCCTTTATACTAAAAAAGGTACTAGTATACTTGGGATTCAGAATCATCGAAAACATTCTAGGAATCACAGATAATATTCATGTTTTTGTGATATGAGTGAAGCTTATGCAGCGAACAAACAGACAGACACACATTAGCTTTCATGCATATATCTTTATATTAGGGGACCCGAAAATATGCGAAAATTTAGTAAAAAAAAGCTTTTAGCAAAAAAAAATCATAAACTACACTATAAAATATAATTACCTTCATTATTCAACGCATCTTTCCATCGCTTTAAGAGTCCTTTGATCCAAAAGATTTTAAATGCATTTCCATTTCAGCTGCACTTTTGAATCGTTTTCTCTTTTAGGATGTGCTCCATGGAGCTAAAAAACGGAAATTCATCGGTAAATAAGAAAGACGCAGTAACACTTCCAAGTTTAATCCTCGTATTTTATTCAGTATCAATTTTTTTAGTTAACCAGGGCAAAATTACTTAAATAATTATAGGAAATTTCAATCTTGGGGTGGGACATAAGACAAATAATTGATATTGATTTACATGGAAATTTTATAGATTTCATTCATTATGGAGATGCATTACAAATTGTTATTATTAAAATTTAGGTATAATTTTCGTTTTGATGCAAGATAAAAGCTACTTGGTGATTTATATAATATTATTAAGTTGGTAAGTTGATTAACTTCCATGACAATTTTATGATTGAAGAGAAAACTATCAATTAAAATTTCATTACAATGTCAGAAGATATACTAAGAAAACATATTTCGATATAACTTATGAAATAAATAAGTTAAGTGTGGATTGACAGACGTTTGCTCGATTAAATGAATTAAAATAAATTCGTAGTTGACGTATCTAGAATCTAAGATAGGATGAAACTTTCTTTAATATGATTAAGAAATTCAAACGTTGAAGAGTTCAACTGCTTTTATTGTACATAGTCTGATGAAAATACAGACAACGTCATATAAATGAAACAAATAACGTAGCCTTTTTATCATCCAAACACATCGTACACGTGAATTTCGAATTTAAGTCAGGTAATGACGGAAATTCCTGTCAAGTTAGTTAGAATTTAATTTCAATTCTTTCATCTGCCAACTGCTAGTTGCCTTTGAACGTCGAAATAGAATGTTATTAGTCGACAATGAACATATATATATATATATATATAATATACACAAGACAAAGTTCTGTATAGAACCCAGACATGCTAGATAATGGAGAAAGTATATCGAGACGTCTTTGGACAATAATTGAAACAAATCTGAATGTAGTTTCATAATATAACTTTGCATATAAAGAGATGTACATGAATTAGATATTATGCATGAAATGATATATTATAAATCGAATGAATTGTCAAGGTATATTGCATGTTTTTTGCATAACAAAAGCTTTCAAAAATGTAAGGCGGTTCAAAGATCATGCATGTTGCAAGATTGATAAATCGTATGTCTCTAAAATGCACTTGGATGCATTAAATGTTGATATGCAATGCGAAACATTTGCGATCTGGCAAAATAGAACTTTCAGTTTGAGCCAAATGAAACCCAAGTGTTTTGGCACGTGTCAATTTTATCGTATTATACGATTAGTATTAATATTACAGTTATCAGACATATGTACGTGATTAAATACTCCAGATTTAGCATTTAATAATTTGGAGGAATAGTCACGTAATTTAACCAGATATACCACGTATGGTGGTTTACTATGGGATTCGAATTTTACCAGACGATTACTGATCCTATTTGATGTGAAATATGATGCTTTTCAATCTATTAATCGTGCATGCTCTTTCCACATCGACCTTTTAAATTGCTTCACAATGAAGTGTCAAATAACATTGTGTCTATTCAAAAATAACATACGTATGAAAGAATAACATATTTACCATTTCAAAGAATTGCAATTTTATAGCTTTCGAAAGAACAATGCATGATTCATTGGAATAAAATGGAAAGACAAATGATATTTATTTGCAGAAAGTCTATTTAAAATAATGCTTGAAGCAGGTGCCATTTATATTGAACCAAATTTTCTGTTTAAAAAGTCTTAATTGTACGCATTCACTAATCATTAGTCTCACGGACTATGCATATTTTCGAACCTTCGTAATACACGTAATACGTAATGACAGTGTAACTCAAAAAAAAAAAGATTAGTGATCTACGGTCAAGGTATTCAAAACTAGAAAATCCAATTCCGGGATCCCGGACAGTTTTAGGTGCTCATGAATCCCGAGATTAGTAAATGTAATCCCGGAAAAATCGAAATTGAAATTTTTATTTAACAGACATCGTATACCTCACTTGCGCGATGGAGAATACTAAATCGAGACATTCCCGTCGAAATCTGGACGCATGGAAACAGTGGCGTAACTACTAATTGGCGAGCTTTGGCGACACCTAGGGGCGGTAATTGTCTAATCTAAGTATATATATATGTTTTTCAAATTATTATTTTAACCTTTCCTTACCGGTGATGTATTTACTACGCATCGACTCTAATAATGGGAATATCGATATGAAATATAATAGATACGGGGTTCAGAATTTTTGTATTCCTCCGTAATATAATTACGAATCACGTCAAAGTATTATAGCATATAAGTATTCATCTGCAGCGACGAAAATAAATAATTTGTTGGGAAATCAGGAATTTTGCGAGTTTTAGTCCGTGTCTCAGCAGAAAGGAATTTTATCAGTCACATTGATGGTGTTATACGAAAATAGGGGTTCACGAAAGGTTAAAAAAGAAAGTCTAAATTTTTCGAAATTTGCATTCCCACTCTTGTTTATTCGCATTTATTTATCATAACTTTGTTTTTGTTAACCTTTTCGTGAGTACTTACGGAAATATCCGTTTTGACCTTCACTATTCAGAAAGAGCACTCTTGTGCATTGAAGCTCCGAGGCGGACAGAGACAAAGAGAACTTAGCGCAGTTCGGGAGACTGAGACGGATAGCTTCTTCATATGCATCGCATGATTGTATAGATCGTTAAGCCCAAATTTATCCACTTATAATGATTTCGATTTCAAGTGTGTTATTTGTTTACGCAAAGAAACGACCGAATATTGTGTGTTATCGAGAGTGTTTGTTTATTTAACTGCTTGCTGTTCTTCGCTGCGTGTTGAATGAGTCTTTGTCCAATTATCATTTCCTTTTAAAAAGGAGCACTTGAATCGATTTTTTGTGCATCGTTTATGTAAAGAAATGACGAGTGTTCATGCCAAGTGGCTCTGCCTCGAATTGAAGATTGTCTTACGCTGATTAGGAGCTGACAGAAAGTAATCGGTGTAAAGCGATTATGACATTAACGACTTCATCGATTTTAAATTTGCTCATTAACGAAAAGGTTAACAAAGTCAAGCTTATTGATCTAAGATAAAACAACACCTGAGAAAAGATGCGCCACATGTCGTCATTATATGGCCACGGTATTATAATATCGCATTTATATAATTCGCTATTTCGAATTTGGACCCCGTGAGAAACAACACCGATTCATGTTGGGCGACGAGAGTGTTAAATTTAAGCTTCATACACGCTACTGCCTGATAGATAAGTGGATTTGTACGAGGATAAGTGGCGGACAAGCAAATATAGAATCTAAGACTTTGAATTTAAATTAGCTCACTACTCAAAAGGTCCAAAATCCAAACCAAACATTTTTAAGAGAGTCTGTAATTTGTATTTATTTTTTTTGTAATCTATACTATTCTTCTGAACATTTGTGTAAATTTTCAGTAGGATTGTTTTCATAGAATCAAAGCTAGGATTTATATTGTCGCATCTTCAAAATGAAAACGATTCTCTGTGCAAAGGACTAAAATCTCAAAGTAAGAATGAGCATTGTATATTGTAGAATACTTGGAGTTGAGGAAACTTGGACATTCATCCAAGCCAATAAGAAAAGAATACAAGCATTTAAACGTAGTGCTGTATGAAAGTGTTGAAAGTTTTATAAGTTGGCAAAATATACAAAGAAAAGTTTTTAAGACACATAAAAAATGGCGAAGAAGATATTTCTTGTATTAAAAATGAAATGCTTTGGATATTTCTTAATGCAATTTTGTACGGAATCATTCAAGCTTCATTTGGCTGAAAGTTTTGAAAGAATTCAGGATATCGATGGTTCCAAGAAGAAAACGCTTACTTTGCGATCTGATGATTAATGTTACTTAATACGATGGTATATTTGACAGTCAATGTAATTTGAATTTGGCCTAGAAAACGTATGCAGATCAGTGTAAAATTTAAATGAGTTCGTATAAATCATCGTTTGCTGATACAAGATTTAATTTTGATTACGACGAACCTTCTCATACACACCCTTGTAATAAATTAGCCCCCATTTACATACCCCAGGTACAATATTAATTGCCTCGTATTTTTTGGGCAAAGGCAGTTAAAATTTAAGGACAGAGCGACTCATAATAAATATTTCGTAGCAGCTGTTCTAATATTTTGCACCGGTTGCAACACTAACAAGCCAAAATAAAACTGCAAGTTTACAAGGGGTGCACACATTGCACAGCGAAGTCACGTTTTATAAAAATGGCATATCATGGGCGTCAGCGTGCCCGTTTAAGGGTTGGCTGCATCTCGAAAACTATAACAAACATGTACAACAAATGGCATTTTTTAAGCTTTTAAACAAGCACATTTTTACAAATTTACTTGGTCAATGAAGCGTTTAAATTCTAACAAATCCTTCAGCTTTCGGATCGTTTAGCACGCTAGCGATCAATGTCTTGTCTTCCGATACGAATTTGTAGTTTTGCAATAACATCATCCGGTGTGGAAGTTGAAGCAAAAATTTATTACCAGGATTAAATTGATCGAATGAACTACGCTTTGATAACGTTAATTTAGTTCGATAGGTCTCGATAAATAATCATATCTTTAATTTATATTGCGCAAGATATCCGCAATGTGTTAATACAGGGTCGCAAAAAGCATTAAGGCCGATTAGTCAACAAATAGGACTCAAATCTATTACACAAGGTATTATAAAATATAGTTATATTCAATTTGCGATGTTTTAAAAAAATATATGAAAGTGTTTAGCTTTAGCGAGGTTGAGTTTATAAAAGCGATATGGTTTCATAGAACGATATCGGATTTAATAATAAAGTTTTGATGAACGTCTCATATTGCTCTCGTATAACGAATCTTCCTGCGGCCACCACAGACCTGTGTGCTCTTTCAGGATGCCGAAACACTAATTAATTTATCTGGACTATGAAAAAGTTTTCATAGATCTCACTCTTGAGGTTCGTGGTTTTGAACGTGTGCTATTTATTTTGTAAGAAATACTCATCCAAAACTCTGTTAAAATAAACATTAAATACAAATTAGCTAATGAGACAGTAATTTGTTCATATTACAATTATTTATTATCAATGGGTTGTAACAGATTTCTATTGCCGAAGATTGGGTAACAGCTAAAGCGTCTGTGGACATCAATAATTACGCTAATAGTCATTGTTCGTTTAACCTCACACAGCTATTAACCCATAATGTAATTTGTAATATATTTAATTATTTATCATATAAATATACATATTTATTTAGCTAAAACTATCTAGTAATAACCCCGTATAATAAACGGTAGTATTCTACAAAATTTTACATTGTAAATATTTCATACAAGCCTATTAAATACGAATTTAACGGATATAACGAACGAAATATGAATAAAATAACTATAAAATTGAGACAATTGATATCAAATATGAATGTGAATATGAATATGAAATAACGTTGAAATATATCCTCAAATTTACTTTTAACACTGTGACGATCAACGATCATTTAAATATGAGCGCTTGGTGCTCGTTATAACCGAATTTTATTGTATTTTTAAGGGTCGGCGACAGTATTTTGTAGTGTAACGTCATCTTTATATTGAGTTGATATTTGATTGATTTATCAACTGGTTACTTTATATCTTTATATAATAGTATCATTTATTGAAACTACATTAATGTACAAGTTTGTTTGGGTGCTTACATATAGTTTTTAAAAATGTTGAGCTTTAGTTGAGTCAGACTTATAATAAACCTTTCAAAACTATCTTCAAACTTGAAATTAATCTAGGCCCTTTGCGTTGCTTTAATAGTAACATTAGCTCGCGTGTTTGGTATCGTTTTAAGCTCTAAGTTATTATTAAGTTTAAATACCAGCCATTTTTTAAAAATATATTTAAGACGAGAGGAGTCTGTTATTAGTCTTCTATTTTAGTGACGAAGACTTCCTATCATTTTTCATGGTTCGTTGGGTTACATTATATCTAATTGAGAAGGCTTTGAGAATTCATTGCTTGAAGATGTTATAGGATTTACAGCTGATAAAGTTTTCGTTGAAGTGCAAATACTTGAAGTTGGATATTAGATGTGCAATGCATGTTAAATGCTGCCATTTTGACTGAAGCATTATTCCATAACTCTTTGATGATGCATTTATTTCACTGTCAGATCTTTCGATAAATTAATTCATTATAGATAAAAATAAAATGTTTTGAAAGTCGATTTAACGAAAAAATATCATAATCGCGATATGAAATCTTGCCATTCTAGTAAGAGCGTCGAAAGTTGCTCTTCCAACAGGAGGTACACAATTCATCTAATTTGAACGATTTCTTCAATTAAACGTAGATTTTGGATTCAAGTTCCAGCCCTGGATAGCTGTCTCTTTCGTCCATTCAATAAATTGACATATTTCCATCAATGCTGAAGGGACAAATTGCAATTTCCCAATCGCTTCAACGAACGAAGGCTCACATGCACTCATGCGGACCCGGTGCGGCAATAAACTTCCGTCAGGTCATAAATCCTGATTGAAATCTTAATCGTAATGAGGTCCACGTCGTGTTTGTTCCGATTTGATTTATGAAGTGTTCCCCTTCGTCAAGACACGTCCATGTGAAGTTATTTCTGCCGCAAGTCCGGTCCCCATAAAGATGTGAGATACCGACGAAGCAAACGACAGGTGAAATTACAAGTGTATGCGCTCGGGTGAGTCGATGCTTGTCATTAATAACTTTATGCTTGTGTAATTTTCTGCCATAAACAGAGACACTGTTTATGATCTATTTAGGTCTTGTAATATTTTGCAGACATGTACGCATGTGTGTCGTTCGCCACTATTAAAGCAATCGAGATCTTATGTAAGCAGCTTATCTTAGATCATAATGCATATATCAGAAATATGCCGGTTGTAAGTGAACACGCGGAAAAGTAATTAGAACCTAAAAACAGCTCAATTCATTTAATTATTTTATTAAAGATGGATATAATGGGGTAGTTTTTTTAAATCGCTTTTCAGATTTCACGCAAGCTTATTCGTTATCAGGTCGCTGAAGCCGAGCAAGATGATGGAGATGATAAGGTGGTGATGAAAAGGCGCTCATCTTAATCAGGATTTTTATTTTTCTCAAAGAGCGATCCACTACGAGACTACATGAGTGCCGGTGGGAAGAATACATCTTCCTGCGCCCAAGCTCGCTATTAATCGATCAAAATACAGCTGCACAGATTAACAGCGGTTTCCCACAGGGTCGCAATAATAATCAAAATAATTATAATTTCCTTACTACATCATATTTCCTCTTCATCTATTATTCCTATCTTAATTTAACCAACTATATGAAATTTTTTTCTAGAAAAGCTTTCTATAGAAATCGTCTACATCAGAGATGTCAAACTTAAATGCTAATATGGGCCAAAATAAAAAAGCTTAAGTTTAGTAAATCCATCACTGGTACAGAAACGAAAAGGAACAATTTTAAGATAAACTTTAAACTGGCTGTCCATTGGATCTTCGCATATTTTTTTTTTAAAATCCGGTTTAACCCGTGAGAGAGGATGATCACAATGTTGCGAGCGCATTTCAGTGATTCAGAAAGAGAACTCTTTTAAGTTGAACTCGAAACAGAGACAGAGAGAGAACGTAGCGCATTTCGGGAGAGCGGGACCCACATAAATTTGGGTTAATAATCTATACAATCGTGCAATATAAACAAGATATTCTTTCCATCTCTATCTCTCATTCAGAATCTCCGACCTGCAAGATAATCTCTCCGTCTCTGTTTCCATCTGAACTCAACATGCAAATTTTGTCGGTCTCCGAGCTCAACATGTAAGAATGCTCTTTCTGAACTATTGGAATTCGCTCGCAAATAGGCGATCGTACTATCATACAGGTTAATTATCAACACACTTTTTTTATTATTATTAGGTTTGTTTTGTTGGCTGGGCTATAAAAACATTCGTTGTGGGCCACTTGCGGCCCGCGGGTGAATAAAATTTAGAAAATGCACCTCAAGGAGAAGAATTTATATAAACACACGGTATTAGAAATTTCGTTTGATGGGTTTTTTTAAATAAAAATTGTCGTCAAAAGATAAATGATAAAATGGTGATAATGAAATTGTTTATGCGGAGTTTTTAGGTAGAAAATTTTCAGTTTTTTTTTTACATTGTAAAAAAATAACATGATTTCTGTCTAACAATGATAGCATCATAAATTTGAAAGTATGATATTTCATAATGTCATCGAGATTGTATAGACATTAAACGTGTCCACTAAATCTGTATTTTAAGCACTATTAATGCATTAATATGCACGAAATTTTACATTTATTATAATAATAGAAGATAATGTCAAAATGAAACTCGGACGCCCAATATGTATAATTATCAAAAGCAATTATCACAATACACATCGCGTGATACACTTAATAAATAGATCAATTAATTTATTTCATACATAGAGAATTTCAACACAATTGCATGTGGCCTCATTTATTATAGATATTCATTAAAAAAAAATCTAATTGATATGAAGACTCATCACATTCATAAATAAAATGTATCAGATACTTGCCTTATTATGTTTCAGAAAAAAATATTTACATATAATTTATAGTTAAAGTTTATATAATGTAAATCAGGAAAGTTACCGTCTACCGAGCTTTCAAAGTTGAATGAACAATTTTCGAAACTTGAATAATTGTACATACCGGCATTAAATTGAAAACTACAAAGCTGTTTTTTTGTCTATAAGTAGTTTAAGTTATTTATTGTTAAATAAATGTCATCTACTTTCAATATAAAGTGGCTAGAGTTTCGATAAATGTGGCTAAAGTTGTAATGCGAAAACTTGATTTAAGAATTGTTACAAAGCATTGCAATATTAAGTTTATACAATATTTATTTTATATAAGACATAATTATACAAATGTTTTCGTTTTTTTCAATTGGCAAGAGGATATTCATTGATACTGGAAGATATATTTGAATAATATCACGATAAATCATAATTATACTTTGTTAGATCGATATTAAGGTCTCTTGTGCATTATTCCAATTACTCGCATGCAAATTGCAATATTAATTTTTCAATTTTCCCCATTGAGTCAGTCGACACTTCCAAGACACGTCTGCAATTATTTATAATTCAGTTTCACACATAGTTGGTCGCCGCGGGATATTAGACACTGAGCAAACCGAACACATTAACCCTTTAACGACTATATTTCATTATCAGCCAGCGGATGCGATAAATCACTAACACGCTGGCGACCCGAGAAAATTCGTTTTATGACTAATTCACTATCGATTCGTAAAAGATTTATTCGAATAGAGATTTTATCAACCTAGTTGGCATCCACATAGAAAGTAAATCCAGCGAGATTACAACATTAAGCAGATATATTTTTCAGCAATATCGTCGATCATGCATACATTAATTATTTATTTCTTAATACTGAATTGGCATGAAAGTGGAGCATTGAAAATTACAATTACATCAGTATGAAAATTCGTCAACAACCAGCTTCATTGATTTTTTATGCGAAAAAAATTGCTTTAGTAACAATACATTTCTTCGGTTTGGTCATATATTTTACTATAAAATTTAATAATTTTACCATAATAGTAATCATATATGAGAACATCGATATGTATTATATAATGTGTACTTTTGCAAAAATTTCTGAAGATGAGCTATATTATTAGATTGGAAACTATGAAACGGGCGTTAGGGCTAGGTTTGTGTTCAACTGCGACTGAGTGAGGTTCATTATAACGTACGCTCGATATTTTTGTGTATACATTTTAAAGGCAGTCTTTTTACTCATTTCGTAAAATTTTTTCGTGTTTGTATCCAATTTTTATTTTATTTTTTCCAAAACCAGATGGAAAAAAACGGTACTATAAACGTGTAAAAAACTCTTGAAAAATTAACTTTTCTACAATATGAAATTTTACCACATCCTTTCATTCACCATACATTTCACCAACCGATGATTAACTTTTTCGTAATTATGAATTATTTTTAAGAGAAAAAAATACAATAACCAAAATGATATTGTAAAATACTGAATTGTTTATACACAGTAATAATGAAGACTGTTTAAGAAAAGCATATATGATTTGCTTAATTGTAGGAAAAAAGTCGTAGACGCCAATTGAAGCTATTTCGATTGAATATAATAAATAATCGGATTATTTGTATTCAACGCCCGTTTCATAGTTTCCAACCCAATATAAGCCTAAAGCCCATATGGTATCATGTATACATCAAACTATAATTTACTAATAATTAGCAAAAGCCTTTTTGTTGACTTTTACATTTGACATTTCTTGTTTTTAAACATACTCTTAGATCTTAAAATCTTCCCCCAGCTACATATTTAATTTGTTTAAGCAACTGTGCAAATTTATGCCGTGAAATATTAGCTTATAAAAATAATTAATACCAAATCACATCAGTGAATAATTTGATTCGGCTTACTTAAAATTCATTGATTCACGAGATTGCAATGCGAATTAAGGCTTTCATTAATTCATTTAATCGTCTCGGATTACTGTGGCAACAAGATAGACAAGACATATGAGATTTAACAAACAATTCAAGCGTCAAACGGTGTCTAGCCTACTTATAAATGGCTATATCTTTAATCATGTAAGCCGAAAGTGCCGAAGAGGTTTAGTGATGAAGTTTAGATTGTCTGCATCCAGTTAGGTAAAATGATGGTCTCCGAAGTTTCTCGGTAAGAGGTACGTCTTTGACCCAACTTGCCCGGGGATTCTATTAAAATTGTAACAGTAAGCAGTCACTTTGTCGGAATGTGAAAGTTGAACACTACGTTTCCTGTCTCAATTCGCTTCATCGCAAAGATGAATAATTTTGAATGAGACAAGCATACGTGTATGTTAACAGAGCTAAACAAACATGATTGCTGCTCTGGTTGCATCACAAACCGCAACAGCGTCGTGGATAAATTGAATCTCTACAACACCACCAAGCACAAGAACTGCACCATGTATCATCCTGGAGATTTTCAAGATTAGCCTCTATGAATACAAATTATTACTTTTATTGATATCAATACTTATAGCAGAGCCAGATTAATTGCAATACAATTTGAATCATTACTTTCGACCAATCAAGCAATCAAGCACAATGTATTTAAATTAAATTTAAATATCATTATCATCATCCATTCATAGGAAGTCTCTTAATTATTAATTCATATGTACATCTATTTCGTCTATTTTATACACTCACCTTCGTATATTGGATATTCGAATATATTTGCCAATTTTTCAAATATTCGTAAATTCGAATATTTATAAAATTAAATGAATATTATTCGTTTATATGTTGAGTAATTTAGAAAGTTCATTCATAATAAATTCAAGTAAATATTGGTGTAATGGAGACCGTACGAGCCACAAAATAGGGCAAGTCTCTAGGCGAAGAAATCCACTGGTGTCAGGTCTTGAGAATAGGGCCGCCAAAAGAATTAATTTGCATGACAGAGGTACCCACAAAGGAAATCCTAATTGAAGGAATAAGCACCGCCTTTGCAAAAATTAAAGAGAAAATGCCCCTTCAGATAACTATGAGATGATGATATAAGATGACCAATTTAAACAAATTTTGTAAATAAATTTCATAAAAATTATTTTCTTGCTCCCCGTTAACAGGATAGTACTTAATTTTTTTTCTACACTAAAATTATAAAAAATATCCCAAGTGGACCCTAAATAAAATTCATCTATTTGTGGCATCTATAATAAGATTTTAATCCATAAAAAATATTTACTTAACTTAATCATATATATTATAAGGAAAATATTAATTTCAGTTAATTTATATAGTCTCGAGTAGGGGTCGACCAATCGTCTTGGCCGCGGGAAGACGTGTTCTCACCATCGGCCCTCTCAATCTCGTAATTGTGGCCTTTCTCTCGACGTTAGAATAAAGACATGGATTGCAAAGTCTTATTTTCATCAAGAGTAACATGTTGATCCTGATATTAACAAACGTATTTCTTTGGAAATTCTATCAAAGCAAAATAGTGAACATATGGAAATTGCTACAGTTTGTCGCAAACAAGTCCTCAAAAGTTTCCTCGGCGAATTTAAATGAGCATTAAATCGGCGAAATAGAATCGAAAAGTCAAAAAGGAAAAGCCGGAATATTTTCTATCTCGACGCCTTAGTGCGGATATGAAAATAAATGATCGAAACGGCGGCGTCTCGCAGAAGTTATAATAGACCTCACATCCAGGCATCCGAGTTTTTGTCCAAGTTTTAGCAGTTTCGTTTTGGCCTTTGTCATTTTGAGTAATGATCAGTCGCGGTTGACCGAATGCAAACCATATCTGGAGGACAAAGCGAATGGTCTTCGGGAGTGAAAAGAATGCGTCGACGACGCGGAAGCTGTCAACCAAGCAACCGGTTTTTGCTGGACCGCCTTTGGGCCTGCAGAAAGGAGCTTCGGGTCAATTAATCAAGCTTGCATTTAGCAGCAATGTTGATTTTTGCTTTTTTGGGGTTCTTCTCGAAAGAAAAGGTGCCTGGCATAATGCCACTATTTCAATCAACTTAATTGGTGTTGGTGTCAAATTAAACGGCAATTTCTCTCTGTTTTAATGAAACTTCCTCTGAATGCTTTGTTATTAATACAGCACGAAACAATTTACAAGATCAATCTTATTTAAACATATTTTTTATTGACCATGGAAGATACGAATTAGATTAAATTAATAAAACACTACTTAATTAACAACTTGTAATATGAATATATTTGAGTACGGATGAAGATTTATTCAGTAGATCTATAAGCGATAGCAACAAAAAGTATTAAAAAAATTGTTTTATGACAAAGTGTTGATATGGTGGAAAAGCTTTTGGGTGCTTTTAAAAATACTTCGGGATTAAATTTAGATTGTGGTTATTTTTTAACCAAAACAACATATGTTAGAGATCGAAAGAGATAATATTCTTGATCCAAGTTTAACCTGATTTCATTTAAAGACCTCTCCCAATTCAATATATACTTAAATAATACGATAATCCCTCGTATAACGCAAACTTTACAATGCAATTTAATTATGACACAAAAGAGCACAGTGACAAGTATTGATAAAAATGATATTAAACCCTTACACATCCTAAGAATTGAACTTATCCAAGTGGATGGAAATTTTGGAATTTTCAGCTTCATATAACATAATGTTTTTTGAAATAGTCGACTTATTTGAAGATTGTCAGAAAAACAAAATTTAGTTAAATTTGTATTGTATATTTTCATTTACAACATCCCGTATGGTCTAGTGGCTAGGATACCTGGCTTTCACCCAGGAGGCTCGGGTTCGATTCCCGGTACGGGAAACTTTTTGCAACTGTTTTTCGTGCTTATAACATATATTTTTAATAAATATCCGGAGTCCTAAAGGTCAAGTATAAATAATGGTAATATCATGTGAATTGACTTTAACTTAATTTGAAATAACTTTAATTACCAACATTTCCAAAAAAAGCTCACCACTTTTGATATTGATTTCAAAAAACCTATCTTAGCTTTCTTGAAAGTTTTAATATATTATCCCTTTATATCCCGTATGGTCTAGTGGCTAGGATACCTGGCTCTCACCCAGGAGGCTCGGGTTCGATTCCCGGTACGGGAAAATTTTTGCTACTCCCATATTTTTTTGCCATTGTATTAATCTGACAACGTTTTATGAAATGTATAAAATAATATGCGGAGAAGGGGAAGAGTGAACATTAAGTATTTATGATGTAATTGAATTATATCATTAGCCTCTGGGGGGGGGGTTCTTAAACATGAAGATCATAGAAAGCTCCGGGGATGCATTTCGAATAGATTACACAAAAAACCCTAAATGCCCTAAGAGATGAGGGAGTGGCCACAAAGTTTGAGGATCCCACCGGTCCGCTTTTCAGACCGCTGAAACATTGTATGAGCGCCTTGCGATTGAACGCTATGCCCGAGCAAGTTCACAGAACGTAGTCTGCGTCCATGACTGGATCTCCGCATGGACACTCCGAAATCGGGGAAAGTCTGAACCTAAAAAGCGAAGCCGAACCTTGATTTATAAAATTTTAACCTTTTTAGAAAGACCAGATTGTGATTGAAAAATTAATAAATTATGGTTATAATACAATGGTATGTTAGTATTTTTAAATTTTAAAAATGTTATAAACTGATAAAATAAAAAGAGTATTATAATCTTTCACCAACAACTGGAATATGAGCAAAAAACTTGTTTGTTTTTGCTAGCAGTTATATCTGGGGCAATATAAAAAATAATAGAAAAATATCAGAATTCGACTATATGCAATGGGATTAAACGCAACCATAAATATCAAAAAGCATGACATACGTGATATTATGATACTGTGGTTATATATAATATGATAATTCAGCTAGATATAATTATTATATTTATCACCCAAAGACAAGTATATATATTTTGATTGAGCTCAAAAGAAAAAAGATAATATCAATGTGCACATTCTTTATGCAAATTCTCCCGATTGAATGACATCATCTTCTTGGAAATCGAGATTCATTTGATTTGCAGTGTTTTACGAGAACTAAAATTTGTATGCTATGTAGAAATCATTTGTAGACGAATGGATTTAGGTTTAAATTCAAATTTTCCAGTAAGTAACATCCCGTATGGTCTAGTGGCTAGGATACCTGGCTTTCACCCAGGAGGCTCGGGTTCGATTCCCGGTACGGGAAACTTTTTGATTATTTTCACCACATAGAATTCTATGCAATTTTTGGATGAGTCAAACATTTTTCGTAGAACACTGAGAACCATAAAATGAATAATTTTATTATGTTCAATGTTTTTTGAAGTATGATTGGCTTTCTCAAGCATACACTTTTTAGTATGAATACAGAAAAAATCGCAAGCGTTTTAACGTTTGTTAAAATATTATAGACAGAATTTTTCGAATTTAAATAGTTCTAAGTAAGTTTACAATAAAAATTATAGCTTAAAACAATATCAAAATTTTAATATAGATTTATGATCAAAAATTTCTAGAAGAATATTATTCATGATAAAGCTCTGTGAATAAGTTTTTTTTTATATAAAAAGCTAATGGGTAAAATATAAGAGATAATCCTCTAGAACGGAGTATTTAGAAGATAATAAAGAGTCCTTTGTCGGATAGAATACGTCTTCGAATCCAACGAACCACTGCCCACTTCAAGAGATTCAGGTGGGTGTTAGACTCCACGATGCCCAGCCATAAAACCCCAGGGAGGAGCCAACCCTACGCTCGTACAGCCCCTGGGGTAATGTTGTGGAGTAAAGGTGCGTGAAAGTAGCCTCATCGGTTTGCTCATCAAACGCAGCTGGGGTAGCCCAGCTAACATGAGTTGGGAGCGCAGGTCATCCTTTTCTACGCTCCCATAAAGGGATATGTGGAACAGCCGATTACACTTATTGGTGGAGACTGTGTCAAAGGCTACTATCTTCAACAGACTTTGCATACAGGGGAGAACGGTTTTAGGCTGTTCGAACGGCGACTCGTCTCCTTGGTACTACAAATAACCGAACCGATACGAGTACCACAGGGAAAGAGTAGCCCCTGCAGTCCGTCCTCTGCTGTAGCGCCCTTCAAACTGAGTTTGGACTCGTGGTGGCAGTAAACTCGTGGTAGTATTCCTTTGAATTTAGCTTTAACATTTGTCCTTTCTTTTCCGCCGCACCTTCGGGTGCAATAGTCTGAAGCTGGTTTTCCTGCAAAAACCTCGCCTCCTCAGGAGGGCGCAGAGCAAAAGGGGTGGGCGCCTGGACGCTCTGCGCGTAGCGTTTATAGCGAGACTAAAAGATCAGTGGAAGACACTCTATATGTGGCTAGTCCGGGGTAACCCAGAACAGACCATACAGCAGCGCAGGAAATGGTTTCAATTGATAATGAGCCCCCATTCAGTAAGTCGCTATCTGTCGTCTGTTATCTACCCATTTCAAGAGGGTGTTCTCGTTGGAGTCGGAGACGATGCGAAGAGCGGAGTCCTGTGATACTAAGGGGCTTACCACTTGGACAGTCCACAAACCCAACGGCACTCAGTCGCCAGACTGTCATAATGATAGTACGCCTGTACACAACTATTTTATTATTGACATGTGTTACATGACCTTCAATTTATGCTGCCAGTTCTCAGTCTATGCATGCGGTAGGGAAAATTAATTTGAACATCACGAAAAGTAAAACTCCAATCGACAGTTGATCAGAAAGAGACGGAGAATCGTTCATATTTTCTCCGTCTCCGTCGCACACACCATATATAAGCTACGTATATGCGCCGTGCCACTTCTGCTGTGTGTGTGTCTATACGTAGCGTAAAACAACTACATACCCGTAGCTTGCCTATTTTATTATATATTACACAATACGACACACGACCTCACAGTTAACATTTTCTATTTAAAACCAACTATTCGATCTTTTTGTTCTTAGGATTGTTAAAATAAATGGACATACATATTATCCAGAAATAACATCCCGTATGGTCTAGTGGCTAGGATACCTGGCTTTCACCCAGGAGGCTCGGGTTCGATTCCCGGTACGGGAAACTTTTTGAGCTTATTTATTATTTAGAGCCCGCCCTGCGTTAACGAATTCGTACATCGACATAGATAAATATAATAATTGTGATAACTAAACAATTATTCTCGTTTCACAAAAAAATATTTTTAGGCCTCATCAACAAACTTTGAATTGTGTTAAAATCAAGTTTTAATGTTGAAGAGAGCTCATAGAATTCGTATTAAATAATTAATCAAAAAATCTAGACGCCTAAATTTGTTTAACAAGTTTCATCGAATACGCCGATGTTTCGAAAGGCTTTCTACAATCTCCTAAGAGGTCTACAGATTATTGAATAAATTCTGAATCATTAAATCCTATCTCTAATAGAGTAAACACTACCACAACCCGTCTATCAATTAATATCTGGATGAAGTTTGCAATAAAATTATGATTGATTCGTTTCTTGTTTAGCTAACAGCCTCTCATAGCAGATCTTAGACTAATTACGAACTTGAGCGATCGCCATAAATGCCCATTCAATTCGAGAACAGTTCCAATGCTTCCCTTCTTTCTCCTCGGCTTTCAGTATCGTTTTAATCGTACACTTACACAGTATCAATTATTTTTAAAATCATTAAAGCATTCACCGTAATTACGTTTAATATCGCGTTTTTGAGCTTAATTGAGAGGAACTCAACGCGAAAGGGTTGCATAACGCGAGGTGACTTAGGTAAATGTCCACTTCCGGCTAATGACCGAAGCAAAGAATAACTGGTTACATTTTTGCAAAAGGGGAAGGGAACCGTCTTCTTTTTGCCGATTGTTCAATCGGTAATGCGGTAATTAGTGTCAAAAGAAGTGATCGTTATCGGTCCATAGGGAATGCCACATGATCTCTATTATTTTCGCTCTCGGTGTCTTCTTTCGTTTTTTTTGAGAAGAAAGGAGTGTAGCGGGTGGGATGAAAGGAGAGTAAATCAGAGTGGGCACACCTTTTTATTATATTGCGCAGAGAATGAAAGTACTTCAAGAGGGTTGTGCTGCCATACTTTAACGACGTTTTATTATATACAAATGGCAATATTTGGGACTAAGAATAACTCATAGAAATATTCTCTCTTCAATATGTATTTGGCATTTTGAAATTAAATAGATTTTTATCTGTTCTCTATATAAACGTGTATTATATAGAACGCCTTGCACTCTAAATTTTGAAAGTTTATATTCCAAAGCCTTGGATAAAAATTCTGCACATGTGATTATTATTTAGGACCTTTGTAAAATAAAGGTATGATTATAAGTCATGTATTTATTAACCCTATGGGTACGGAAATTCGGAGACAGAGACGGGTGTAATGTATCTTATCATACACTCATATATCGGTAGCATGGTCGTACTGTAAAGGCACCTATACACGTTTAAATGCTCGTTGAAAATTCGGTGCAGAACGAGATGTCTATTTTTTTTAAATTATCGAACATACTGTACAAGGAATACATTTTCATAAATGTTTATTTATTGTATGATAATAAAAATACACACAAATTACAATACTATATTTTTCAAAACGCATTTCTTTCTGCCTACAATACACATGTCACTTTGTTACGAACAACGAAAGTTTAAGAACATAATGAGTGTCTAGAAGTCGAAGTTTGATTGTTCGTGTTGTCTTGAGAACAAGCGTTTGTTTTGATAATTAAGATACTCGCATTATTCTTATCTTTGACCAATTTTGTTATTCCCTTTGAGTGTTCTGGAGTGGCATCATTAGCTGAGTATCAGCATTCCTTTGCAAAATCTACTCCTTCAGAAGTAAACTGGCAGGCTTGCACATTAAACCTGTCTTTTTATTTTTGCAACACATTAATAGGCAAAAGTAGCTGAACAACAAAAAGCAGATGCCATGCAAGTTGAACATTAAGAAATATTCCGAAGAAATGAACGAATATTGTGTGCTATCAACAGTGTTAAAGTTCATTTATTGATCTTGGTTCATTATCAAATTTGCTACAAGCTGCGGCGGAGCTGATAGAAAAGTGGATTTACATTGAAGTATAGCACCTTTTGATGAGTTAAGTCGCGTATTTGCGATCGAATTCCACTTGCACATTTATAATTTATTTAAATATGTATTTTATGTTATTTTTGTATAAATTATGTTCTATTTTTATTCGAGTCATCACCAGACCTATCCAATCTATTTCAAGATAGTATTTAAGCCTTTGAAACAGAGCAGATCAGTAAAGTATTATAAATAAATGAGTCAACTTTAATCAAGGAGAATATGTTTAAAATCAAATTTGGTGTGTTTAATATTTAAAAACTCCTTTTTCATACACTCATATACAATTATCATCCCAATTTATCTGGCCCTGATATAATTATTTTCCAACCAACTATAATTATATTGTAACCCACTTTCTTATACTGATACAGACAGATTTTATTTTTTAGAATTTTTAGTCACAGGGTCTATATCATTAGACAATTACGCGTACTGATAAAATGTAAGCGATCATCCGGACTATGACACATATGCTGTTTCATCGATCATTTTAAGCTATTACCACATATTTTAAAATGAATCACATCATATATACCAATAATTGGTATTTTCATAGTATCTGGTGTATAGTTGAAGTGCTCAAAGAACTTATAAGGTGTCCCTCCAACCGAAGACGCTTGCGGTGAGGCTCAAACACCTGCGATCCGCGAACGTTAAACCAACAATAAAAATAAAAGGCCGTCATCAGTTTCGTTTTCGTTCCAGTTTTTAAAGTGAACGACAAATATTGTAGGAAGAATGTCGGCTCCACACCGTTATTATGTATGATTAATACGGCAAAACGACCGCCATTACATTAAACTGATGTAAAGATTTGGTATGGCTTTACACCTGTCCGAGGGAAGAGATAAATCTGTGCGTTAACCGCACCATTATCATCACAAAGTATCATTATGGAGCTCTCGATTATTACATAAGCTGGACATTGCGACGGTTTCATGCCTATTGGATAATGTCTCCTCTATTATGGACCAGTTGTTGGCCGCATACGACCACATAAAATACCACAATTTAAAAAAACACGAAACACCATCACTAAGTCGTTTCTGATACGCTCAAATGAAATGATGTTCAAGTCACGCCCAAATTCCATAAATACGTGCCGTTTTGCACAAGTGCAATGATATGGACGAAGGCAAATCTTCGAGTGCCGCACAAACTGATGTTCTAAAAAAATGATATATCTACGAAATGTACAGAAATGATGGATTCGAATAGTTTCATCGTTTTTGATAAATAATTTTTAGATTGTGAATCATTCCCAATGGTACTGCATAAAACTGTATCTTGAGATTTAGAATGATTTACGAGTATAACAAAATGATATTAATATAGTGGCCGTATTCCCTCGTGTGAAGAAACTTTATATTTCAAATTTAAACTTGGTCTTGGACGACTGACAGTATCTACTTGTAGAGTTTGTTGAAATAAACCGCCAAGTTTCAAGATCATTTGAGTTAAAATCCATGTTTTCTTAGACATGTACGAGTATATTCGTTCTATTGAAACCTTGCACGATATTTGAAATAGTCGGCTTAATTTTCAACTTTGTACAACAATGTAAATTAAGATGGTCTTCCAAATAAACCTCTTGATGAACAATATCGTAGTATATATTCAACGAAATCTAGCCAATTTTAAAAAGTATGAGCAAGGTCGTGATATGTTGGTACAAAAGTAATAAACATCATATGGTTCATATGTAAAATGTGTGTAATGTAATCACGTTTGGTATTAAAAAAATGTAAGACTAGTTTGATCAGTTCATTAAAGGCCTTTAGAAAATCAACTATTCTCATTTTTTTGGATCAGAAAACAATGATTTATATTGGAAGATGATTTTGTGTTGTTGGTTTATATTTTTTATTGAAAAGAATTAACTCAATAGTCTTAGGCGCGGGAAGATAATTCTTTCCGCCGGCAACGCCTGTAGTCTCACAGCTGGGATTTCTATACGACAGAAAAAATCGGATAAGACGAGTAACTTTTCGGACATTTTGCGATCCGATAGTGAACGTACTCGCGTGAGACAACTTTCCATCCGATTTTATGCTCTGTGATACAAATACTTGAATATTTTTGCTAATCAATTTCCCCTCTTCCAGCCCTTTATAATTTACATTTAATTGGCATTAAATTAGTCGAAAATGAACTATGAGAGTCAAATATGATTGGATTTATAAGATCGATATGGCAAGGTTAGGTTAGGTTGACCAAAGGTTAGTTTGTCAATTTGAAGAGTTCGGACAGGGATTTGTTTTAAAGCACCTCATTTATCTTTGTTCAATTTTCAATTAAAGGGGTATTACAGTCTAGATCAGTGCTTCTTAAGTTTATGTAGTCCGCGGACCCCCTCTTGAACAAAACTTTTTTCGCGGACACCTTCTTGAGTAAATTTTTTTTCGCCGACCCCCTGGTGAATAATTTTTTTTGCGGACCCATCCCAATCCTTGTGATTTGATTTTTCCAAAAAAAATATTTCTTGGTCAAAATAAATCTTTTTACAATGTTTTCTGTAAATAATTCAACGAAAATATCTTTTTCAAGTATCGATAAATGTTTTATTTATATTCTCGCGGACTCCCAGTAATGTCTTCGTGGACCCCGGGGGTCCGCGGACCCCAGTTTAAGAACAGCTGGTCTAGAGGCACAAGTTTTGGACGTTTTTTTAAGTTGGATAAAAAAAAACCAAGAAGAAAATCTATTAACAGTACATTTTTTATCAGATATTTAGCGATATTTTCAGAATATGCAAAAAAATATTAAAGTATATAAAAAAATTAAAATATCTAGTAAAATGTAAAGATATGCTGGTAAAGCGTAGTTAAAAGCATGTGCTAATTTACACGATTCCAACCCTTCCACTTATTTGAAACAAAAAAAAATTCTCTGTCTCCCATTCACAATCTCCGAACTCAACATGCAAGAAACTCTCTCTGTCTCTCTCCTTCTCCAAACTCAACGTAAAATAATGCTCTTTCTGAATCACTGGAATTCGATCGCAAATACGCGACTGTGCTCTTCAAAAGATTAAGGCAAAATCACATAACATAAGGTCACAATAATTTGAAAAGATTAAATCACGAAATTATCTGTCTTTGTTATTAAGTGGACAAGTCAAGCTCGTGATATCATTTATAATGAAATTATATGAAAGTTTTTGTAAGAGCGACATTACATTGTTAAATAATGTCCACTTCGCGTACTGTCGAGAGAAGAAGATTCCTTACATGAAAGTGTTGTACATTGACATTGCGCAACACGTTCCGGTACTTTCTTCGTCGTGGAATTATTGCGGAAAATAAGCAGCGACATAAAAATATTGCCGAAAAATTTAATACGACACTCATAAGCGGATTTTACAAAAGAGAACGGCGTAAAAAATAATTTATGACCCCCCCGTTTGCTCGGATTCTGTCGGCAGGCCCGAAGAAAGTGATCTACTAGCCCCGGGCGTACGTACTTTTCTTACGAATTTCATTTACATTTTGCAATCACCGGTGCGACGTTGTAGGTGGTTCTTGGGCGTGGGAAGCCCAAAGGTGAGACATATGCGCCGACGTTAATAGATGCCATCTCAACGACGTTATTTTCATTATGGTCGTAAAAAAATGGCAAAATTTCATAAGCAGAGCAGCGCAAATGTCATTCGACGCTGTCTATAAATTGAGTTCCACTCCAGTTTTAGCATATAAAATAGGACAAACGCTTCTTGTAAACATGTGATGCAACTCTTAGTAATCGTGGTTCGAGTTGTCGATCGAGGTCTTCCAGTGTCTTGCAGGAAATCATAAATACATATGATAAGGCATGTGTTCGAAAACAAACATACACAGATACCATATAAATTATATTTTGAAATCATCCACATAGCATCCTGTGGACGTTCTAATGATTTGGTAGATAATAAATACAAATTAAATGTCCCACATAATCAATATCCACGGACAATGAATTGAAGTTGAATTTGAAATGAGAGCTTTATTGCATCATAAAATTATATTATTTTAATAGCTTAATGTTATATAATTATCTTCCCATATATGAACATGATGGTGCTTTGGATCTATATATTCGATAAGTCTAATATACCAAATTGTACTATTAAAATTTAATACCAATTTAAATTAAATGAAATTTTATATTAAAAAAATCCCATTGTCGACCTATATACAGTGCCGCTCAAAACTGTTCAAATGTTTTCCAAACATTTCTTTTTGTTTTTTTGTCGAATTACACACATTCAGACTTTAAAATATAGTATTTCTATTATATTCGGATAAGTATGGATTTCATCAAGTATGGATAAAGTAAGAAAAAATATAGAAAAAAGCATTTGAACAATTTTGTTCAGTACTTTGTCGGAGCATCTTCTGCGTTAATTAGGGCTTGCAATCGACTAGGTGTCGAAGAACCGAGTCCAAAAACTCACAAGAAGACGCTTGGGTTAGATATCGAACCATGGCATACTTGACTTGATACCAGAGATTCACGATTGGGTTCAAGTCTAGAGACTGAGCAGGCCAAGGGAGGACTTCCCAACTATTCTCCTCAAATCACTTTTTGACGGAACGGGCAGTGTGCTTGGGATATTCATCGTGTTGGAATATAATGATTTCTTTGTCCAGTCTATAAAATCGCCTCCGTGCTTGATAGTCGGTTGAGTTTTCCGGCATTGAATCAGCTCCACTGTAAACCATCCGATAGTATACGGTTGACTTCCATTTTATTTGACCAAATAACCCAAGTTTATTTGGTCAGATAAAGGTGACTTTATACCCTTTTTATCGAAGAGATAACCAGCAGACTTTAGTGCCCTTGCAACTTTCATTCGGCCTTCCTCCTTTGTTCTTTGGACAAACATCGGACAGGTCCTTGCAAAAAATACTGATTGAGACAACTCTGACTCCAATGCAATCCATGATGACTCGGTAGAGCGTATTGGAAGACAGCAAGATCTCGACTTGTGTTTACTAGCGGTTGCTGCTTCAACTACCAAAGGGCTGAAAAAATGATTCTTAGTCATCATTCCTTAAATGTACGGCGGTACTGACAAAAAATATTAGGATTAGATGGTAAATATCATCAAAGAATCCTCTGTGCACAAAACTGTTCAAAACTGTGCACAAAAAGTACAATAAAACTCGGTTATAACGATCATCAAAGGATTGACGTAAATATTCATTTCAAATGTAAATAATGTAATTTAAAGCGTAAAAGCAATTGTTGCTTGTTATATCTGTGATGTTAATATTTAATAGGCACATTATGATAAAACTGTATCCATTATCTTGCTATGATGATTGTATATTATTTAATAACATTATTACACGTAATAAAATATTAAAAACATTCAAACATAAAAATGCGTGACCATACGATCACACTCACAATGGAAGCATTTGTTATAAGTAGGGAATCCAGTCCTGAGCTAAAATTTCGATCCCGGGATTTCGGAATTGCATTAGACCATCCTGAGATTAGTCCCAGGATCCCGGGACCGGGATTTTCAATAGTTTAAGAAATTATATTAATAAATTTGATTAAAAATTACTAATAAGTCAGTTTTTTTAATATAAAAAATTATTCGAAGGCGAAAGAATTTTATTTATTTAAGAAAAGATAAAAATACAATTCAAAAATAAATTTAAAAAAACACTAAAAAAAAAAAATATTATTTTGAAAATATGCCCGAAGTAAAATTAAACATCAAGTGCTTCGTCATTTAGTCTGGATATGATTTTGGTAGCCAGGCAACTTGCTGCTGAAAATGCAAGCTCAGTCTTCATAATCATTGGAGGTATCGTCATCAAAAATTTAAATGCTAGTTCGAATTGATGATCGCGTGAGTCCCCATTTTCGTATACCACTATCGATGTGACTGATAAAATTCCTTTCTGCTGAGACACGGACTAAAACTCGCAAAATTCCCGATTTCCCGACAAATTATTTATTTCCGTCGCTGCAGATGAATACTTATATACTATAATACTTTTATGTGATCCGTAATTATATTATGGATGAATACAAAAATTCTGAACCCCGTATCTATTATATTTCATATCGATATTCCCATTATTAGAGTCGATGAGTAGTAAATACATCACCGGTAGGGAAAGGTTAATATAATATAACAATTTGAAAAACATATATGTATACTTGGATTAGACAGTTATTGCCCCTAGGCGTCGCATAAGCTCGCCAATTAGCAGTTACGCCACTGTTTCCAAGCGTCCAGATTTCGGCGGGAATGCCTCGGTTTAATAGCCTTCATGCTGGTGAGGTGTACGATTTCTGTTAGATAAAAATTTTAATCACGAATTTTTCAGGATTACGTTTACTAATCCCGGGATTCATGAGCACCTAAAACTGTCCGGAATCCCGGGATCCCGTGATTGGATTCCCTAGTAATAAGCATGCGATAGAAAATTGGCATTTTATATTATTTTCACGCGGCAGCTTGAAATGGGTTAAATGACGGACGCGCTTATCAATGTGACCATATGGTCACGCTGATTTCAACAAATTAAGCATAAATATAGAAAAAAGGATATGCATCGTGATGTTCTCATTTTATTGCGATGTAGCTTCGATTTCATTGATTTAAATCGCCAATTAGTGGAATGAGTTATGAAATTTGATCTGATATCTGAGATTTGCATAAATTATAATAATATAGCGCACATTTCGTCGATTTAATTGCCATTGAAATTAATTATTATATATTATTCATACAAAATATTTAATAAAGGCCATGCATAGGTATTTTAAAATGGTTCGATATTCAAAATTTCATTACGGATGCGCTAGAAGAACATCCATGGGAATTGAAGCATTCATCAAAGTATTATGTTATCTATTCAATGAATCGTTTTAATCTGAATTATACGCTTTGGGCAACAATATTTCATGATGTGTTTTTAATTCAAAAAATCAAGATTTGCCAATTTTTTTCGGCGCCGAGATATCATCAAAATGGCACGTCCAAATGAAAATTTCACGGCATAGTTTTGCAACGAGACGTATCGTTATGCCGCAAATATGTAATTTGTAAAAGTTCAAGCCCGATTCGAAAACATATTAAAATGGATAGATAATAGATCTTCGCTATGGCAATTATTTTTTATTACAGTTATTAACACTTTGGATGGAATTGGATTAAAAAAATGACGTTGCACATTGTTTGCACAACTCTCATTGTAGGGTCGCCGTGGATGAATTGTGCTTTTTTTGCTCTTTAACGATTGAAGCACGCGAATCGGCAATTTAACAATGGCGTGTGCCTCTAAAGTGTCTAATCCAATTTAAACTCGAGTTTAATATAGTTATTAATTTAATTTCGTCGAAGAAAGCGGCAATGTTGAAGAATCGCACATGGATTCCAGGAGTAAATTATTTAGTCACGATTCGTATTGAACTATGAAAGATTGGCAAAATAATAAGCGGGTCCGCATTGTTGATGTTCGACAATATGATGTTCTTCTGGCCACCCGTGATTTTCGCAGATTTCGATATTCAATTGATATAATTTAAGGGAAATGTATTCAAATGTGGGGTAATTAAATCTACTACCAATGACAATATAATATATATATATATATAAGGCGCCTTTGATCCTGAAGCCAGGCAATGAAATTGATTTCAATTCTAATAGGTCCATTTGAGTATAACGAGCGCTCAGCCTCTCGAATAATAAACTTTATCCCATGAACTAGCAATTATTACTTTGAGCACTGGTCCATGAAATACTTGCGGTCATTGTATTACCATAACTTGAGTGGCCTCCTAAATTGCGAATCCCGAATAAGATCCGAATAAAATAACCCCCCTGACAACCGCCCTCAGTGAAATTGGCTATGGCTCGAAATTCCATTAGTATTTATAAATCTGAAATTAATTTGAACAGAACGAATGGACACCCGACGCCGGATCGGTACATACAGAATTTATATTATTATATACTCGCCTTGGTGAATTATTAAATCTGAATCGCCCGATTTTCAATCTTCTCGGGCAAAATGTTATTCGTGATAATATTGTATTTGGGAAATTAAGCGTAACGATAATATATCAATTAGTCATTTGAGACGGTGAGACTTAAATTATATTCCAGAGCAAATGTTTGCATAAGGCGTGATGATAACATGCGTAAAATATTATATATTTATCTTTATCTGCGTGAAAATTAATCAGCTTGAAATTTTGCATGCATCTTATGTGCTCACGTACATAATGAAAATTCGGGCACAACACAAATCTACCAAATTAAAGCATGACTCAAATATAATCTGATTAATTTTGAGTGATTTTAGGCATGTTGGATATTTTAGAGAAGGCAAAATCAACCCATTAAAATTTCAACTTAAAGAAGATTTGATGCATAAATATTAGATGGTAAATAAATCATTCAAATGTTACTATATTGGTTTAAAACGTTAAATAAATAGTAAATAATAAAAACTTATTCGTAGAATATTGAGTCATATATTTGTTAATAACTGAGAAAATGTTAATTATCAGGTCAGTCCAAAAGTTCGTGCGCATTTTTGGGATTTTTTTAAATAGTGTAAATAAAACACAATTTAACATTATATTTTAAACCTTTCGAAACTTAAATTAACTATTGATAAAACATTACTTTTTAAGGAGTTGCTGCCCAAATTCGGCATTTATAGATAGATTTTGTAACAAGATTTGTCCATGAGAAAGCCTTGTTCGAAGTGGGTACCGCGTTTGCTCGCATGTAAAATAATTTAGAGCGCTGTTTTCATACAGTATGTGACATTGGATGAAACATGGATCTATTACTAAACTCCAGAGTCCATCAATAGCGAATATTATGCTTGTATATGGCGTTATTGGTGTGTTTGACGGAAGGAGTTGCGAAAAACGACCCCAAATGAAGAAAAAAAGGGTGGCCTTTCACCAACAAAATGCATCGCGTCACAAGTCGATCGCAACAATAGCAAAATTGCACAAACTGCACTTTGAAATTGCTTTCTCATTCACGGCATTCCGGATTTGACTCTCGACTTGTTTGCAGGCCTAAAAAGAGTCCTTCAGGAAAAGAGATTTTTGCTCCAATGAAAAAGTGATTGTCGAAACTGAAGCCAATTTTGATGCCAAAAATAAATCTTTCTACAAAAAGGGCATTGAAATATTAGAGAAGCATTGAAATCAAAGCATCTTGAAAGAGATAAAACAAAGTTGAATTTGTAGTTTTATTAGTCATCCTACGAACTTATTGAGTTATATGATTCGAGACGCTAGCTTTAAATTATCCCACTTGTTTATTGCTTACTGAATACATATTATAAACATTAATTTCTGCGGCAAACCTTTGAAAACTTTATAATATGATGAATATGTGCGAAAGTTTATTGATGAAACTCTCTAAAAATATGTGTGTACAAATTGACAGCTATCATCTTGATTCAATTTAACATTGGCATCTGTAAAAATAAAGTTTAACGTGATGAAACGCACAGATATATGCAGACGGTATTTCTATAGTTAAATAGGTCTCACAGTGTATATAATAAAAAAAAATTGGGTGTTGGAAGAATTAATATTTTTATTTGATGATTTTTTTAGGCTTAAATAGGCTTAGTTAAGTTTCCAGAATTTGAAAAGGATCTTTTAAACCCTTTCTCATTAAATCCATATTTAACCATATGTGAAAGACAATGGAAAATCATCACATTAAAATCCTCTATATTTAAATTTTTCATATGGAGACTAATTTCAGGTAAAAATAAAGATGCTGGTCTTCTCTGAGATATTTATTTCCGATTTTTCAAACAGAAAGAGCGTTCAACTGCGAGACTCCGATGACGATCCAATTTCTATGAAGGTATTGATTTGCACCCGTTTCTCTCTCTCACCATTTGCCAAGACTAAGAACTACTACTAACTCTATTTCTTTGTATCTGTGTATCTATCTTAGCGTAAGAGCTTATAAGTGAGAGGGAATTAATCCTGCTAAATGCGATGATTTAATAGCAATTTTGCATTAGGATATTTGGGCTCCAAACTATAGTACATTAACAAAATAATATAAATAAAGGCAGATATTTAATATATATATAAACAATAAAATAGTTAATGGATGATGCAAGCAAAGTTGCGTACGAACTCATAACAAAAGTTATAAGATTATTTTAGAAAATAAAGTAATAGTTATAGAGCCCATTTCACGCATATTATATCATGCCATACAATTTTAATCCCATGTTATCTCCCAGTAAATTCTCCTTTTATGGAGATAATGATCCTCAGCAAAAGGGACCATGACTGTGATAATGAAATATATCAAATTCTCATGGAAGAACATTAATAACACCTGTAAAATTTCCTTATTATATAAAAAATAGCTTACAATTATCAATGATTCATTACATACACAAATCTTACATTATTTATATGTATACTCTATTAAATAAAAGTATGTTAAAATTAAAATATTATGTATGTCTGTCTGTTCTTTATACAATCCTAATCCGCTTGAACGATCCAAATCCATTTTTTTTAATAAGATCTAGCTCAAAATGTAGTCATTAATCCTCTCTGATTAGTATTTTTAAAAATTTAATTTCGATAATTTTAACACACTTTATGCGGGTGATATTGCATAATTTATGGGCCACACCCAAGACGCAATCATTATGTGAATTTTATCACTTTTTTTTTTTTTTTAAATATACATATTTTCTCTTAATAACGACGCTCGATTTGATACTTTTGATAGAAACTAACCCTGTGAAGAGGTACTATTATACTATGTTAATACACGTCCAATCACGAAAGAGCATTTACTAATCGTCCCGACTAATGTGTGTTAATATGGGATCAAGTATATATCTGTCTAGTTATCATACAACAACGTTATTTAGAACACTATCCTACAAAGTATATTCAATTGATAGGGTTGATCATGTAGAATAAAAAAGCATCGATCCAAGTATCAGTAATATTGATTTTTATAATTTTGTAATTGATATTATATTGACAGTCTTTTGATTAATTTTGTATATTTAATATATACAGATAAGCTCTTTAGTGCTTCTTTTATTACGAGTATATTATGTTATGGATATGATTCTATAGATGATTAATGGATAACTAAATTCTCGTTTGAATAATTTGCATATGGTAATGTTTGATCTAAGCCTAAAATAGCAATGAAAGCCTTCAACATCGATTAGCAAGCGAGTCGATGACGTTCGAATACCACTCATCCCGACTATGGACTGTCAAAAGTTTGACGAGTCGACGAGTTTGACAAGTACCATCCAAACTCCCTATTTAGTACCGTTAATACGCGTTTAAATTTATTTGCATATGCCAACCATACCTGAGAGCCTCCTGAAAAGTACAAAACGCAATAATACACCACTATTTGATCCGTGGAACGAAATTTTTCCATTCTGTAAAACCTACCTTGAGTTGCCCGCATTCAACCGAACTTGTATCCGTTTAAAGTTTTGAATAAGCGCAATCCAAAACGGTTTCCAAATGTGCATCTAAAAGTTGGCAGCAAGCTTAAAGCCTCGCCAAGTCGAAAATCTTGGAGCTCCTGAAATTGGATCCGTTAAGGCTGAACTTGTTTCATTTTAAGGATATGCGAGAGGTAGCACCAAATACAAGGACATCTTGAGGTAGAGATGTGGGGGTAAAGTTAAATCGAAACAACTTTATTTGCTTGCACGTGGAAGTAGTAAAAGTTTGGATTTATTTATTGCTTTACTTTAGTGAGTCACTTTGTGTAAGTATTTAAAATTAGGGAGGGAATTGAATAAAGCTAAATTTCATCCAAGAAGTTGTAATTTCGTCGAGGTATTCAATTGATGATGAAAAGTAAAGATTTTAAGGATGCTTTCTTCCGAGCGAAATGCCATTAACGTCCTTTCTTAATTAAATTTTTAAATGACTCAACTTGCGAATCAAAATACAAATTTTAATCCCACGTTAATCAAATTTCAAATATAACAAATTTAACACAATATTATGCGAATAAAAATTCTCAGCTGTGATTCATTTAAATAGGTATTGTAATTAAATTCAAAATGAGGGTCAAGATATTTCGCAAAAGTCATTTCGACCCCATATCCATTAAAAATTTACAACCTTAAAACTTAATAAGGAAACTATAAAATAAGGCTTCTAATAAAACGTAAACTTTAATAGCCGCCACCCTTCGTAAAAGGGTAGCAATGATGAAGAATTAAGTTTCTCAACAACTGTTAAGATGAAGAAAGATAATGTTTCTCAATGCAAAACTGAGAGCAAATTTATAAAAAGATGTACACACAAAAATATATAAATGATCAAATAAAAAATATATTAGTTAGACTCAATTATAAGTAAGGTCGCATTAATAAAAGTGCATAAAACTTTGAGTGTTCTTGGAAATGTAATTATTACTAAGCTGCAAGGTTGAAAACTTTATAGCTGCTGAGAATATTCAGATTATTTAAACTTAATTATCCTGCAGGAAAATAGCTTTGATATTAATTTTGGCAAACTAAAGTCTTATAGTTTTGCAAAAAAATATATAAATCAGAATTATTCCAAAGGCAATACGCAATTTCTTTTCAAAAATAAAAAGAAATATAATATGGGTTTCATCACTTTTTACCGTTCGTGTTTCCGTATGAACGCTTAAAAATTGAATATTGCTTGATTGACTTATCGAAGCCAAAACCAAAATAATATTGAAATGTCGTACATTCACAGAGGATATTAAAGTTACTATATTAATTTTAAAAAAATATGACAATGGCGTTTTTTCACATCTTCTTAAATACAATTTAGCGTGCAAAAATCACCAGATCAAACGTTATTTACTCTATTCCATCAAAGTGCTCAAATTTGTCTTCTTGGATAAAATTAATAAATTAAATATTAACTAATTCATCTATTAATAATTGGTTAAAAGAGAAATACACCAATAATTTTCTTAGGTCATAATAATCGCCAATTATCGATCTTTAAGTATTAAGCCCATGTTTTGCAGCATCAAGATATGATTCACTTTGTAATTTCATCATTGTATTTGTGATCTATCTTGTCTTCTCATTGCTGATCTCCAATGGAATATTTACTCTGTTCATCTCCTGTCTGTTTGCTTGTAGACATGTACGGACTACGACCATTTCAGTTGGTCACTTTGTCTTATCTCTTGGTCACTTGATTTAGTATCTCTCACATGAAGACCTGTGCAAAGTGGCTTTTGTCATTTCGATTTGTATATTTAATCAGACCAATCTGCTTGATAAATTTGGGGTTGATTTAAGAAAAAACACCCAGGAAGTCATTATTTTTTTTTAAACAAAGGCAATTTTTCTTCAATACACATCGATAATGGTCACAGACATACTTAATCTATGAAGTGTCTAGGACTCTGATAATAGCTGAGCTAGTCGACAAGCCAAGTACATAAGTTGGTGACACAGGGTGGTCTGAGGTCTATTTACGTTATTTGTATTTACGGCAACTTTCTGACGCTAACTGGCACGTTAACGACAACGCAAACTTACGTAGTTTTGCCTCTCGTGAATGGCTATCACGGCTGGCTGTGCAGGCAAATTATTGGTTTACTCCGAATGGATTAACAGCCCTTAGGAATCCGCAAGGGTTGCCACTTTAGTAAACACTATAATTCACAAATTCGCCAACTGTCCCGCAAATGGTTAATTCAAATAAATATGATGCTTATTTGGCCCATACTGCACTACGATATGCCACAAAATGATCTTATATACACGTTTGCGTACTCATACTTACAATTCTATTGTGTCGATTTGTGTCGTTCCTTGTGCGTCTTGGTGACAGGACGTTCGTTGTGAATCGAGTGGGTAAATCCCAGTGGTAACGAGCTACGGCTCGAGCCGCAAACACCATGAGCCGCGCGCCCTCCAAGGGACGCCGCGCCAGGCAACTCAAAGCTAAAACTATTGATCCTGCTGGTTGGCAACAGCCCACCAAAGTGGCCAAGCTTCTGGAGAAGCTACCGCCGAAGCCTGTGCCCCAACAAAACCGCTTCGAAGCAATTCCAATGGTGGAAGATATTGCTGCGCCCACCAAGAAATCAAGAGTCCCGCCCGTTGTCATAGAAGCGACCACATCACATGCCACCTCGGTGGCATTAATAAAATAATTTGTACCTGAGGGTAACTTCAAACTCAGGTACACCAAATCAAAAGAAATATTTGTGCAATGCAATGACATGACACATTACAATAAGCTCCTAGAGGGGCTCAAAAAAGAAGGCATTAACAGGCCTCATCATACTTTCACTCCAGAATCAGAGAGGGAAGTTAAATCTGTCATCCACGGCCTCCCGGAAATGGAGCCCGAAAGCATCGCCGAAGATCTCTCGCTCCATGGAATACGACCGAACAGAGTGTCGGTCATGAAAAATGCCACCGACAGGACAACGCGGCTGTACATTGTCCATTTTCCGCACGGAACGGATATTAAATCCATTAAAAATATAAGACACCTCTGCCATTGTAGAGTGTCAATTAATAAATACAAAAGATCGTCGAGGCAGATAACGCAGTGCTTCAGATGCCAAGAGTTTGGCCACGCAGCGAAGAACTGCTTTCGCGCTGAGAGATGCGTGCGTTGCGATCAACCTCACGCCTCCAGTGCTTGTCCTCTCGTCGGGAAACAAATTGTTCCCAAGTGCTGTGGCTGCGGAGGAGCTCACGCCGCCTGCGATAGAGAGTGTCCCAAAAGAGTGGACTATCTAAAGAGAGTGGATTCAAAAAGAAAGATCTCGCAAAATGTTGTAGAAAAACTATCCGCCAGAGAGGCACATGTTCTCAAAAAAGCTGCCCCTGTTCTCTCAGATAAAGACTTCCCAAACCTGAAGACGACCAGCCCACCAATTACTGCGCCCCCCGTCTGGGCCGCCCGGCAGTCCTCACCCCAACAGCCGAAGACAAAGACGACATCGGCATTCACCAATGGAGAGAGTCTTCTCCCATTGTCAGACATGATGAAGATGGTGTGCACACTACGTGACATTCGTGCAAAACTAAGTCTGTGTAAAACCAAAATGGACATGGCCATCTGCCTTATAGAGCATTTGGACGATCTCCTTAATTAAATTCACCTCTAACTCATTAAAAATATTAAATTGGAACGCTCACGGGTTAAGGAGCAAAATTGACGAACTAACTGTGGTGATCTGTCACCTAAAAATTGACGTTGCTCTGATTACGGAAACGTATCTTAAACCAGATATCCCTTTTCAAATCCCCGGTTTTACATGCCACCGCTCCGACAGACTACACAGAGCCGGCGGTGGTGTAGCTATCCTTATAAAAAACGAAATTGACCATTTCCCAGTCCGAACTCCTGTCTCTGCTAACCTCGAAACTGTTGCTATCCAGTTAGTTTTGGGAAACAAAAAATATATTATAGTAGCCGCCTACAACCCCCCTCAGCTGGACCTGCTTTCAGATGAACTCTCGGGGTTGTTCAGTATGAGCGAAAGAGTCTTGGTCTCGGGTGATTTCAATGCCAAGAATATTCAGTGGAACTGTCCACGGGGAAACCGGCAGGGCTCGCTTCTACAAGCATTTTCACTGGACAACAACGTTGATATCCATTTTCCACAACGCTTCACATACTATCCGTCGGTCAACAGACGTCCCTCCACGTTAGATCTGACGCTGACCAAAAACGTCTCGACCGTATCTCGGATGAAGGCCGTGGATGCTCTCCCGTCCGATCACCTTCCAGTCGTTTTTGATGTGGAAGGTGGACTCCAGAGAACACCAGCGGTCAGGCTGGCATACGAGCGGACAAATTGGTCAGACTTCAGATCTTATCTCGATCGAAACATCCTCCTATCCACTTCCGTTCCTGGATCTAACGAACGCGAAATTGACGAAGCCGTAGAGTCCATTTCCAACATTATATTAGAAGCCAAAGCTAAGTTCATTCCGTTAGACGTAACAGATTCAAATCTTATCAAGCTCACGCGGAATTTAAAACGCACGATTAAGAACAGAAATAAACTTAAGAAATTATGGCAAAAATATCGGCTCAAATCCATTAAAGTATTGGTCAATCGCCTCAACTATCAAATTAAAAGTCAAATCAACAAATTAAAAAATGAATCATGGAAAACTAAGCTCTCTAAATTAAGTCCCTCAGACAATTCCCTTTGGAAAGTTGTAAAAACCCTCAAAAATAAACCTAAAGAAATTCCCAGTTTAATTAATAATCAGATAAGTGCCGAGTCCGATAGAGATAAGGCCAACCTGTTAGCAAAAACCTTTAAATTAAATCACAAAATTTCAGAGAATATGAGTAACAATAAAACCATTAAAATAGTAGATAAAACGATTAGGGATTTCCAAAACAATTTAAATATAAAATCACATAAATTTAAACTGATAACACCCATTGAAACTTTAAAAATAATTAGACAACTAAAAAGCAAGAAATCCCCAGGTTTCGACACTATAGACAATACAGTCATCAAAAATCTCCCATTTAAAATAATTATCCAGTTGACAAAAATATTTAATGCGTGTTTGAGCATGGGGTACTTCCCATCCACCTGGAAGTCGGCGAAAGTCATTCCATTGCCCAAACCAGGTAAAGATGCCAGCAACCCTATAAATTATCGCCCGATCAGTTTACTTTCTGCACTAAGCAAAATATTTGAAAAACTTATTCTAAATAGACTGGATGAACTTAGTATAAATGTTATTAATAATGAGCAATTCGGTTTTCGTAGGAATCACTCTACGGCTCATCAGCTGACCAGACTGACTGAACACATTACTAGAAACTTTAACATGAAGAGAAGTACCGGTATGGTACTTCTCGACATCGAAAAGGCATTTGACTCTGTCTGGCACCGCGGTCTGATCCACAAAATGATATCCCTTAAGTTTCCTACTTACCTTATTAAAATGATCCAATCCTATCTGTACAAAAGATCATTTTCGGTAACCTTAAACAGAGCAACGTCAACTTCCCAGTCTGTCTCAGCGGGAGTTCCTCAGGGCAGTATTTTAGGGCCTCACCTGTTCAACATTTACTTACACGATCTACCGACACCGTCCCCATCAAACGTAGCACTCTACGCCGACGACACGGCATATTATACCAGCTCTCGGAGCAACAAGCTAATAGTCGGAAACCTCCAACGATCGCTAAAAGCTGCATTTAAATATTTCGATCGTTGGAAACTCAAATTAAATAAAGAAAAAACCGAAGCTATCTTGTTTTCCGTGAAACGGAAAAATCTTCGAATTGACCCAATAGTCGTCGGGTCCAGCTCTATCGAGTGGAAACCCCAAGTGAAATACTTGGGGGTGACTTTAGATAGAAGACTGAGGTGGGGAGCACAGGTGTCGGTGACTCGTGCCCGCGGATTAGCAGCTATGGGGGCGCTGCACTCCATATTTCGTCGGCGCAGTGCTCTCTCGGCCTCTAACAAATTTTTATTATACAAAACGCTGATTCGACCTACACTCACATACGCCGCTCCCGTCTGGAGCAATATATGCAACACCAACTACAATAAACTTCAAATCGTACAAAACAAAGCCATAAAAATTGTTTTCAATACATTTCCATACACTAATCTTAAACGTTTTCACAATAAAATTAAGCTTCCTCTTATAAAGAATTTTTTTCATAAGCTAACACTCAATTTTTACTCAAAAATTCCAAATCACACCAATCATCTCATATCTACACTCGGCGAATATACCACTCAAAACAATAATTTTAGATACGTTCACAAAATGCCTAAACATATTTTACTATAGTTGATAGTCATGAATGCGCGACGTATGAAGGATATATGATTGATTGATTAAATTATTTATTTTGTTTAGTTTGTAAGATAGTTTTTAAGGAATGTCGCAAAGGGGTTTTAAGTCTCCTATTTTTCCCCCTATATATATACAAAAATTAAATTAACTCTTATTATGTAAAATTTATTATAACTAAAATATATACTTGTAATTAAGATAAGGATAGTAATCTAAGACTTAAATTGTTAATCCATTTTTATGTAATTGTGTATATTGATACACCATTTTACCTTGCTATATTATATTTATTGAATAAAGGTTTATAAATAAATAAATAAATTGTGTCGATTTAATGGAAACGATTTTAAATATTCAATTCGATTCAAAAGCTTTTACATCGTATCAATGTGATTTATTTACATATGCTAAATGTCGTTTCAATTACATTGGAACATCGAATGCTCGTTATTCTATGAGATTATAATCAAATGGACGGTCAATCTACAATCCGATCAACAAAAAAGTATATCATATAGATTTCGATTGTTTAAAGAATCTTTCGAATTGCTGTATAATTTCCATCAAAAATATAGTATTTTGATTGAGATGATATAATTCAAAAGGACATTTGCCTTGGAGTATTTCAACATGGTATGATTATATTAACATAAATTAGGTTCTTGTTTAGATATAATATTTTCGCCAAGGTTTTCCCAATCAAAACAATCGTGACCTAAATTAATAGAGACCTTCGGTTAGAACCTTGAGGTGTTTTCTCGTTCATCAAGCAAACTTACTTGATATTTTCAGACAAGTCTTCCAAAAAATATAGCCTTTTAAATAATATATTTTTCTTAAATATTATGGCGAAATAATTCCCACTAGGGATGCTTTGATCATGCTTGATTAATTGGCACAACATATGTGCCAAAGTCCAGATTTATGTTTAATTTCTTATTAAATTGACTAAATACAATATGATTTTTTGTTATTGTTGATAAATTGATTTTCGTTGTAGATTCCATACAAAAATGCTATAGTGATTTTTAATTATTATCGGTTTATGTTTTTAATAACTTAAAATTCTATGACCTTTATCAAATTTTAATGAAAAAGTCTGCTCTTTTCTCTCTGTAATTTATTATTTATTTTATATTTACATGTATGAAAATATATTTAGAGAAGCGTAAATAGCTTTAATTAAATGAAACATTAAAAAAATTAAGGTTTTCCCACAGGGATCAAAATCAACAGATTTAAGATAGAGCTTGATCAAACAGTGAGATTCAATCACCCTTAAAACAACCTTAAGACTGTCATAAATCTTTTCAAAACCTTTGTAATCCTTCTTCAGCTTAATTTAGAAGATCAAATTAAATATACTCACCTATAAAATAGTACATATTTAACATGAAGTCCAAAATGGCGTTAACATTAAATTTACATCAGAT
This sequence comes from Stenopsyche tienmushanensis, assembly GCA_008973525.1. Classification (NCBI taxonomy): domain Eukaryota; kingdom Metazoa; phylum Arthropoda; class Insecta; order Trichoptera; family Stenopsychidae; genus Stenopsyche; species Stenopsyche tienmushanensis. The sequence continues at coordinate 828,206 of WACJ01000079.1, forward strand.
ATCAATTAGATTTCTTTTCGAAAAGTCGCTTAGAATTTTTTTTCCGTCGTTCATTTGGCCTGTATCATTAGAGGCTGTTTGGGTTAATTAAAGAAAATATTGCATCCGACGTGTTGAAATTGAAAATTCACAATTTTTTGTGATGATTGAACACTTCCTCTTGTGCAATATAAACAAATAATTAAAATCATATATTTTTTGACGAAACCTATTAAGCTTCAAGAGGCATTGCTGGTACAAGAAACTTGATATGTTTTCCGGTGAAAATAATTGCGACAATAAATCAAAAACCCGCAACCCGAAATTATACTTTATGACTGCACAATATCAGGAATTACGAGTCACCTTAAAAGCCTCCGAGTGTCGTCACTCCAATTTCTCGTCACTTGAGAAAATTTGAAATCCTACCCTTGCCACCGAGTGGCCTTCTCTCGAACTACCCTTAAAACAAAAGTTCTATCGCCGGTTTCTGCATCATTAAAAAGCGGGCGGTGTCCCACCCTGGTCGTCTGGGGCTGTCTTCATAATACTGATTTGTCACGATGTTTCTTTCATTTATTCACCATTATTTTAAAAATCTCAAACTCTCCAACTGTATTCCCGTTGAATAAAAAATCTTGATACGCATTAACTTTCAATGATGAAAAATATTTTTCGTTAATTGCATTATATACTTCGAATATATTAAAAAAACCTAATATTAAATATACATTGTAGATTTTGAATTGACTTACATTAGCATTGCTTAGGTCAAACAAATTGGGCATAAATTAACACAGGTCAAAATAAAGCTTTTCTAAGACCCTCAAAGTTCGCACCCCACCTGAAAGTCCCATTCAAAAATGGCGATTAAACATTTAGAAGTTACACATACGAATATTAAATGTAAACAGGCGAGCTTAAATTGTAGCAGGCTATAAGAGGAGCTAAAAGCGTGCAGTATAGGCTTTATTTACGGCAAGATAACATTTATTAATTAAAGTACCTGTGTACACGTAGGGCCTTCCCCGTGACATGGGGCCATATTTGCATAGGAGCCTCCTAGGCAATCTATTCTACCCATCGTACTCCTCCTCTCTAAATTTTCCATATTTTACAGGAAACCTATTACAAACACCCCCACAGGAGATATTATAATAGTAGCTTCATTGAAAAAGTTCATTTATTTACTTTAAATACCTGTGAGGTCTATTTGCAACCAAGCTGGAATTTTAGGGGAGGTAAATTTGTATTGGAATAAATTTGCCCCAATTAAGCATAAATAAATATTGAAACCAAATAAAGGCATGTAAAATTTTATAAGCACATAGGCAAGATGCGTTATAGATGGAGTTAAAGATTTTTTTAAATTCTTAAAGGAATATATGAAAATTAAAATTAAATAAACTAAAATTGCGAGTTCGTAGCACTTCTTCCTAACAGTCGAAAAAATCATGCAAGGGCTCACGCTTTAAAAAGCAGTCGTAAGATCGGATTTCGGTCGGATGGCGCGTCATTTGAGTCTCGCAGTTGGAGTCTCTCTCTATATTGGTGTGGGTGTTTCATTCTACAGGGCCCACCCATAAAAGCCCAGGGGGACACCAGATGTGGGCGAAAATAAACTATTTAGTCTGTTCATTAATCGTTGCTGTAAATTTGAATGTGGAACTGCCAATTACAGGAAGTAAATGAGGAATCTGTGCAAAAGGTGACACCACTATCTTTAACAGTTTGTATTACACAGGGTAAATAGCTCTGCTGCTCAAACCTCGACTAATCTCCGTGGCTATCGGTACTATGATTGATCGAAACCGATACGAGTACCATGGGGAAGGAGGAGCCCTTGTAATTCGTCATTTACTGAAGCCTTCTTCAAGCCGCGGTTAAACGTATGGTGGTAGCAACGTCGTGGTAATTTCCTCTATTACCTCGTTCCTTCCTTCCCCCCACAGTCAGTCTTCTTTGTGGTGCCTCGCCTTATCTGGAGGGTGCGGAGTGAAAGACACTTTGTGTGGATTGTTCTGGATATCTGTTATAAAGAGATCGACTACTGGTAAATCGCTGTCTCTATCTATATAAAGGATTGTAATAAAATCTGGAGAAGAACAGCATCTCTATCATCCCCCACTATGGAAACAAGCGCAACCCAAAAAGTTTGATCGCCCCAAACTGTATAAATAATATTTATTTAATATAGTACCCGGCGCGTTGCTGCCACAGAAGTATTAATTCTAAAAATATCATTTGAAATTTGAAAGAGTTATCTTGTTACATTAGGGATGATAGAAATTATGAAATTTATTTTATTTCGTTGGTTTTATTTTAAATATGAACAAACATACAAACATTGATTTTTATATATTATATGAGATCTACTTTAAGTTTATTGTACTATACTTATATTATTTGAAAAAGTGCAAACAATAAGTTGGCAAAGTTTTATTGCAGTCGAATGAATGGTATGGCAGCGCATTAAATACGGACAAACAAACATTATTTTTTACACATTAGACTATGGTTATATTACTAACGGAATTTTTAACAATAAGTGGACGAAGTTTTATTGCAATCTGATGAACAGTGTGGCAGCGCATTTTGAACGAACAAAACCCAGTTCATTTCGTTTAAGTGTTTTAAACGGTAATAGGTAGTTCACACCAGCCAAAGTAAATGGATGAAGGTTCAAAAAAGAGATCTCACAAAGTCTAAAAAACACCCAGTTGTTAAAATGATAAATATAATTTTAAAAAATGATAAATTTTAATATAAAGATCAAAAAAATAATAGAATAAAGCTTTTATTTACGAAAAGCAGTATTACAAGTCAATATTTTCTCTAATATATTTTTCTAAGTATATCATAATTTTCTGAGAAAATAAATACAATATTAATCATTTAGTCGCCAGCGACTCACCGGTGAGTCGCTATGTTTCTTCATAGATTTTTTTATATCTAAAAAATATTATGCTGGGAACACATTGCCGAATCAAAAAATATCTTCACATTTTAATGGAGCTTGGAGATTCTTTTCTCAAAATAAATAATTTTATTTCTAAATAAATTAAACAAAGATCATGAGGACTGCCAATTGAATGATTTTTGCTACATAATTGAATCCATTTCTATTCTAGAATATAAAAAATATCTTTAAGCATTGTGACAATCCTAAAGTAGAAATGCTCAAATCTCATATATGATCCCACACGATGCTAGGATAGAGATAGTCCAAGACCGTTTACGTTGGATATTCTCATTCTAGAATATCCAATTTTCATCTCCAGTGACAAGTCTCTTCAAAAAGGGTTGGCTATTATGTCGTTAGAGAAGTAAATCGCATGTTGAAATACGCTGAAGTTTATTTGAGTCAGTCAGTTCATGAGGAAGCCACACGTCTGAACGATTGATGTATCCCAATTTTGTCAGATGATTATGGACGGATGTTCATGGAATCTCTAACTTGTTAGCTATTTCGCGAACAATATGTCGCGGGTTTTCTTCAACCAAAGCTATGATTAGATCTGTGTTCGTAGTGGATGGGCGACCGCAACGTTCTTCGTCTTCCAGGTTTAAATTGCTGGTTCTGAACTAAACCTAAATCAACTGCGAACTGTTTGAACACTTGTAACGTCATTTCCATAAACCGTAAAAATCTCATTTCCTGTATCACTAGCACTAAAACCTTTTTTAAAACAATGCAGCATCAGATTTCTTAAATGTTTTCTTTGATTTTCCATCGTTCAATAATAAAAAAAGGGCTTCGTATAAAAAAAGAAGTCAACGAAACACACTATTTGATAGCTGAAGGCTTACTGAATGCAATGATATTAACATTGAACTTAGAAAATCACAGGATTATACAATTTCTTGCATAAAAATGTCTTTGTGCGCATTTGCGAAAGAAAATTATGGGACAACCTAATAATGTAATTAAAACGTCGAGGTGGAATAAATATGAATCAATTTTAAATAGATACATTTTTAAATTTGGAGCAAAATTATCCATTTTTGTTGTATTTGTATTAAAAATAATTTAAAAAAGAATTGTAAAAAAAGAATATCAATAATATATTGATTTGAGAAACAAACAAGTGTCGAGCTGTTCATCAAACGAAACATCGCTTACGACAACAAACTAATATGCGTAGGAATATAAGGATTCTTCAACATGACAGCAGGAGAAACTCCAGCGATACATCCCTCCTGGACATTAAGGTCAGCGATCTAAAACTACCTCCGATAAGCGAATCCACGATTGCTGCTCATTTTTTGACATTGGAGCAGTTGGAAAAGATCTTCAACACCGACTTCAACAATGGCATCACCAACCAAAGAGCGACCGATTTGCTCATCATGCAAGGTCCAAACGCCATACAGCACAAGAACGAGCACGTTCTATTGAAGATCTTCAACCAAAATTTCTTTGGATGGTTTCCTCTCATGTTATGGGTCGGCGGATTGCTATCGATAACGATTCACTTTCTGCAATACTTAAAATTGAATGACGACTCCAATGAAAATCTGTATTTGGGCATCATAATAATAATGGTGATCTTGTTCACTGGCACATTGGGATTCTATCAAGAAGCAAAAAATATACGCGTAATGAAAGGCTTTAAGAAGTTGATGCCGCAGATTGCTCAAGTCATCCGAAATGGCCAACCGAAAATATTGCCGAGCAAAGATTTGGTGGAGGGCGACGTCGTAATAATGAGTTTGGGCGAATTAGTACCGGCCGATATAAGATTGGTGTTGGTGAATAATTTTAAGATCGATATGTCGTCAATTACGGGAGAATCGGCGCCACAATCGAGAACAATACAATTTACTGATGAAAATCCACTCGAGAGTAAAAATTTGGCATTTTCTTCCTGTTTGATCACTGAGGGGACTGCTAAAGGCGTCGTTGTCGCAACTGGTCAAAATACTGTCATCGGGAGAATTGCTGGATTAGTGACGAGCTTGCAAAAAGAAGAATCGCCGATAGCGGCCGAGATTAAATACTTCATCAAAGTTCTTTCAATATTGGCTATCATAACTGGAATATTCTTCTTTTTTATGGTGAGCTTCATACAAAAAAGTTGGATGGCCGGATTTTATTATATGATCGGTATAATAGTGGCTAATGTGCCGGAAGGATTGCTTGTTACATTGACCGTGTCTTTGACTTTGACGGCGAAGAAATTGCGCAAGAAGAATTGCGTCGTTAAAAAATTGCAATCTGTCGAAACATTGGGTGCAATCTCTGTCATTTGCTCCGATAAGACTGGAACCTTGACCGAAAATCGAATGTCCGTTTCGCATGTCACTTTTGATATGAAAAATTTTGAACATGACGATGAAACGATGAAGAAGAATCCGGTCTTTAATGAATTGACGTTTGCTGCTTCGTTGTGCATGAAGGCCGAATTTGAAGAGCAAGACAATTCATTGCCCAACAACGAATGCAAGATCAAAGGCGATGCTACAGAGACTGCAATTTTGAAGTATCTCGGATGTGATCGTTTGGTGACAATAATACGCGAGAGCAATCCGAAAGTTTGCGATATACCATTCAATTCAAGATCCAAATATCAATTGACTATCAATCATATGATATTGGAAAACAAGTTTATGATCATAATGAAGGGTGCTCCTGAAGTGATATTTAAATTTTGCGATACAGTAATGTTGAGCACTGGTGAAATTAAGATAACGACCGAAGAAAAAGATAGAGTCAGACATCTATGTGCTGAGCTTGGGCACATGGGCGAAAGAGTTTTGGGTTATTGCAATCTTATTTTGCCGCCGGAAATTTATACAAAAGACTATAAATTCGACAATGAAGATATGAATTTTCCCATAGATGGATATTGCTTCTTGGGGATGATATCTTTGGTTGATCCGCCGAGGGCATCCGTACCGTATTCCATAGCCAAGTGTCGTTCAGCTGGGATTAAAGTGATTATGGTTACAGGCGATCATCCAATTACGGCACTGTCAATTTCAAGGAAAGTTGGCATTATATCACCGGAGAACGAAACGATCTATGACGAGGCTTTCAAGAAAGGCATCGATCCGAAGCAATTAAAGAAAGACAAGAAAGCGTTCATATATCGAGCCGCAGTCATAACGGGAGAAGAGCTCAGAATGATGTCTGCCGACACTTTAGACAAATTGATCAATGAAATGGATGAATTAACATTTGCCAGAACGAGTCCACGTCAGAAAATGTTGATTGTCGAAGCATGTCAAAGAGCTGGACATGTTGTTGCTGTAACTGGTGACGGCGTCAATGACGCGCCGGCGTTGAAGAAAGCCGACATTGGGATATCAATGGGAATAACTGGAACGGACGTCTCCAAAGAAGCTGCCGATATGATTTTAATGGATGACGATTTTTCTTCGATTGTATCCGGAATCGAAGAAGGAAGGCTGATCTTTGATAATCTAAAGAAGAGCATTGCTTTCACATTAACGTCAAACACGCCAGAAATAATTCCATTTGTCTTGTATGCAACAATTGGAATTCCTTTACCGCTCCATGCGTTGCTCATAATCTGCATAAATGTTTTCACCGATCTTTGGCCAGCGATTAGTTTGGCTTATGAAAATCCAGAAACGGACATCATGAAGAAGCCTCCGCGAGATCTATCCAGCGATAGACTTGTCAACAGTAAGCTGATAGCCATGGCTTATTTACAAGTCGGAGTTTTGCAAACTTTAGCAGGATTATCTGGATTTTTCATCACATTGGCTTTATTTGGATTCTTACCTCAAGATCTTTTATTCGTACGCGAGAGATGGAATTCGGTGAGCATTAATGATTATGTCGATTCTTTTGGTCAAGAATGGACTTATACAGAAAGAAAGTATTTAGAAAAGCTGGCACAGTCCACATATTACGTTTCAATAGTCACGGTTCAGATAGCAGATATTCTGATATGCAAGACGAGAAGATTGTCTCTGATGGAACAAGGGATGAGTAATCACATGCTGAATGCAGGCATAATAATCGAGATATTTGTCTCAATGATAATAATATATGTACCATTCTTCAACGAAGTCTTGTATACTGCGCCGGTTCTATGGCAACTCTGGTTACCAGCTGTACCATATGCATTATTTCTAATTATTGCTGATGAATTCAGACGTTATTTCATAAGAAAGTATCCTGGGGGATGGATGGAGAGAGAAACATATTTTTAAATAAATTATTTTGTAAGTTGAACATACTTATTATTGATTTAATAAATATTTAAAACCGCATATTTGTCTTTTTAATTAATTTGAGAGCGTATAAAAATCGTAATTTTGCTTGCCCTTAAAAACCCAAATATGCCCATTGGCCTATATATAGCATATTTTGTTTTTTTGTATCATATCATACTTTTGAATTATAGATTAATAATATTAACAAAATAATCTCTTAGGTTATAATTCAAATTTGCATTGAAGACTGAAGATCTGGAAGTAAGTTTGTGTCGAATTTTGTAGCGTTGTTTTACCAGTGTTGAATTTATTGATTTTATGATCTCAAAATTGTCATAATTTCATTGATACAATCCCGATATTTGGAATATGGATCAACTTGCATGTCGTCCAAGACATAGCGTGTGTTTCGTCTATACAAAAACCGTCTGTTGAATGCTCACAAACATTAATAAAACCAAATTTGTATACCTAACATTAGAAAATAATCTATCCCCCTTCTGATAGGTCTAAAAACAAACAAATCCTTCCATTGTTTCCACTCGCTATGCAAATATTATTGTGCAAGAACCACATTAAAGGCAATTCAATTTTAATAGGCCGATTGTGACTTGCATGCTCAATAGGCACATTCGATTAGGTGTAGGCAGTAATTTGAGATTCGCGTGCGATTTGAGATTGGGCGTATAATGACCAACGAAACGTAGGCTTTCGCGGCCACCCTAATACGGGAATTGGGGATATGCGATGTCGCAATCGAATTCGTACGGAATTACTGCCATATTAACATACAAGGTGTTTAGGAAATGGCGTAATAATATGGCTCATATTGAAAATTAGTACGGAGTCGACGACCCAGTCGCATATTTGTGACGGCTTTGATTAAATTTTATTGTGACGAAATTCGGCTGATTTATTGGACGTAAAAAGGAGCTCAACATTTTATTGCACGAGTGCGTGTCGTTGAATATTAGTTTTTAATAAGAGCAAGACGTAGGAATTTCCCAATCCTGATTGCCTTTTTTATTGCGGTTGGAAATTCTAGAATAAGTGAAATTTATTAGCGAAAGGTCAAGTTTCAGTGTACGGCCTGACATGTATAAAGACCATGATTAACTATCAAAAATTACATTGATATACTACAATTCGCCATTATAATGCCACACTATATCATAATGAATCAAAATTAATTTAGGAAAAATATTTGTTAACCACTTTAAAACAATGATAGGCTAGTGCGATTAAATAATTATAAATGGATGTAATTAAACATTATTTGCTGTATTGTTTATGATCAAGATCAAGATATTTATGGTGACGTGGTAGCAATCCGCAGATGCCAATATTGTTTCCAGAAACTTAAATTGTATAATAGAAGCTTAAGGATGAACTTATTGAAGGAGAACGGGAGGACTTTTGAATTTTTGATAAAGATACACTTAAATCTCTAATGAAGTCAGATCAATGGGAAACGATTGAGATGTTATCGAAAAGACTGAGAATCCCATGGACTACTGTTCAAACATAATTAAAACTCATAGGCAAAACGAATAGGATGGGTGTTATGGGGTAGGATGGGTACCACGCGTCTTGATTATCTATCGAATCCAATCCCGAGCCAAAATGCCCGAAATAACATTAAACATCGAGTTTTACATCAATTAGTCTGGATCTGATTTTGGTAGCCAGGCAACCTGCTGCTGAAAATGCATGCTCAGCCTCTACACTCGTTGGAGGTATCTTCATCAGATATTTAAATGCTAGTTTGAGTTGATGAGAACATGAGCCCCCATTTTCATATAATACCATCAATGTGACTGATAAAATTCCTATCTGCTGAGACACGGACTAAATCTCGCAAAATTCCCGATTTCCCGACAAATTATTTATTTCCGTCACTGCAGATGAATAATTACATATTATAATACTTTGATGTGATTTTTAATTGTATTACGGAAGAATACAAAAATTCTGAACTTCGTATCTATTATATTTCATATCAATATTCCCATTATTAGGGTCGAGGTGTAGTAAATACATCATCGGTAGGGAAAGGTTAATACAACAATTTTAAAGTCATAGATGTACTGTATATATGTATACATAGATTAGGAGATTATATATAGGCTTTGAAAACGTGCATAGGGAAAACATTGAGGAGTGGCTCGAATTTTTTAAAATTTAATAATAAGTATTAAAAATATAAAACAAAATGTTAATGTTATCAAACCAAGTAGACATTTGATTATCCGCTCTCTTCCTCTCCAGTATTAGCCCGGATAATCGAGAGTCTACTGTACTCATACACAACCCATAAGGTTTATATTTGATCTGCGAGCCCGTATCACGTTTTAATACTTTTAAACAGATAAACATACCAATTCTTAATTAAAACTCGTTAAACCTAAGTTTACGATATTGTAGCATAAACGGTTAAGCTAGACGATGGAAACACTTCTTTGACTCGTTATAGCGTAAGATATCATGTATTTATAGCCAGTTTTATGTTAATTTAAGTATTTAAATGTGTATTTTTTTAAAATCACTACTTCGTTTATATGGGTATCCGGTCGTATAAAATAATAGTTCAAATACTATAATTGATGTACGCTGTGGTTCCACATTAAACGAAAGTGTGAAATGGGTGTTCAAATATCCGGTGAAAATCCAGGAGCGAAGATACTATCACAAATTGACAGCATAAACCTCCTTCGATGGACAATCGTCCTTAAACAAGGACAAATGACCGCTTGCTCTTATTAAATTTCGCACGTTTCACCGAGACAAAAGCTCCTCACGCCAAAGCTCCCGGGAATGAATAAAAATCAGATTCGTCTCCGTCTCTGATCTTCCGGTCATAAATTAGCCTGCCCATCCACAGTTGGAGGAGACGTCTGAGAGGTGGTAGTAAAATTTCAATAATAAAATGAAAATTGAAAAACTTTTATACTGTCCAATCGTCCCAGGCGATCATAAAAAGGCTACGGCCTCAAATGACGAATAAACGCGCGAAGCCATTTGAATAATTTTCATCGTCTTTTCGGGATGCTTATAAGTAATCTTTATGAAAGTCTGCATAATCTATTTGCGATAAACTGTTAAGTTATGCACAATAAAATTATATTTTTATACAAGATTTGCACGCAAAGTAATATCGAAGCGCCATAATATCGCATCATTAAAAATGACTTATGAAAGCATTATTAAAAAAATTATAAATAATATTTATATTTAATATATCTTTTAAATATACAGAAAATCTTAATCCACTCTTATTTATAAGCCTATACGAATTTGCATACATAAGACACATTTGCATTACTGCCGGCCATAAAGCAACAAACGGTGACTTAAATTAGTCTACGTTTTACAGTCGTAAATATTTTATCGCCCCAAAAAGACATTTTTACTCATATCTAACGATATCGCATTGTCGTCGTAAAGCATAAGAAAATGCTGATTTTCATAGAAAAAAATGCCATAGTATCGTAATAAAACTAAATTCACGCAATAAACCTGCATTTGGCTTATATGGGGACGATCGTAAAACGCCGCCCCCCTAACTTTTTTTTATCAACATTGCTCTGCAAATATAAGACAATGATCTAGTGGCGATTGTAAAAATTAATAGAAGTAATTTATACAAATTTACGATGCATAAATCTCTCTCTCTCTAAAAATTGTTTGTTACATATTTTCATGATGCTCTGAATAGTCATAAATTTGATGATGGCCATATTCGTCGCGAACTTTCATTTTATTAAATTAGAGAGAAATGTGTTAAACATTTCTCGTCTGAATCATTTTTTTGTAAATTCTGTGTTTTAGATATTTTATTTGATTGATTTAATATGAAAGGCGTTTAATTTTCAGTGGGAACGAGTTTGATTAAGTGAAAATGTTGAACATATCTTTAATGGAATCTTCATATATTTGCATTTATGATAAGAAAGAAGAATGCAACAGATTTTCTATTTGTCTTTTTTTGCTATCAAAGCTTAGTAATTATAATATTTTTAATAAATTTGTATATTTATAGAAATTTTAAGTGGAAAATTCTGTTTCACAAAATTTACTTTTTGAATTTTAGTGAATTTTTCTACAATAGAATATGATTTTTTTTTGTGAATGTATTAGGTTGTCCCATAAGTTTCTTTCACAAATGAACACAGATATAATCATAGCCATGGTTGAAGAAAACCCGCGATATACTGTCTGCGAAATAGATAACAAGTAAGAAATTCCATGAACATCCGTCCATAATCATCTGACAAAATTGGGATACATCAATCGTTCAGATGTGTGGCTTCCTCATGAATTGATTGACTCAAATAAACTTTAGCGTATTTCAACATGCGATTTTCTTCTCCAACGTCATAATAGCCAACATTTTTTGAAGAGACTTGTCACTGGAGATGAAAGTTGGATACTCTATGAGAATATCAAACGTAAACGGTCTTGGACCAAGGGTACAGAAGTTTTAACTGTAGCTAAACCTGGCCTATATCCAAAAAAAGTTTTGCTATGCATTTGGTGGGACTGGAAGGAGGTAGTTTATTATGAGCTACTTCAATAAGGTAAAACGATCAATTCAACAAAATATTGTTTCCAACTAGACAATCTAAAGGATAGTGGCAGATGTTAGAATGTACTAAATTCTTGAGACGTATTATTTTAAAATTGGTATTTTCTAAAGATAATATGAATTTGTCAAATACAAATCATACTGCGAACGTATTGAGTGATGTATTATGCTGTAGATTAGTTTTATGTATTTATAAAAAATACTTTGATCCAAACACATTTACCGATTACGTTTTGTGTATAATTTTGAAAATGTTCCAAAAAAGCGTCCAACTTTCGAAATTCAGCTCTTCGAGCAATATATTCAAGTAGATTAACTCTAGCCAGGATTTCCGCGCTTAGAGGAAGCATCACTCAATAATTTAGCAAAATGGGTTAGCTCGAATATATGGTGGCGCTTAATGCAGTTCGGTCTTTGATACCGTTCCAGAATTAAGTAATAATGCACTTCTGACCGGGAAGATGTGGATGCACTCGACGACTATTTTATTTATGTTTCTTCGGGGCTTGGTGGTTACAAATGTAAACTTTGCTGGATAAACACGAACCCCAGCTTGTTTATGATTCAATTCCGAATTGCCCCTGTACCTGCAAACCGCATCAGAGATATGCTAATTTCATATAGGGATGCAACCGTCCTCACTCTATTTTCATTGAAAATGTGTTTCGATGAATACAAAATGACAGTTGCAAATATCTCATGTTATGAAAATATTCAAATTTGACTGCCAATGTTATTGGAGCTAGCGGCAATCGAGATCGGTTCCAGCATGTTTCCAGTGCCTCAGTCATTTTAAAATGCATTCAAATGGTAATATGATACCATTTGATACTCATGCCGATCGGCAAAGAAGTGCTTTTGAATCGTAATGTAAAATATACTCAAAGAAACAAGCAAAACATGAGATAAACATAAATTCATGAGAATTTTCAATACATCGATTGCTTTATTGGTTTATATATTAGCTTCTTAGTTCAATAATTGAACCAAATTATTAGTATTAAAAGCAAATTAAATAGATTGCATTCATAACAGTCTAAGAACTAATAGTCAGGAGATATCAAGTCTTTGCATACCAAAATCTTAATAAATTTGGATATATAAGTGTAAAGCTTCTAACAACCAAAAATGATTTTCAGGGTTTGAGTTCGGAGAGTTTTTAATTCATGATAATTTTTTCTCAGTCTACCTGAAATAGTCATTTTTTTAAAAGAATACCATTTGTATTACCCATTATTCTAATCGTACAATCCATTTAAAGTAAATAAGTAAAAAAGTGGGATAATTTACAATACGTGTCTCGATTTTGATTAATTTTACCATTATAATATTTTAAAATAAAATATTAATATACAAAACCAAAAAGCTTTATCGATTTAAAATTATGATGCTAATCATATTTTTTTATAAGTGATGAAAAATTGATAATTTAGCAGTCCTTCAATATGTCAAAGAAATGTAATAGTACGAAAGCTCAGCATGTATTATATATGAGAAATAGAGCTTATTTATTATGGATTCGTTTGGTTGCCGCTAGCATTATGTAATATTATACAGTCAGGCATATATGCTCGTAAATATCAAGGAGATTTAACTTCATAGGTCTATTGTAAACAAGCCCCATTGTGCTTGTCGTCCTTTCCTTGCTCTCGTTTAGAATTAGTCTAAGAACTTCTTATCGTCTTTGTTATTAGCGAGTACTTTGGCGGATAACGACTTAAACGCTCCGGCATACTCCTCTCGCAGTTCTTAAAACACTTCACCTTTGAGCCTAATCGCAACGAATTTATGGATCGTATTAAAATCAGTTGGGAGCATATTGAATGGTTTATCGGATCATTTTTCACCGATGGGAAAATGGGCTGTTCTCATGGGGGGAAGTGTGGGAAATAGAACATGCGTGGCCGGATGCGAATCGGCAATTATTTACCATCCTTGGGATATTCTTGCCATGAGGATGGTGGTTCGCATCCGGTCGGTTGGAACCCATTAACATTTTTGAGTGAATATCATCAAGGGATGATATTATATAAGCCATGTATTTATCGATCTATGAATATCTAATTTACTATGTATAATACAAAATGTAATTTTAACTAAGTTTATATGGTGTATTTTTGAAAATAAAAATACAGGTAATCCCGGTTCATTGATATTTTTTTCTGGAAAGGATCCTGGAATAATTTTAATCAAACCCTGGATCGTTGAAAGGGGAACTTCTTCTTAATTATTTAACGCCAACTTTACCCATACATTACTCTTCATCAGGATCATCAGGTTAATAGACTCGTCACTATCGAAAACTAAAGAATAAGACTAGAGCTTTAGTTGAGAGAAATCGTCTTCTCTTCGACCATCTACGAGCTATACAGTTGGCTGTTTTTTTAAAAAGGGGTTATCTTAAAGTATCGTAGTTGGGTCTACTCTTTCTTCAAGACTTTTGCGAAAGAGTTTGCGAGGAGTAGTCTTAAACAACCTTGTTTCTATTATCACGAATTCAATCTTTTAAAATCCAAAAATTAAAATCAAATGTTGAAATATTGGCTAAGAGAGCACTCTATCTGTTATTAGTCTATCATGAGAAAAATTAAGCTAAGGGTTACATTAAATTAAAGGTTTGATGTAAATAGTTTAATATTATAAAAGCTATCTGAATCGGAATATTACAAAAGCTATCTGACGGCGGATTTTTCCACCATCCTAACTTCCTAATGTCTCACGTTGCCGGAGCGTGACGTTTGTCGTCGCCTTCCATTCAAAACATTCAGCATTCACAACCTGTCGATTCTGACACCAGTGTAACGTTGAAGCGGGGGCGCTTTCGGTGTCCTCGGGCGGCTCCCCATCCCCACATGCTCGTGAGAATGGCCGCGCTAGCGCACGGGTTCGTTCTTCTATCGGGCCGTGATGTTGCTGGACAAATTGATGGAAATAGACGGACGTCGAATAGAAAGACTCTCTTTTCTAAACAAATATTTATTCCACCCGAGAGAGAGAGAGTTCTGGCTGCAGGAGGGACGACTTCCCGCAGCCAAGGCTAACCAACGACTCCCCCCGCCTTCCGCCTCCTGCGCGTCACTACCCAACCAGCAACGATGCACGCGCAAGAAGCGATCCGTCTATATGCAGGTGCAATATCTCCGCAGGGGCACAAGAGATGACGCTGTTAAAATAGCACATTGCATCTGAAAAGAGATGGAAGATGTCGCTGTTAATCTGGCGAATTAAATCTGCTCAGATTAACAGTGCTACTACATGGGGATGGTAAATCACTCACGCTACAAGTTTTTGGAAAAAAAAGATCAGAGAAATTGCTGATGATCACATCAACTATGAAAATTATGTTCAAAATATCATCGAATAGTCTTTTGGATATTTCTGGAGGTATTGACGTTGTTGAGGCAGATCATTTTCAACATGTGACAAACCCTTAACCAATGGATAGTTTTAGGAATTTGATTGCCATAACATGTCTCAATAGGCTTTTAGAAGCTGTTACCGAGCGAAAAATATTTGTAAAATCATTGAAACGTCCTTTCTCTTCATCACTGCGTGTAAGAAGAAAATTGCAAAGATTATGGGCAAATAACAGATTATTTAACAGCTATCAACTAATTTTACGTAATAAACGCGGAAAGATCAAGTAAGGGACTTGAGACTATTTCTTACAATGTAGGACCAAGTTATCAATTAATAATCCCCCGTTAATCGCGTTCTTCTTCACGTGATGTACAGAAAATATACAAAAACGAATTTATAAATTATACTTCAATAACATCGACTATTCATCATTACTACTACTAAGAACCCTAATTTATTAGTCAAATCCATACCTAGACATATTTTTCTTCGTATACATTGAGAATTGCTTCTAAAAAACTTTAATTGCAAAAATGATCATACGCTTTTATTGATTTAAAAAAAATGTTTCCACCCTAATTTTAAATCCAGATCACGAGAGCTTTCGCTATATTTTCTTTTAATACTGGACGTGTATCAATAATATTTTTTCTCTGATAGAAGTTCCTGTAAAAATTGTGGTTGACGAATGTGAAAAATACGACAGTTTCCCAGAATTTTCTTACGTGGAAGGTTATTTAATTCTCATATGCAATATTTTTATTTGATATTTATAAAAACCGTATTATAACATGAAAGTATTATATAAGGGTGGAATGTAGTATAATACGATGTAATAATATAAACCACCCCAAAACTGGATTCCAAAGTGGATCTAATGAAAATGTTTAGCTTAAAAATAATACATCTATTTATTTTTAATTAAATGAGGATTTATGAGTTATGATAGCCTATATACTAAAAATATTATCTACTCTAAAAATATTTTTGTAAAATAATAGCTTTTTTAAAATTAAAAACATTTAAAAAACGTTTTGTGTTTATGTTAAAATATTTTTCTAATTTTCATGAGAAATTTCTATCCAATTTGTTGAAAAAAAATGAAAAATTAATCTATTTAAAAATAAAAGTCTTATGAAAAAATATTAATATTTTATATAACCTTATAGGATGTATATAAGATAAAAATAGAAAAAAATGATATAATCTCTCGGGTGTTGAACACTGGATAGTTTTTCAAAAGCTCTTTACGCCCGGTCTTAAAATATCTGATACACTACGATACAAGTGGATTTCGCATTGAAACTTTCCAAGAACTTTTGTTAGATTTATTTCATATTTTTTGCCTTTCTATCGTTTCAAGGTGCTAAATCGGTATCGCTCGAAGACAAAAACTCTCATTTTGCCGCAAACGTGTCATATCATACAATAACCGCAGCATGTAAAACGACTAATCTATTAACATCAATATATGCTTTGCTAAAGTTCAACGAACGATGCTTAATTTGTTTTTCTCCTTTCTTAAAAAAAGTAGCCTTTCGATTTCGTATGCAAAAAGTGAACGCCAAGAGACGCATAATTGAAATGGGCAAATTGGCTCCGTGGCAGAACAAAGAAGGTCGTCACCGACAGCAACCAAGAAAATGCTCGTAAAATTGCAGAAAAATATATTTGGCTGTCTTCAGACAGTATGACTAGATTTTGATGACAGGCTGATGGAAGTGGCATTAATGAAATCGGGGGAACTCAAGCCGATAGCACTAAAGATGCATGCGATTCGTCTGTATAATTTTACGACCTCTAAGAGGATCGATCCTAGTCTATCCCATGAAAAATAAAATATTTCTCCGAACGATTTCATGTACTCTAAATTTAACTTTATGTGAAAGCTGATTGTAAAATTTTCTGATCGAGCGCTTTTATTAGCCGAGCTTAAAGCTCTAATTGCTGCAATGAAAGTCGCAATTTATCGCCGTTCCCGGCAATTATATTGCAACTCGATTACTGAAAATCACAATCCTCCTCATTTAGGGCCTGCTTAAATCAAAGGATCCCACCAGGACTCCTGTTAAAGCGTAATAATTTTTACTGACGATGATAAATTTGGCCGTTTGAGGCAAACATAGCAATTAGCCGCCCCAAGAAAAAGACGCTTAATCAAATCATCGCCCCGTTAAACTTTAATGCGCTTAATGAAACAGGGTGGAAGCTTAATTCATGCTTGATGAGTGAATCAATTCTGATTAGCTGAATGCAATGCTTAAAGCTTCAAAATATAGATCTACATAGTTTAGATCTACCAGACGAACGTTCATAGTGTTTATAGCATCAGACATTTAATGGGATTTTATATAACCATAACGATAATTTAACGAATACCATAATATGCTGTAAAACATCTGTATGATTATAAAACGAACTAATACAAAGTATTTATTTTTAATGGTAGATAAAGCTTGAATTGAATTACAACTCATACTAACATTAAAAAAATGGCTTACTCATAAAATAACGTATAACCGGTATTATATTCGGAACTAAAGCTTTAAAATCTTTTCTGTTAGTACTAACACAATTATTTGACCATTAGCATCGATGAAGATTATATGGCATTTAGAGTGTTTGCTATGATCAGAGGCCACTGATGGTCCTTTGGGACTTAGGCTCCTATCAGTATCCTCAATAGGACTCTCCAGAGCCATGCACAGAGCTCAATGATGCCAATATCATACCCTTAGATGTCACCTAAGTACTCTTGTACATCATCCTACATAGTTCCATGGCATATATTATATATCGGATGTTAATAATATTCATAATTAATTTTCAACTGAGTTTTGAACAATGCAAAATTTTGGCTTTGTATTTAATAAAATTAAAAACGTTTTTTTAAATTTACTTTGCAATATTTTATTAAGTTATAACATCATATATTGGTTGGTTTTTAATATTAAATAAATTTGTATCATGACACAATGACAGAAACATTTTTTGATTTGGATTGGAATGCCACAAAATCCAATGAAACGCTCAAAAATGCTTATGGTGAAGTGGAAACAGTCCGCAGATGCTAATATTAGTTCCAAAAAGTTCCAGAAAAAATAAATAGGATGAGTGTTATGGGGTAGGATGGGAACCGCGTGTTTTGTACCAAATATCTATTATATAAAAATGAATTGGGTTTTGTTCGTTCGAAATGCGCTGCCATACCGTTCATCGGATTGCAATAAAACTTCATCTAATTATTGCTAAAGATTCCGCAAGTAACATAGGCATAGTCTAATCTAATTTATAAAAATCAATGTTTGTTTGTCCGTATTTAATGCGCTGCCATACCGTTCATTCTATTGCAATAAAATTTTGCCAACTTATTGTTTGCACTTTCTCAAATAATATAGGTATAGTACAATTAACTTATAGTAGATTTTATATATAATATGTTTTTTCATATTTATAATAAAACCAACAAAATAAACTAAAATAAATTATTTCTATCATTCCTAATTAAACATGATAAATCTTTCAAATTTAAAACGACTATAAGATGAAAAAAAATCAGTGACTTTCTCAACAAAAAAAATCTAAATTCCAACTTCTAAGCCCGAATAAATTATAAAAAACGGTTCTTTTGTGTAAAATTGATACTGGAAAAAATACAAAATTTAACTGGGAAGCGTTATTGCATCCTTCTTATTCAACAAATCTCACCCCAACAGATTTCTACTTTTTCAGGTCCATGGAACACAGCCCGAGAGAAAAACAATTCAAAAACGCAGTTTAAGCGGAAATGCATTCAAAATAGTTTGTTTTGCTTCTAAGCCTATAAATTTTATCAAGAAAGGGTTCGAAAGACTGTCAAAGCGATAGGAAGATATGTTGAATAACAAAGAAAAATATATTTCACAATGTCGGATATATTTTTTTGTAATTAAACTAATTTGTATCTTATTTTACTAAATACGCGAATACTTTTGGGTCTCCCTAATTTATTATGACAATGATCCAATTCAACTTTTTTCAACTTTTGATTGAACAAAATCCATCCAATAATGACTTTAAAGTTATCCCAATTATTAATTACGCCCTGAAACATTAAAAAATACTATTTATGATGAATTTTGACTGCACAAAGTCTAGTGTTTTCATATATATATTATATTTTATCACCAATCGACGTAAAAAGGGTTCATTTTTTGTCTTGCACTCCAATAGAAGCAACGCAAGTTGAAACGCTATCCATTATAATGACAGTTGACAAGTGGTGAAGAATCCAAATTTACCCTGAAGACATCCCATTGCACCATGGATGATTGATCGATCTTCATTTTTAATAAGATTTCTCCAGCATTTTGGTGCAGATCGGCGTCAATTATTAAATCGACATCATTCAGCTTAAATGAGTCTTTGGTTTACTTCGATTTTAGTTCGCTAGCTCAATCAAATCTCAAATATACACATAGAAATGTTCTTTATCAACAGCTTAAAATTAATATATTATATGAATCGATATTTTCATTAAATTTGAATGAGACTTATTAGAAATTTGGCGAAAAATTAAATGCGGTTCTGAGGTACATTAATGTAGTCGCTTCCTTCAAACTAATTTTCTTCATTTTCGCACGGGAAAATTGACAGCTCGGGCCCTATAAATCAACGTCTTATTTTCGCTAGAAGAGCTGGTGTAATATCGGAAAATAAAAGAAAATATAAAACGGATTATACCTACGCCAGAGGGCAATTTTATGACCCAGGCAATATATATTAATTGGGATTTCCTGGGCTTTCCGTGTAATTTGAAAGGATTTTCGGGTCGTATTATCGTGGTTGTTTGTGGGAATATGATAAAAAATCCATTAAAATGATTTAGTTTAGGTAGCGCAATATAATTTTTCGGTATGCCAAAATGTGTTTTTGAGCAATAATTGCGGCTTGTTTTTAAAGAAATCCGCAATCGACATTAGCCGATATAATGAGCTTCTTGAAGATTGCGACATGATGTTTTGACGATGGTTGCCAATTCGAAAAATATCGAATTAGCTGAAATGAATGCAGCGTGGTAAATATTTTCCTTACGCAAGCCCAGAATGACAAATAGACTCTTAATTTCATTTTCACTTTTGACACCGTTTTTTGGCATCGTTTTCGCGACGAGAGCCATATTTTGACACTCGAAGACACTCTCCGAGAGTCTAAAATCACAATGAGAAGATATTATATAACAAAGCGCGCGAAACGGCCATAAAGAACTGTCAAATTTGGCGCGTAATTTGTTTCATCTTAGCCGTATTGTGATTTCGACACGAAATTAAACTGGGCCGACGTACAATGAGACGAATTGATTTCTTTCGTTTGGCTCTTATAAGAAAAAAAGGCATAATTGATAATGGGAAAAATTATTTTGATTCACTAACGTGTATTTAATGAGTGCTGGTATACGTTTTTGGTACTTGAGCATGTAATTAGTTCACGCTGTAAGCATCTTTGCGATATGAAGTGATAGGTCACGGACGTTCATGCTAAGCACATGTACTTGGCATTTTTTCCCTTCTTATAAGTACTTAAATTAAAAAAAAATGCATAAAACCGAAATATAATGTTCAAAGCAGCGTCTATAGTTATTGACATAGTTAAAAATTACCAAAACATGCAATCGTATGCAAAAAAACTGCAAATGAAATTAATGCATTCCAGATACACTAAATGACCCATAAGTAGGACAACGCGTTATAAGTCATGAGTATGATTTTGTAATTTTACACAAACCAAAAAATCAATGACCACATAAAAATTATTCATTTTAAACCCAAAAAAATATTTTTTCAACAACATCGTGTGATGCTTCTTACCCTTTGAACTTTCAAATTACTTATTAAATATCGAATCTCATGTATCATACATACCTGGGGCAATGCATTTAAATTGAAACTTAATATATTGAGCTTGAGTTGCAGAGATTTTGTTTTACAATCATATTCCAAAATTTCATCAGCATACAGAGACCTAAAATAAAATTTTAATTAATGTATAATCAACTCTTCTATAGCGTCTAGATAGGGACCGCACTATAGAAAGTTAAGTAGCCATACAAAATTTTCAATTGTATTTTGTGATTTAAAGGAAATAAAAAAATTAAACATTTTTACATTTTGAATGACATTGCATGTGTTTCGTATTTTACTTGCCCTTAATTGAATTCCAGAAAATGAAGACCTGCCCATATTCAATTCTTCAGATATTTTATTATATTTTTCTCAGCATTTAAAACGTTCCAAAATTAATGCTTTTTGGTTCTAGTAAAATACGTTACCTTTTTAAAAATTATGCCGGTATTTATGTTCTAACATCTTTTTATATGCACACACAAAGATATTTTTTCAAATATATTAATAATGAATATAAATAACATGTTGTTTGAGCAACTTCAAAGAGGCTCCACCAGGTGAAAGAACCCCGACTTACGACGTATCTGATGCAGACTGCATAATTTAATCCAGTCTAAGAAAATAATATTATATTCAGAGCCCACTGTTGCCTCTTTATTACCATATCGAAATACAATTCAGGCTGCACGTTAAAATTGAATAACATCTGTCTAAAACAACGTTATGCGAATTAAATCGACGACCTTGCTTGAAGATCGCACAGTAAAACATCAAACGGTTCGACCTCAGACGGTGTCATGACCAAAAATCGTAAATTATTCCCTAATGGAGATTAATTCGGATTGTCTGATGGGCATTATTAGCAGATATTTGTTACCATTTGGTGGGGTTGATTTAATACCCCATTAGGTTAAATAATCATAATTGATAATTGAATTTACAACCGGATGATCATAATGGATTCGAGCTCGTGTACTCGATGTTGTATGTCGTTAGTAATTCTAATTAGCACCGTCGGTTCTGCATTTTATTTGCGAAGCTATTTCATTCATACAACGTTATTAATTATGCAAATTATGGATTGATTAGTCCTTTCAAAAGTTTAATCCTGCGACGATTATATTTGTGTGATAAACTGCACACCAGATTTCCCCAGTGGGTGATGGCATATTAGCGGAAAATTGAATTGGCGACGCGATGCAACAGTGTTATGCCAAATTTCCAATATTTCCACACAAACATTAATATTTATCATGGAAAAGCTACATTGTTATCGATGAATTTAAATTTATTCAATGCATAATCAATTTATGTAAAATAGTAAGAGAGCAATAGCATTAAGTGGTGTTTTTCGACATCATAAAAGCGTTTTATAAAGTCGAACATGATAAACAACGTATTTGTTTTTAATTGCTTTTTTTAATAAAACAAATTCATCCATTGATCTATAGAATGATATTGCATTTAAAATGTATAGTATAATTTAGATTATTAGATTTTTTTTGAATAGTTGTGCTATAAATATTTGCAAATTATATTTATAAATTTACACAAAATCTTCAATTAACTCTTGGCTTTTATCCCTAACTAATTTAGTCGATTTTGCAAACTAATTGAGTTGAATTGAATTAAAATGTCAGCATGTATGTCTCATGAGTCTCAGAGCTCGGAATGCAATTTTGCAATTAAGTATTTAATCAAATAAAAATATTATGCAGTCATTCTAACTATTAAACAGCATCCATTAGCATCACAATTAAGAACAACTATCTATTCAACATAAAATGTCGAATCAAAGCCATTCCGACAAAATATCGAGTACAAAAAAAATATGCTCCAAATACACCAAATGCCAAACGTCCACAAACTCCGACAACTGCTTTTCACCAATTATTTATAATAATGATAACGTACTTTTTTAAGCAGAATAAAAGCATTAAACGTGTATTTACTGCAACCATGATGCAATGCAATCATCATTTATGTAACGCATATGTGCACCACGAGGCGCCCGGGGCGAATTTTCTTATTAATTGTGGGAACGCACAAGACCTAATTCATTATTCAATTATGCTAGCTCCAATTAATTTTTGAGCAATTATGTGCGAGCGAAGTATTTTGATGTCTCTAATTTATGGGTGTGTTATTAAATTTATAGAGCCTAAAGATTGTCTAAGTGCCTTTGTAAACGATAATGCCCCATTGATTTATATTCCATAACATTCTTCTATTCCCCGTTATAAAAGGATTACTGGAACGCTTTTCGGTATAAAGGACGAATCTTATTACCTGCGATGAAAAGATATTTTGTTAATAATATCGAGACATGCAAAACTTTCAGCAAATAAATATGATCGTATCAAAAGAAGATTTGAACGTTAGTCTAATAGTATCCATTCAAATTTAATCAATTGTATTTCATTCATTGACCTCTTACTATTAGGTAGAACGAAAAGTAATCAAAAATTATTTGATGAGCTTTCAACATAGTTTGTGTTGAGATACAGTCAAGTAAATACACATGTTGAAGCTTTGATCGTAATTTCTACGTTTTCTGTATAAAATAAAAAACCATCAGGAAAAAGATGTCAGAACGAAAGCAAACGAAGTGCTTAAAAAGCCACCGACATTTAAGAGAATATTCTTAAACTAAATTTGTGTTAACATTGGTATAAACAGTTTAAAAATACAAATAGGAAACTCAAGAATATTGCTCGAAAAGGACAACTCCAAAAATTATACGATGATATCCTGAAGTCGATGCTGGAATCAGATTCTCGTCAATTAATCGTTGAAGATTGGTTGTCATGAACTACCGCAGACGACGTTCGATTCATTTGTGCATCTCTTTTGTCTTGGTATGAAGAAGATCTGTTTTTGTGGTGAATTGTAACTGAAGATGAGAAGTGGGACTATATAAAAATCTTGTATGAAAAAACAATGGCTTTCTTCAGGATAAGTACCTGTTCTAAGCCCTCGATCAACACTAACAACAAAGAAGGTCCTTCTTTGGATGTACTGGTATTTTTCTAGAATTATTTATTAGGAATAATAGAAAATGGTGGAAGTTTGTGTTGATGAAATTTTTTTTAAAAAAAAAATATTTTTTCCCCACATTGATTATTTTTCACTTTACCTAATATTAAAAATATTTATACTTAAAGCAATGTTTTTGTTCGATATATTAAAGACATTATATGCGCACAAATGTATGTCTGTCTGTCTATTTATCATTAATCTGTTCCCTCTATGATTTTACCCTTTTCAGTTGATTTAAATTAAAAAGTGTATTGTTGCTTCTTAAAATATTATGATCGTTCTATACCTTGTTCTCTTAATGATTTAAAAATATATATTAAATCCATTTAAAATAAATAGTTCACACGGAATTAAATAAATTATTGTATCAGGTCAGTCCAAAAGTTCGTGCGCATTTTTGAGATTTTTTGAATAGTATAAATAAAACACAATTTAACATTAGATTTCAAACATATCGAAATTTGTCGTCGTTTGACTAATATATTAGTCAGTCTGTCACCAATTTTTGTAAACTTTGGACGCATATAAGTATCAATAGAAAATTAATATCGATAATCAATACAAACGTGCTATGTTATAATTTTTATATTCATGAGGCGAATTTACTAGATCTGCAATGATAATAAATAATAGTGTATGGTGAGCATACTACCAGTGTAAGAATTGCCCAGAAATGGCTTAAAAAATATAAAGTTGGAAAAAAACAGCATTTATGATGAACCCTGTTCAGGACGTCCTGTTAATTTTGATAATGATGTTCTTAAAAATCTTGTCAGAACCACAATTAACAGTGGATCAGATTGCAGAAAAGATGGACTCATCTCATGAAGTAGATTTTCGTCATTTAAAGGAGATTAGGAAAGTATCCAAACATGGAGAGTGGGTACCACATAAGCTATCTGAATCAAATTGCCAGTAAGGAATACACATCTGCACTTACCTTTTATTGCAAAAAATTGTGAATTTAATTGGGAGATTTTGCTGCATCCTGTTTAATCCCCGGATTTTAACCCAAGTGATTTTCACTTATTTCGTGCTTTAAAAAAAATACTAGGGAAAAGTTAAGTTTTAAACAGTGTATATACAAAAATGGAATTTCAAGTTTTTTTTTTTACTTAAAACCAGTGTGTTTCTATAGGAATGAGATTAAAGAGCTACCTGCGAGATGGCAGGAAAATATAGTTGGTGGAGGAAAAGATATCATTGATTAAAATGGTACATTGTGTTTTATTTACATTATTTAAAAAAAATGCGCACGAACTTTTGGACTGACCTGATATATTTTTTTAAACCATGAGTATGATTTTTCAATGGATGAAATTATTAAATCAAACTTTGTGTCTCGCTAATATGTTGCCACAATATCATAATTGTAGTAAAAAAATGTTTTAATTATATTTTGATGCACATTATATTGAATGCAATTTTTAATGAATTTATTATATTTTTTAATAGTTGTTAAAATAAAGTTGTGAAATATTATACATAGGTACAATCTGACAAACTTCGTGAGTGTTTTAGCAATGGAATAAAAACTGACAGATTGGCTCACACTGCTTACCTTTCATACATGCTCGAATGCGCGCGCACCTAATTTTTAAGCACAGCACGCCTAAAATTCGACTGCATGCATAAACACATTATTTATTAAAATACATATTAATTGCGAATGTCAGTGTCAATCAAAAAAAAAAATAGCTTCAAAATGAATTTGGCTTTACACCAGAGAAACAAGTCATGCATATTTTAAAATATAACGAATGAATAGAGGACTTTGTTATAATTTTTCATGTAATTCATAACAGAACCGGGATACGAAACTTAATAGCGAGTGCCATTTTAATTCAGGTGAAAAGTGTCCTGGAAAAAAGCTGCGCCTGACAAGTGCAAGCTATGATTAAATACGTTTCGCTAAAAGCCTTGCCCCGTTATAAATGCATAATAAATTTGACAAAATATGAACTGGACGCTAAAAATGATCCAAATTTATGAGATCGCCGTGGGAAAAATTAAATGCGAACATTCCGAATCGCAATATTAACGATCAATCATCGCAGATTAAATCGTCGCAATTATAAGCGTCAATTAATTAGCTCTTACGACATTCAACATGTTGACGTCCGCTGTTTTTGTATTTATCATACGTTTTCGGCAAAACCAACTGGGTCAAATGAAAGTATTAAAGTATTCGCATAAGCTGTGAGAATGATACATATTTTTATTGATTTGCCTCGTTTAAAAGAGCGCCCGCGGGCTAAACGTGCTTTAGAACGTACGAAAATTTCCATGATTCAAACACAATGTGTTCGAATTAGAATTTAACCTTTATTGCATTTGAATATATAGATCGGTGCGTGATTTATATAATCACGATTTATTTTTCTATTTGATACTCGGAGCTGATGTTCGTTAGAATGGGAATAACATACAGTTTTTTTACATTAGGTTAGGGTCAAGGAGTACTTCCCATCCACTTGGAATTCGGCGATGTCATCAAATTAGTTTACTTTCTATACTAAGTAAAATACTTGAAATACTTATTCTAAATAGACTGGATAAACTTAGTATAAATTTTATTAATGATGAGCAATTCGGTTTTTATAGAAATCACTCTACGGCCCATCAGTTGACCAGACTGACTGAACACATTACTAGAAACTTTAACATGAAGAGAAGTACCGGTATGGTACTACTCGACATCGAAAAGGCATTCGATACTGTCTGGCACCATGGTCTGTTCAATAATAAGATATCTCTTAATTTTCCTATTTACATTATTAAAATGATCCAATCCTATCTATGCAAAAGATCATTTTCGGTAATCTTAAACAGAGCTGCACTCACATACAAATATAAGATAGTTTTTAAGGAATGTCGTAAAGGGGTTTTATGTTTCCTATTTCCCTTCTATATAAAAAATTAATTAACTCATAATATTTAAAATTTATTAATAACTAGAATTTATATTTGTAATTAGGATAAGAATAGTAATCTAAGGACTTCTGAATAAAAGTTTATTGATTAAATTTAAAAAAAATGTACATTAAATTAAAACTTTTCCCCTTGAAACCCTTGGTAAAAGCTTTGACTTGAATTGAAAAAGTTTTGAGTTGAAATGAATAAGATTTAACTTGAAATGAAAAAGGTATAACTTGAAATGAAAAAGGTTTAACTTGAACTTGAAATTTAAAAAACCTGTATAAGTAGTGTAAATAATATCTGAGATCATCGTTAAAGTGTCGCTTTGGCTTGTATCTATTTGACAGTTTCTCATCTTTCCATAAGCTTATTTATTCCATTAGTATAAAAATCACGAGATGTTTTGACTTCTGCAAATGAAGTAATTTTTTTTAACTTAATTTTTTGCCAAAATATGGAAAATATAATGGATACTTTGTTACCTTTCAATTAAATTCTATTGATTTATGTTGCGTTCTTATTGCCAAATGTGACCCCCCTTTTTATGCTGAAACAACCCTTTCCTTGTTCACTAATTCTGGTATTTTCTTATATAAGCCGTATTAATTTTGTATCCTACAAAATATAATGCATTACCTTTTTTTGATGCATGTTGGTCTTGAGTTTGATCAATGAAACTTGTCCAGGTTGGGTCCAATGTTATTTTCGTTCTTGTTGTTTCGAAAAATGTTTCTTGTTTTTGTCTTGAGTTAAAATCGATCCATTAGGCTTGCTGGCGATAGTTGATGAGGAACTGAAACGTCGTTCATGGAAATCATCCCCATGCAATGCAAAAATCACCCCATGGATGATTCCCATTTTAAGACAATCTTTCCAGTGTTTTGACGTGGATCATCATCAATTATGGTTTTTAATTTGTCATCATCTTTCAAAGATCTAGCCTTTATGAAATTTATCAAGGCTCTTGACGACTCAATAATCAATCCAAAAATTAATAGAAATAAGGTGCATCCTTTTTTTAATTTTTTAAACAAAAATACGTAAAAACTTTTGCATTAACCCAAATTAAATGGTCACTTAGTTGATAGTTGATTCATTAATGCGTCCAAATATATAAGATTTAAAATACATGTTCTTACTAATTATATATATATTAACACAAGATGGACCGCGAGCTTAAATCCGTTTTATAATTGATCCAATTAAAATCACATCGATTCTTATTTGTGGAAACAGATAGATAATAGTGTTTTCAATTAAACAATTACTCCGTTCATAAGAGCAAACATCTCGGGCCTTATGCAACCTGCAGGGCCGCATTCAATAGAGCGCCCGGAACAGAATCTCATAATTAAAAACGCCATAGGTCTATTGTTGCGGTAATTATGATTGAATAACTTCGATCTCGTACAAAAGCTCATTTTAAATTTTCGGTCGTTAATACATTATGTAACGCAATTTCGACTCAAATTATAGTATCAATTTGACTTGCGTGGGTTGCGAAAGTTAATTACTCATTTTTGATACCCCAATTACAAAATGAACCGATCAAAGTGAACTCTATTGAAAATTGCTAAGTGTAATTTGCTTCCAAGTACTGGCAGAATGTATTTTATAATAGATTCTCTGATTGAGCTTTGGGTCGCGAGCGTTATTAATAAAGGCACATTAGAGGGTATTATCGATTGGATTTTAAAATATAAAGTACATTATTGATCAAATGTGGATGGGACTCGACCTATTCTAGTAGCTATTCAATTTTGAATAACAGCACTCGAAGAATATGACTTGAAAGAGCGTTGGCGCTAGACATTTGCATTTAGTTCGATTTACCATTTTATACGAATCAGCTATTAACCACCGGTGAATTAAGATACGTTTGGGTCATAATTTGAGCTCTAATAATCGCCCAATTTTAGATATGCAAATTATACAGTAAATATACCGTTAAAATATCTGTTCATACTATGTAAATAATGAGACAGCCGTTAGATTTGAAAGTTTCCGTAGATTGGACGTTTATTCAGCATCCGACTCATTAATCAACAGATTCAACGATATCATATAGTTTAAAGGAATCGACATTGAACGTAATGTGTTGAACTTTAAAATTGAAATAATTCCTAATGTATTCCACAAATTTCAAATATAAAAAATACGCAAACCCATTAGAATGTAAATTCGTAAGCTATAATGTGCACTTTATGTAATGGGTTTTGGAGAGAGAAACAGCATAATAGTATAAAATTCGATAAGTTCAAATTCAAATCCAAATTGTGATCGAAAATATGATTATTTTCTGGTTTGGCAGGGCCTTAAAAGTTCTATTATTTTGACGTTTGATGGCCAAATTCGATTCAATCGATTCGATAAATAATCAGCCAGTACTCGTACGGTACCAACAGGCAAGGTCTGCTATAAACATCACTGCTGTGCGTTATAGTGTACGGGAAAACCCGAGGCAATCAATTTTTCGTCATTCTCTCTCTGGGCTCTGGAGCAGTTGGGAATCGACCCAAATTTTGCCAAAAAATAAAGATAACCAATTTCTTGTGTTCTAAGCTGCATGATGTAGATACCGACGACCTGTGATTTTAATACGTCGGCACTACGTATCACACAGCGCATGCCACGATGAACATTCTGCACGAGCGATTTGAGGGCATGGTTATCTCGCACGATGGCGACGTAAATTTGCCACCGAGATCGTGCAATTTAACACTTTTGGGCTTCTTCTTTTGGGACTTTCTTAAATCGAATATCTATGTGAATACACCGCAAATAATTGATGTCCTCAAAGTCAAAAAATGAACGCCATCAAGAAAATTATGCCAGATTTATGAGTCAAAGTCATCGAAAATTGCACAAAGCTGTGTTTCATATTTAATGCCATAAAATATTCTTTCAAATAAGTTAAAATTGAGTGGATATCTCTTAGACAACTTGGTTTATATATATTTAAAAATCGAGCGTCCTTATTGTAAGACCCTATAGATATGATATTATACGAAAAAATCTCTTATTTGGATTAAAAATGCGCAAATATACTAAATTTATCATTGTACATGTATAAATTTAGACTAATAAATTAGAATATATTTGTTTTTTCAGGCTGGTTTAATTAAGCGCTTAACGTCAACATTTTTGAGGTTGATATTTAACCACCGGTGAATAATGTGTTAAGTTAATTTTCGCCAAACACGCAATTTTACAGTATTAATAAATTGAGCTGTTATCGTCCACTTTAACTAGAAATTATTCTCTGATTTATGATGAGATTATTTTGGTTCGCTTTTTAATATAAATATTTCGAACCGTAGAAAGCTCTCTACATATTAGAACGTAAGTCATCTTTGATTGATGCTTCAAAATACACATCTTTGAGCTTTACGTAAAAAAAGAATTATGGTTGATGGATGGTACGTTTACTTTTTAAAAATCAACACTAATATACGTACGTTCTAATTCATATTCAATAAGCGACCCACGGAAAAAATATAATGGGAAAAAAGCTCATTTCGAAATCGAAGTTGATGGAAGAAAAAATCGAAACCCAACCGAGTGTTGACATTCAAAGGCTTTGATTAAATCGAAGTAATTGGAGCGGCTGCAAAATTATATACATTTATAATATGAATGATGTCCGTAATAATCAAAATGCTATTGCAAAACGCAAATATCTCACGAGAATATAATTCTTCACCTATGGTATGAATTTGCTTGTGGAATTACAAAACGAATCCGGATTTGACATTTGCACTGTAACATATTATTCAAAATTGATACTGTTATGTATTCTGACAATTGTTTGCATCAACAAATTTATGGCATATTGATTTGTATTAAATTGTAGTACAGTGTATCACAAATTACCTTTTTAGCTTTTAAGCATCAATTAAAATAAAAAATAGTCCTCAATATTACTTTTATTCATAAAGTCACGAATGCTTTACATCCCAATGGCTCCAAAAAATTCGTTATCTCCTTCGCAAGCATTCGAGACAAATATTATTTGCGAAAAAGCCACTCTTAGGCCCTTCAGAACTTTATTCAACTGCAGAAAACTCAGCGTACAAATAAAGGGAATAATCTCAAAGTTTTG
Organism: Stenopsyche tienmushanensis; assembly: GCA_008973525.1. Taxonomy (NCBI): domain Eukaryota; kingdom Metazoa; phylum Arthropoda; class Insecta; order Trichoptera; family Stenopsychidae; genus Stenopsyche; species Stenopsyche tienmushanensis. The sequence goes on from WACJ01000079.1 coordinate 859,260, forward strand.
AACAATACTTGACAAGCGGCTTTCTAGGAAATTATCCCCCGAAAAGTACGCTCCGTTCGTATAGAAATCTCGTTAAAACAGTTGCGGTGCAAAGAAAAAAAAAATTAAATACGAAAGCACATTCCGTGTTTGTCTTTTGATAGGAGGCGAGGGAGGTTTTTGCGCTAAAAAAATACTAAAAGCTCCTCTCTCGAGGCTCTAAATACACCAAGGCGCATAATACAATTCAGATTTAAACACACGTTCCATATAAAACTACCCCAAGCATATGAGATTATAACAAAATAAACCGAATTCCACTATCAACTTTCAGATGAAAATTGTGCAAGTCTTCCAATTTTGTCTACTTGTTTAACCAAATAAATTTGATAATAATTACAAGAGAATATACAAGAAACACTACATAATATAAGCTGGTTCGCTGTTGTTTTTCATAACCCAAACTTTTAAGCAATATACATCCGAAGGAAGTTAATTAAGTCAATGCTTAGTTCTTATTATCCTATTAAAAAATACACGATTATAAACATAATTCTTTTGATGAACCCTTTCGAACCAGAGAACAGACATGCTACGCCCTAATGTAAATCCACTTTTTTGTTAATATGTTGATATTTTTGTCTATTTATATGTTGTGAAAACAAAATGATAGGTTTGCCGTGCAAGCCTGCCAATTTACTTTTGAAGGAGTAAATTTTGCAAAGGAGTGATGATACTCAGTTAATGACGTCACTCCAGACCAATCAAGCGGAAATAATAAAATTGATCAAGGATAAGAATGATGTGAGTATCTTAATTATCAAAACAAACGCTTGTTTTCAAGACAACACGAACAATCGATCTTCGACTTCTTGACACTCATTCTGTTATTTACGCCACGTCTTTGTCATCGATGCATGGGTGTACGATGAGACGCAAGACACCTCACATATGTCTCTGTCTTACGATTTCCGGTCCTATAGGATTAACCCTTTGCGGCCCGGAGTTTTTTTCTCCGACAATCTATCCAAGGAATATTTAATAGTATTTTTATGTCATTTATATTGCTAGTTCATGTATGTCTTTATTCGTTAAAGAGGACCTTTTATTCGTCCATTTGATTTTTTTTGCGAGAAGTAAATAATCTGGCAACATTTTTAAATGATTGCTTGTTTTACTAATTTATTTAAATTCATTAACATTAGATATGGATATTAATTAAACACACAACCAAAATAATTTGTATATTTATTAGTCATACTATAAGCTAGATAATAGATTTATAGATAAAAAAATCCATGATAGTTTCATGTATGCCGCACGAATTGTCGCTAGTAAATTGTCAGGATAAACATATTTCACTTACTAAAAAAATGATATTAAATCATAATTATTATTGTAGATTTTTTTTGAATTCGTTACATGTGCACTTATTTATTCATGCATCTGAAAGTATTGCAAGCTTGTCAAAGTGTTTGATATTTTTGAGACTGCCTGTATATTGTAACCATATATCATATTTTTTAGAAATAATAATATGATATAGATTTTAATTATAATGTCCGAACTGCAATGTGTTTTTGCGAATTAAAATTATAAGCATGTGAGTAGTTTTGTGGTGGTTGAAGTATACGAGCTCCACCCAACTGGAAGATCATTTAAAGTGCACCATTGCTGCATCTCATTCGTCTGATGAATGAGGATATGAAGACGAAAGAGATGGAAGTTGTTGTGTGTTAAACAATTTGCAGGAAAGAAAGTGTAAGTTGAATTGTGGAAGTTTGCCTCTTCTCGCCTCTCCAGATGACTGGTTACTAGGTCATATTCGTGAACCGGATTTCTTCAACGTCGGTTCAACATTTGACTCGTGATACGTCTGATAACCTGCTGGTTCGTCAGACCTGAAGACTGGTTCTTAAATATGACATGCAGAACCTTCCACCATATCAAAATGGATCAATAAGGCGTATTGTATGTGGATGGGTTAGAACGTGATTGCAGGATTAAACGTGTATTGTGCAATATATTATACATACGGAGATCTAAGATAAATAACATAGAATTGGGTTTTATGTTTTTATGGAAATGTCACGGAAAATAATGATTATAAAGGTAATTTAGCAGAAGTCTTAATGATCCAGAGATTTATATGTACATACATAATAACTGTCATTTCTTTGCATATTCTAAACAAAAGGCTTTTCTCTTCGAAGAGCAATTTTGTGAACGGTAAAGAAAAGCAAATGAATGCAAAAATTAGATTGTTTACAGCCAAACGTTTCATCGAAAGTTTTTGCAGAGGTTTTTTTTTATTGAAGCACAATCGCGTCGTATATCAGTGACTCATTTTTGACAGTGGGCCATGCCTGTATGCAAGTACAGGGTGTTCACAATTAATCAATATAATCACAGACTAAGATTCAAAGTAAAATTATTAATCATTCTGGATTGAATTGTAAAATAGATCATCAAAAATTGTATTTAAAAAAAAAACAAATTTTGAATTTACATTATGAATATGAAACATTTTACAAATCAAAAATTCAACCAATTAATAAAAAATAATTATAATTTTGCTATTTATTCATAGATCCTTACTCATCTAAAATTCTCATTTAAATAATCCCATCCTAATTTAAACGCAATGGAAAGCCCCCACATGAGAGATCCTTTTCCCGGAAAATCCTCTTAAGGAGATCGTCTACATTCCATAATGAATATATTTTAAAAAAATCTAAAAGTAAAATCAATGGCACAAAGACATAAAAAATTGCTTTCGGCGATAAAAAAAACCTATATTGTTAGAGTGTATATACAGCGTTCTGAATGTAGATCCATTTTTATATATTGGATCTTCAAAGAGGCTAATAGAAAAAAGAGACGTTTCTGCCTAAAAGTGATGAAAATTTAATTAAACATAGAATGTTGATATTTAATGTGTTGACTAGGCAATCTTTATTAAATATAAAAATATTTTTAAAGTTTGACAAAGTATGTTAATGGGAGTGGTTAGAAAAAGTAGTTTCAAGAAAAACGCGTTTAAAGCTTCTCCGCCTATAACTTAACGGATTTCATTTATATCGTCTTGAAATTCACTAATAGTATTCTTAAACATTGGTTCTTTCCGATTCATATTTTTTTTAAACTAACAAGGCAGAAACGTCCCTGATTATATAAACTTATGAATGATCTTAATTTTTAGATCTCTTAAGAACAAAGTATTTGATATCAAGTGAATGAGATTAAATCGAGAGGTCATGGACATTTACGACGAAGCAATGATAGCCATCTTTGGCTCAAGTTCAAACAACAGCATCACAAATACGCTGGGATGATAATATTGGCAGGAATAATAGCGATGAACATAATTGTTGAACTTTAACATTAATTATCTAACCATTTGTCAAGTTTTTTTATATTTCGACAAATATAAAATAAAAGAGGGATTCAAATTTAGCCCGGAATTTGGCTGTACAAATTTAATCGTAATATATAAAAATACAAATGAATTGTCTTATGTTTCTATGTAGTTCCCTTCATTTTAAAAAAAATCAATCGAGTAGGAAGCTTCTTGATCTCGTGGCATTTCTAGTTATACAGATTGAATTTTTCTTTCAAAAACACTTCTTCAACATATAATTCTTCTTACACACATAGCGAAGAAAACTTTGTTTGACCGTTTTAATTGAGTCATTTTGTTAAAATGCATTTTGCCTAATTCAAATCAGTTATAATTCAAATTCAATTTTGACTAGCAATAATATTCTGGTTATATTATGCAAATATATCCAGTATAAACTAGTTTCAACTAGTAAAAACGCGCTTTTTTCTATAGCAAAATTATATGATACATGACCTTATTAAACTTTCTTTGGTGTATTTATTACAACTCGACCCTAATAATGGGGATATCGGTAAAATATAATATATACTTGGTTCAGATTTTTTCAGAGTTTCATATTGTGTACCAAATACATATTATGGTAGCAAGTGAAATCAAATTAAATTAAACTGAGAATAAAAATATTTCTACCGATTTATTATAAGATATGATGGAATTTATTATAGAGACGAGAAAAAATATATTTGTTTAGTGTTAAGAGCGTTTCTGAGCATGGTGTGTTACAGTCACACATGGGTCGGACACACCGGTGCGGTAACCGGTGTTAAAGACCGGACCGATTTTTTCACCGGTTGCGTTTGAGATTAAGATGTTTCGCGAAAGTATATAAAGTCCCATACCGAATGCTGAGCGGTCATTCTCTGCTCAGGTGTCGTTCTCATAAAGTGGAGCTCAGGTGCAAAAGACGTTTCAACTCCTTTATCAACGCCAACATTCAAGCATCGCGCCAGGCTTTGTCGCAAAGCCGCTCCTAATCCGAAGACAAGTGTTATCTTAACGTGACGGTTGTGCTTTATAGTGAGCTGCTTCGAAAAATTGTGCCAAAATGAAGTTCATCGTAAGTACATGCGCTTCCCTTATCTACCCGCTTTGTACCCCACGAGCCGGGGAATACTGAGGAACAACCCTTAAGTTGGCATATCGTATGCGAAATATTATATATTTGTCATTTAAAAAATATATATCCACAATTCCGCCAATTGATTATACAACGGCAAATTTTTTCCAATAATTATAATTAATATTCTTAAAAATTATTTATAAATTAAATTCATTTGTGGTTGCAAATCAATTCCCTCACAGATAGTCTAATACAATATTAATCGCCTTAGTATTTACTTTTCAGATCCAGGAAATCACATTAAATCCGGATCGAGATAATCAATCAGAATTCAGATTTCCCTAATCTCTAGATTCGATAATATTACTTTCCACGATCTGAATTTAAATCCGAACTATTCAAAACGACTACCGGTTTCAAACAAAATGTGTTCGGAAAATAACAACAATTCGGATGAAACATTTATTCAAAATATTTGAACAAATCCTGCCGCGGAAAATGAAAAGCACAATGTTAAATATTGATCGAAATGTCGAACGTGCTCTGAAATTTCAAGGAAACGCGTGAAATATTAGAATATTATATAGAATTAATGCATTCATAATTAATCAAATACAAATTTAAACAATAAGATGCTTTTTTAGATACATTTTAAAGCATCACAAAACAACTATTTGCCTGAAATTGGAGCTTATGCTATTTTACGGGCCATCAAGTTGAGCGTGTTTAAGGGACGTTTCTACCTTGTTTATTAAAAAAAAACTTTTTTCCCTTCGTGTATCGGAAAGAATCAATGTTTAAGAATACGTTGATTAAATTTCAAGTCGATATAAATGAAATTCGCAAAATTATAAGCCGAAGAGGAGTGGAGAAATTTTAAACGCGTTTTTCTCGAAACTACTTTTTCTAAGCTCATGGAAGTGCTCCCAAACGTTCTAGACGAACATTCTTTGTGAAATTTAGCAAACACATGTATAACAAACGCCTTCATCATATAGACTAGAATTATCCAAAAATATTTAAAAGTGTCTATTTAATGAACAAAAAGCTACAAAAAATGTTGATAAGAACAAAAACTTTTTTTTAACGCTTACTATTTTTTAATATTTCTTTCTTATTGTAGTCTAAGCTGTACACAATATTATACTTAGTAAAAATGTGTTTAATTTTTTTGATACAAATTATTTGTTCAGGACTTAAGACTTCCATGGTGAATAATGTCATTACTCATCCATCGACATATGTGACTCCCCCCATTCCCACTACTATACTTTGTCAAATATTAAAAAAATATTTTTATATTCAATAACAACTGCCTAGTCAATATACTAAATATCAACATTCTATATTTAATACTTTTTGCATAAAAAATGTTTAATAAATATCATAACTATTGTAATATACCCTGGTGTGATATTATTAAAACAGTTCAATCATAGGACTTGAATAATCCTTCATTGGCATGCAATTCCCATATTAATCATGTCCATAAAATATATATCTAAGGGGTGCTTTCGAATGGCTTTTAAAGCACTTTTGTATTTTTTTTACAGGTATTGACATTGTTCGTTTTTGGGCTCATCGCCCAGTCTTCCGGCAAGACCGTCTCCGACGATAAAGTTAACGACGAAAGAAAAACGGAAAAAAGAGGAGCCGTCCAACTTCAGGAGACTAGACTATACGCCACATCAGCTCCAGCACTCGCTTCCGGTTAGCTAATTCCGTCCAAAAAATACAAATCGGATATTTCTCAATTCAAACTAAATTTTGAACAATTTCGCCCGTATTATCCTACAGTGTTGGAAGTGTAACCTAGTTTTGATCTAATTTTCGCAGTTTCCCACGGTTCAGGACTTTTAACAGCCGGTGCCTCCATGCCCGGAATAGTCTATGCTCCGGAAAAGCAGATAGTAGCATCTGCCTCACCTTCTCAGGTAAGAATAAACATTCTACATACATTTATCTCTGCAGTACGTATTTTTATATGAAAGCACTTTTAAGAGATGAAAATTTGCGCTGGAATTCGGACTGCATGCAAATAAGTCAACCGCAGTGTCTCATTAGACGTTAAAAAAGGATTATTTTACGGTTAATTAATAAAGCGAAAGAGCCTCCGAAGTAGTAATAAGCAAGCATGGGGGCGTTGGCAAATATCGCGGAAAATTTTCACCAAACGAGACTTCCTGTAATAAAGTAAACTTTCTGTTTATAGCCTGCATCGCGGTCTTTAGGAATAATGTCTCCTTTTCGTCCTTTTACTGCTTTTTCATAAAACATTCCCGGTGTGGCAATGTCCCAGTCCTCGCCCCGGGAAACCTTTGATGGATTATACAAAAGGACCTTTATTCCCCTCACATTTTCTTTCCACCCCTTCGGCATGTATAAGAAATGTACATAATAAAAACAGTTCAAATAAAATGAATTTTACCCCCGCATAGACTTTTACCGCAGCAATAAGAAGCAAAAATTACGGCCCTATTTCCGAGAATAGGTATTCGAATTTTTTTTATTCCTTTGTAATCAAACGAAAGGAGCAAAGAATTGACACATGTATGAGGACGAATTGAAAATGTTTTTCCTGAAGGTATAAACAAAACCAACAGAAAGCACTCAACTTTTCGTCGCTAAACTATTCCTCGAAAACGAAAAAGCATATTCTTTAAACGAAAAAACATCGTACAATCCAAAATATTGTTTCTTTGAAAAATAACAATTTTTTTAAAAGATTTATGGAACAATCTATTTTGTTATTTATTGTATAAATACATGTATTTTATTAAATTTATGTAACATTTTTATATCTGAATATAAGCGATAATATGACACATGGTAATGCGTCGCGAAGCGACGTGAATTCAATGCATTTTAATAGAATCAAGTGTCTTAAATTGAACAAATTCTCAAATATGTCTCATTTATGTACATTAATATTTTAAGTTAAGTCGAGCTCAGAAAGATCCCTGTATAAATTACCTCAGGTCCAAGCAGAGATGCAATCTTATAAATTATTTATAATCCCCACCCGCATTAATAAAAGCATCACCTCCACACCCCCAGGGTAAATGGTATAAAATTCAGCTTAATCGGGTGAGTAAACCAAAATAATTCGAGTCGTTAACGTTTACCCGCTTGTAAATTTTAACGCGTGTTAATTAACTTTGCTTTACGGCTTGTCGATCCCGTGGGAATCCCCGCGAAAAGTTTATACAAGGCCATTACACCTTTCCCCACACACTTCACCCAAGTGCAAAGTTTTTTTTTATGAAAATAAATTATTTAACGCACACAACAAAATGAAAGCTCGAGGGGTGTATACAGCTAAAAATACAACCGTAAGCACGCAAGGGTTGAAGCGTTAATGGGGGGCTTTACGATGCTCGGGAATGCGTGCATTTAAGTGTTTGAATTTGTATTTTTAATAATTATTTATATCTATTTTACACGCTAAACGAATGTAAAAACGCGTAAAAATTGTGCATTTGCAATCAAAATTTGTGGTTGGAATTGCATCATAAAATGCAATCGTGTCTAAATATGAATTAATAAAAGATATTATATTAGGTTGTCCCATAAGTCACTTTCGCAAATGAACACAGATCTAATAGCTAACAAGTTAGATATTCCCCTAACATCCGTCCATAATCATCTGACAAAATTGTGCTACATCAATCGTTCAGATGTGTGGCTTTCTCATGAACTGACTGACTCAAATAAACTTCAGCGTATTTCAACATGCGATCTTCTTGTCCAACGACATAATAGCCAACCTTTTTCGAAGAGACTTGCCACTGGAGATGAAAGTTGGATACTCTATGAGAATATCCAACGTAAACGGTCTTGGACCAAGGGTACAGAAGCTTTAACTGTAACTAAACCTGGCCTACATCCAAAAAAAATTTTGCTATGCATTTGGTGAGACTGGAAGGGGGTAGTTTATTATGAGCTACTTCAGCGAGGTGAAAAAATCAATTTAACAAAATATTGTTTCCAACTAGACAATCTAAAGGATGCAATTGCCGGAAAACGGCCAGAATTAGCGAACAGACGAGGCGTTGTTTTTCATCAAGATAACGTCAGGCCTCACGTGTCTTTGCTAAAGTATTTAATAATGATTAACACATTCCGGTTCGCTAATTATAGTGCGAACCAGAAGCTCAATTTCGCATAAATGAATTATTTAAAAATCTATTTATTATAAAAGCTTACTAAGTGCTTAAGTAATATTTTTTTGTATAATTGAGACTAGTTCGATCCGATCCGGTGCATAATGTGTTAATATTGCAATTGTACTTTCTTTTGTGTTTAATTACTTTTTTTTTAATCTTTAATGACCACTGAAATGGCCATCAATCATTTTTATTACTAAAAAAGAGTTTTTGGTCTGTCAAGCAAAAAAATTAATATTAGCCAGACATTCATAAATGACATCGTTAGAGTTGAATGGCAAAAAAAATGAAATTATTAAGCTCGTCTAATGTTGATTATGACAAAGATGATATGTGACTTGGCTCATCTTCTTCGTGTATTTTTTTTTGAAAAATTATTTTAATGTGTTTTGAGGTATGTTAAAGAAATTCGAAAGTTTTTTCCATGTGTTGTTCATATCAATTTTTTCAAATTTGTCATGTTGCATAACGAACCTTCAAACATATTGTTGAAGATAATGACCATATAGCCCATTGTTAAGTCGTGTCGTAATTAAATGCGTGGTTTTAAAAGAGTCGTGTGAACTTTGAAGTATATTGCCCAATCAAAAACAGGATATTGCTCAGTAGGCATTTTAGTTTATATAGTTAAACGTTTCATATAAAACATGTGCTTCCCGTTCGTGGTAAACGTTGATTGATTACGAGCTATTACTTGAGATTGGCAGACAAGTCTTCGTAATTGATCTACATCATCAGGTACTTTCTTTGAGAAAGTGAGAGGATTCGGAAAGACAATTTGACAGAAAAACAATAAATTGGTTTGGCGATGCAATGAAGTACGCGAGAGAATGTCTTCGAAACCGGGTAGGAAAACCGGAATTTGCTTCTTTATTGGTTGATTCATTGAAAGTTATTCAAATAATGTGATGCAATAAATGCGCATTTATACATATTGATACAAAATGGCAATAAAATTATAATACATCAATTTGCTGAATGCAAAATGTTGTCGAATTGCGCAGGAAAGCTTATTTGTATTAAGCCATTATCATCGCACAATCTCTGGTGATATCTAATAATAGTCGTTGAAAATCTCGGATTTGGAACGATCAGCCCAAGTACAAAATCATGTGTGATTTAAGAACATTAAGCGAAAGTGGTCAGACGAGAAGTCTAAATAAGTACCGATCGCCCTGGACCAAGTATTGACAGGCACGCATTAAAAAGTGACCATATATTTTTTCTTTTTTGCAAAATTAAATATATATCTTAAATTCCTACATAAATTTCGCTTTCTCTTTTATTTCGAATGCAATTACTTTCGGGATTCGTCCCTCCTCCAAGATGTCTTAATCCAATTTCGACATTCCGCGCTGAAATTTATTCCCAACAATTAGACATTTCTAGAATTTTTGCTTAAAGGAAGTCTCCCGAAACTGTTTGCCGCTATTGTTTCTCCAAAAAAGCGGATAATCGGACATATTTTATTCGTTGCGGGCGGAAGACAAAACCGATTAAAGGGCGGACTTGAAAAACACCGCCCTGAAATATGATAAATTACGCCCAGGGGGTTGGATTAAAACATTAAATAAATTTATTAAAAATAGTCCCTTATAATAGCAATTTGAATTGTAGTGAATTTTGACATTTATATTCGATGTATTAAGGAGAAACGAGAAATAATCAATCATCTGTCATCATCAATTAAAATCACACTAATAAAAACCTTTGGGCTTTGTTGATGATAGCTTAGTTGAAGAATGAATCAGCTGACTCGAAAAAATCAGTTATTTTTACACTTGGGAATAGGAATATAGTATAATACCCACCTTCATCACAAGTGTTAGATTGCAGATTGGAAACCATAGAAAAACATGCTTCATTGACTTCATTGACACCCTCCTGATTATTTGATGAGAATTTATTTCACTAATGACGTAGGTACATCCAATTTATGAGGTTATTCTACTCTAAGTACTTCCCTAATGTTCCTATTGCCCTTTATTCTTTTTTATCCACCTTATACTACTTATTAAGCTTAAAAAATGTCCTTTCGCATCCGTGACATTTTCCGTTATTAAGTTTGCCTTAATTGCCTTAATAAACACCGACATTATTTATGAATTACAAAAAATATATAAAAAGTAGAAACAATTAATTTACAGCTTCTAAAATAAGATCATTAGTTTTTATATAGTTCATCGTTTATTGCAGCTTGTTATATTTTCATATTCAAGCAAAATTCCAAACGAAATTATTGCATTAAATGCATACAGAATCGAATGAAATACCGATTGAAAATGAAGTCTTCATTCATGAATCATATTGAATTTTATAATGAGACCAATTAAGACTTATAATTCTGAAAAGCGCACCAAAATCCCTTATTACACAGTGACCTGGAAAAAGTAGATATTTTTCAACGGAAATTTCTCACATCATCACGACATTAGGGATACTTTATAAATACCGGTCGTAAAAACCGGTTCGTTCTAGGACTTGGTGTTCATGTGTTAAAGTGTTCGATTGCTCTTATGGACTGCCATAATTGCCATGTGTAATCGTGTTATATAAGCTGAAGAATGCCGACTGAAGCCGGAGTTATGTTTGTATTTGTGTCAAGGGTGATTTTTAAGATTGCGAAGATAAGAGGGTATCAAAGAAGGAAGTAAATCGATTATTAATTCGAGGAATTTTCATCTGACGTACTTAAATAGGAGTTCTACGAAAAAATTCAATATTAAATCTTGTGAAAGAATTCCGCATTCCCCGCTTTATTAATTTTCTAGCAGACGTTTTCAGGCTTGTTTTCATGTCTGTGATATAAATTCTGTTATTAAATATTTAGTTTGGTAGGAAAAAAATATTTGTAGTTTGGAATTTCTAAATAATTAAGAATATATACATTTTGATTGTATTTCAACTTCGAAGCCTAATCAATAAATACATGTTACATTGTTTGAATATTCAATTTAGCTCTATGCAAAGCCCTCTCCTCATCTTGCAAAGATATCAGATGCAGTGTTAGCTGGACAACAAGCATATTCAGGTCTCATCAGCAATCAATTATATCAGGCACCTCAAGCATACAAGGTACAATCAATTTTCTTAATTGATTCATCGTCGTGTTTAATAATATCTCCTTGTAATGAAATAATCAATTGTATTCTGTTGCAGGTAGGTTTCGCAGCTCCAACGACCTATTCGGTATCAGCACCCGTCGCATCTCAATTGGCCTACAGCAAGCACCAAATCTACCCTCAGATCTACAGCCATCAACCCCAAGTTGCCATTCAACAGCCCCAAGTTCACTACTCAGCGTACACCCAGCCTCAAGCTGTATACACTCAGCCTCAAGTTAACTACGCCCTTCCCCAAGTATCCCAATTCGCTCAACCACATTACACACAAATCCAAGTACAACCCCAACATCAAGTTCAATATGTCCAACCTCAAGTCAGTTACCAGCATCAACCTCAAATTCAATACCATTCACAACCAATCACCCAACAAGTTTCACACCAAGTCGCATATGCTCAACCTCAGGCGACCATCTCCCATGCCGCATACACCCCCAACGTTGTAGCACAGCCCATCGCTAAATTGGCTCACTATCAACCAGCAGTTCTTGCCCAGCCGGTAAATGCAAATTCATCAAATAAAACAACGATTAAATCGACCAAAACTTAATCAAACAACAAATTTTCAGGTCTATACATCGCAATCCGTAGGATCAAAGAACGAAGGTGCTGTCAGCTATGCAAGCTTTTCCCAGGGACACAATGGTGCACTCCAGTATTCGACACCTGTTGCCAAAGTAAGCCACGGCTTAAATTTATTTGTATGCCATACCTTTGTTATCCTTAATAATACCACAAAGACCAATTTTGATCGTACATAAGGCAATAATTCCATTTTATGTAAAACATAATTTAATTTATACACAACGTATAAAATCAAAAAAATGTTTGATAACATATATCAGAATTAAATTTTAATTATATCATGATATTAAATATATTTTGCATATTATTAAATTGGTATGGATAAATATGAGCATTTATGTCAAAATGAAACTCGGACAGTTGATGAACTCTATATATATTTCACAATGGAAAGTTAAATTTATCAATCGTTAATAGAGCTTTGATTAAACACAAAAAATGCTGACGATATGATCTATTTGAAATCCATCTAAGACATAAACAATGAATGTATTTTCATATTAAACTCCATTTTTTGATCTTCCATGATGATGCAATTTGGCGAAAGAGCCATATTTTAAGTCTGTTTTATGCATAAAATGTTCGGCTATTTTATAATAATATCAATTCACCAGCAGGTAAGCTACACCGCCCCATCTGCTCTGTCCGCCCAAGCAGCAGCGGTTTTGAGCAAACAAGTCGTAGCACCTGTGGCTGCTGCAGTCTACCCATCCCATCAATATTACCAACAACCCCAAGTCCAGCAGGTATATTCCCATGGACAAGATTACAGCGTCCAGCCTCAGGTGTCCAAAGTAACCTACACCCAACCGCAAGTGACCTACGCCCCCCAGTACTTCGGTAAAATAGCACAAGGAAGCCCCATAGCGTATTCCGGCTACAACCACTAAGTGACCAACGTTGCAGACATTACAGAAAAGTATTATTAGTTAATGTTAAGCTAAATAGTTGCCATACGTCATCGACATTCAACACCATTCCAGGCTTATCGTTCATTGTTATAGTTTTTGTACATTTTATGTAAGAGGCTAGTTTAATAAATATTTTTAGATATTTCATCCGAGTTATTATTTATAAAATGCGAATCATATCAATTTCATAAATATAATAAAATACACACCTTTAAGACTCTTTGATTGTAATCCAGAGAATTATGGCTATTTAATTCTCTCGTTTATAAAAATATAAGAGAAAGGTGGTTATCAACGGTTTATATAGCCTAAACTATGACCTTAAAAAGTTCTTGCATTTTTATGACTACTCTTTAATCCAAATTATTTTAAAAAATGTCATTATTATTGATTTTGATTCGAATATTACTCATTTCGGATAATAGTCCCTCCGAACCATCTATGATAAAAATGTTGTTATTGTCATTATTGTAATAGGGTATATCACATGAACGTTCGGAATTTGTAGATGAGAGTTAAAACGCCATAATTTTTACATAACATAATTTACACAAACAAAATAATATCAATTCGCTCCTATAAATTTTTATAAGTTAGAAACTAAATAATTTATTCCATTTTTATAAAAAATCTGTGCTTTTAGGATCAATGTATTCTTCAATGGGTTCGTGGAATTTTATGCCTTAAAAGTATTCCAAGTGAAAAAAAGCTAAAAATCTATTGTAGGCTTGGTAAATAAGGTGAATGTGCTTTCCATGTTTATTTATTAGAATTAAAATTCCGACTTTTCATGTGAAATGCCTAATATTCCGCGATGCTGTTATTCAAATGATTAATGATACGACGCGTAAGCACGTAAAATATTTGCTAGTTAAAAACGAGTGCATTACAAATAAGGAACTTGTTATGTTAATGTTGATGTGTAATTTTGGTGAAGGCTTCGTTCGTTTTAATACATTGATTATTACTTTCATACATTAAACAAGTCTTGAAGAAAATAAAAGACTCTCTAGATTTAAATGTGATAGAAATTATAATAATTATATTAAAGCGGTGTGTTTATTATAAAATAAACAAAGAAAGAAAGAAGTGCTCTAGTAATCAATAAGAGAAAATAAAGAAAAATATTGTATTGCCGAGAAATTAGCCGAACTAGACCTTGTATAGTACTTCCGAATTTTTTTATTCTTCCTCAGCCAGTGGAATTCTTCCGATAACATCAACGAACGTCAGCAAAGTTTCGCAAGCAACTATCATCATCCACTTTCCCATTTTTTTTAAATTGATCTACTTTTACTTTCGTTGTACAAGTGATTTATAATCGGTTTGGCGTTCAATGGCAACATCTTTCACTCTTTTTTGCGGAGCCGCTCACCGAGGTTTGAACGTCAAGTTCAAGAATTGTGGGCGTTGCTGTTTCACTTTTACAATGATGCTGCAAGAATTCTGCAATGAGATGCAGCATGATTTTATAACAACTTTTTAATACCACTTCGATAAGATCGAATAAATGTATTAAATCTACACGATTACATTGGGGCGTAACAAAAAAGCGGATTTTTCTCTCGTTTTTTGCCGTTCAATGTGCATTTTATGTAATGAAATAAATTCTTAAGATCGAAATTGAGATAATCTGAGATTCTTCAGCATGAAGACTCTTTTAATAAATGACGACCTCCCGTTTGGGTTCAGAATGTGCAACGCTCGATGCAACAAATTTCTGCTTTTCCACGTTGTAGAATCTTGGACTCTTTCCAAAACTACCTACCACAAACAAATTGAAAGCTATTAAGATAAGGATGTACTGTAGAATATTGAAAATACAATAGACAAGCGAAAATACAAACGATGTGTCGTTGTAGCATATATTGTATAATAAAAGATTATCGCGGCTCTTAAAAGCGCTGAAAACGTTTAACAAGAAATAAAAAATGATCTGAATAATTTCGTTATACTATGATACAGAATTTATCCCGAAAGTAAGTGTACTAAATTTTTATTTTTTTTTAAGAAAAAGTGTACTTGAAAAAAAATACAAAATTCTTCGCCTACTTCAGAACCTTTTTTCTGCACCTGCACTTCAGTTGAAATTTTAATTCCACCCATTTGTTCTCTAAGGGAGAGGAAAAGATGATAATCTGAAGGCGCCAATTCAGGGTAATACATCCCAACCAAGTCCAAGAGTTGATCACGCTAATTCACACGCCACAAGTTGAAAACCGCCGTTAAGGTTGAGGATACCTATGAAATTTCGCTTTAAATGGTTGCAAAATTTCGGTAGAAATTCTAAACGTAGTATAGGCATAATGGATACTTGAACAATATAAACAATACACTGATGTTTTTATTATAGAAGGGTACGAAAAGCATATTTAAACTATTAAAATTATGAAAAGCATAATGTAAAGAAAATCATTGTAAAATATAATAACCATCATAATTAATACAATATTTAAATAAAAGGAAATGCTGCAAGTGTTGACAATGATACAGCTCATGCATATCATGAATATGCATGAGCTGTACATCCTGTTAATCTACAAGATTTATACAAGAAAATTATGTTCATCTTTCCGCAAAATACAAGAGTCTTGATTTAACTAAAGTAACTTTAAGAGAAAAGTTGGAAAGCAAGCTGTGGAATTTAAATACAAATGTAAATATAAAATTTAACGTATTCATTACAAATCAGTTTTGGTTGAGCGGTTTTTTCGTTATGATAAATACAGTCAACTCTTCTATAGCGTCGAAATAGGGACCACGCTTTTGAAAAAAAAAACGCTATAGAAAACCTATACAAAATTGTATTTTGTAATTTAAATGAAATCAGCAAATCAAACATTTACCAATTTATATATTTTAAATGCGCTTGTGCGTATTTAGTTTGTTAACAAAAAGCGAATAAAACAGATGTTCATCTAGGGGGCATTTTTTTGATGATGATCTTCAATTCATTAAACAATTTTCTGTTAATTAACCCCTAAAGGAGTACTATCCCAGAGCCTGAGACCCCCCCCCCTCCAGTCTTGTATGTTATCAACAGTGCTTATTTACAATTGACTCTGCCTTGAATTGAAGATTGTCTTATGCTTATAGGAGCTGACAGAAAGTAATCGGTGTAAAGCGATTATGGCATCAACGACTTTATCGATTTTTAAATTTGCTCACTCCTCAAGAGGTTAAACTATTATTATTAAGATTAAAAGATATGCGCGTATTACATTATCAAATAGTTTTATTAAAAAACACCAGATTATACAAATAGATTTTTTTACTGTATTTAACCAAAAGCGTTTAGCATCACAGAATACGTTATAGAAGAGACCCATATACAAAAAAATCACTGCTAACGCTATAAGAAAAACTTTATAAAAGTGTATGCTATAGAAGGGTTGACTGTATTTATAATACGTAATTCATGATAAATACAAAATTCGGTATTATAAAACTTATTTCCTAGATCCATGGATAACAAATATTGAAACCACTAATAAAGACATACAGGGTCGTCTATTGGCTTTTTTTTTGTTTGAGGTGGTATTTGGCAATCCCTTTTATGGATTATTGCCAACCATTTTTACATGGTTTTTAATAGTGAATTTATGTTTTTAAAAATGTGATCGCCAACAAAAACGGAAAAAAATCAACGTAATAAAAAATTTTGAGAAATAGAGTACGAGTATTTTTAATTTTAAATGCCTGTATCCAGGATTAGGCTGATTTTATGCATTCGTAAAATTAAATAAACGATTTATAAAATCAAATAGAGCAGCCAAAGATAAATCGATTTACAACAATTATTATAATATTTTTTAAAAATACTGATTATTAAATAAAAATTCCCATTAAAATAATCTTATCCAATTTTATTCATATGCAGATTACATTTTCAAGCCACTATATTATAATTTTTCTTTGTCATTATAATCTCAATTTTACAAAATTTTTGCTTAAACTTTTGAATACCCTACTTTATATAATTTTCAAGCATATATGAATGTACGTTAATTTTTTTAAAATTCGTTTTAATAATAATTTACAAGCTATTTGCCAGCAGCCGAGATGTACCAAGCTAAGGCTTATTCTAAAAAATCTCTACAGACTCGTACATGTAAAACCATTGTATTTTCCTGAATATAAAATTAAAAAGGCCCAACCCGCGTTATTTTTTATTTCGCTGAAAAATGTGCTCCCTACATCATTTCACTTCGTCATAACAACTGTTGACATGTACGCTTGTTACATGTCGTCAAAATTGTACATATTTAATGTCATGTAAGACACAACAATAGCGATATTTCTCGCAGTTTCACTGCCACTCAGTTTCATCTGAAGATTTTTTTCTTCATATTTCCTCTTCACGTTTTATGAGATGCATTTGTCAACAGACGTAATGGCCTGTTACGAAAAATCGCACGAAAAAATTTCCGCCCCAAAATTGCGGATTTTGTTTCGGGGCGTGATTTAGACGCTAAGTAACAAATCATTGTCTGCTATCCATCTATGTTATTATTTTAATAAATATGTACATATCGAATAAGATATTTGTTTTAACGATTGCAATTTTAAGAGGTAGAAAGCGAAACAGATTGCGCAATTATATGAAATGAAACCTGTTTTCATTCGAGCTAATAGCCGTCAAAACATTATTAAAAACTCAATAAAAACGATGTTATATATTCAATGTAACCATTAAATTTATAAAAATGTAGCTTACTCTGACCATGTGATGTTCAACTACTGTTTCTTTACAGACTGACTACTTAAAGATTATTTGAATGCCCCGGTTTGAACAGTTACAACATTTTAAACATATCTATAAACGTTGTTCAGTCATAGCTTCCACAGTTACGAAATACTACCTAGTGTTTCTGACCATTATAACTACAAAAAGCTACTTATTTATAAAAAATGTACCCAGGAAACACTACTTAATATGCACAGCCAATGTGTTCAATCAACTACCATTGAACCACTGGCCAAACTGTTCACCCCATCTATAATATATATATATATATATATATAAATATTAGAGAAACCAAAATATTTTACCAATTAACCCTATCGGACCAGAATCTATGAGTCAGGGACGGTTCGTGTTGTCTTGAAAGCAGGCGTTTGTGTTGATAATAAAGATACTTGTATCATTCTTATCGTTGACCAATTTTGTTATTCCTTCTTGACTGTTCTGGAAAGGCGTCATAAGCCGACTATCACCACTACTTTACAAAATCTACTCGTACAAAAGTAAACTGGCAGGCTTGCACGATAGTCTTGTCCTTTTATTTTCGCAACACATTAATTGTACAACACTTGTATTCCTGAGAATTACAAATCAGGATAAGCCAATAGAATATATTGTCATTATTCACATATGATGAATAATTATGCATGTTATTATTGCATAATTATTGAATGAAAAATATGTGATTAGTGATCGATCTGATATTTCTCGATATATTTCATTGAATAAACGTCGCTTCACGACATATCACAGTAAGCATAAAAGTTCGCAGTGATGGTTAAAAAATTTTTATTTATTTTAGAACTTCTAAAAATTACATATGAAGCTACATTAAAACAAGCTATCGCAAAAATGTTCCAATTAGGTTTCCACTTATATCGGTCGTTCAATTTAGGCAGCAAATGATAAAACAATAAACGTACACGAAGCTCATTTCGAGTAGTGTTATCGTTGAAAAACATCGAACAACCCCTATTAAAAAACACGACCTTGGAAATAAAACGCTTTACGCCACCCTGTCCAACAAGTTGTACGTTCGCTTTCCACGTGTTTTTATTTCCCCATAGTACAGCTACCCTTACATATATCCCGAGTAACATTAATGTCGTACCCAAAAAAAAAAAAAGGAATAATTGAAACAACGCCAGAAAGAAGCACAAGAAAAAAGTAAACGGTGAACGAATGAGGAATGTACGAACTTTCGAATTGTAAAAACAATGATTTGAATATGCAAATACTGTTTTGATGCTACAATGAATCATTCTTTTGACGGCGTACTTGTTAATACTTAAAACGTCTTCGACGATAACTTTTCTGTTTTTCGAGACAAGTTAAAGACTTATTAATGATGCCGAGTTGTCTAGAATGTATTTTTATTGGAATAAAATTGATTTAATTTGCACGGAAGAATAATAAAATAACGAAATTTGTACGAAATGTGGGATCGACGATTTTTATTCGCGGCGGGCGGAATTGTTAAAAGCTCTCCTGTATGAATGGAAAGCTCTCGACGCACTTCCAGGAAGCTTTCACGGCTCAAAATCTAAAGAAACATAATCAAATTATTTTATAGAAAATTGATTTAATATGTTTTGATTCATTTTATTTGCCATCGAAATATATTTTGTCCGAAAGCTAATTACAAACTAAAACAATGATATTCCTTGACTTATGATCGAAAAAGATTCCTATATATCGGCCATGAGTCCAGTAGATTGGAAGCTCAATTTTATTATAAGACAATTAAAAAGATTAGAAGATTCTTGGAAATTCTTATTGGACCTTAAAGTGATCGATGTTTTTAAATATTTTTTTATGTGAAAAGTATTAAATATAGACTGTTGATATTTGGTGTATTGACTAAGCGATCTTTATTGTATATAAAAATATTTTTTTTAAAGTTTGACAAAATATCATAAAAGGAGTAGAGGAAGCCACGTATGTCGATGCGCAAGTTATGACATTCTTCACCATGGAAGTCCTATGTCCTAAAAAGTTGATTTGTAGCAAAAAAAATTAAACATATTTTTACTTGTATTTGTATAGTATTTTGTACAGTTTAGACTACAACAAGGAAAAAATATTGAAAAACAAAAAAATAATGAGCGATCGAAAAAAAATTGTGTTTTTACCAACATTTTTTGTAGTTTTTTTGTTCGTTAAATAAACACTTTTGAATATTTTAAAATCATTGTAGTCTATACGATTAAGACGCTTATTATACATGTAACTGCCAAATTTCATAAAGAATGCTCATCTAAGACAAAGGGGAGCACTTCCATGAATTTGAAAAAAGTAGTTTCGAGAAAAACGCGTTTATAGTTTCTCCTCTCCTTGACTTGAAATTTACTGAACGTATTCTTAAACATTGGTTTTTTTTCATTTTATAAGGTTTTTTTTAACTAACAAGGTAGAAACCACCCTTAAGCATTAATTTTCGGATGTATATATATTTTATTTTACCCAAAATTATAGAAACTGATTTGAAAACGATAACACTGCCCTAATCGGGGATCTGGTCTTAGATGGTGGTGAGGGTGTATGGGTTTTTAAATTTCAAAAAAATCTATTTCTACTTAATAGCACAATATGTCAAGAACATTTTCCAAAAGTTTCAAGTAAATCCTTTGGAATTTTCGATTATTAAGTTCGTCCGGCAGGGAACATTTTATACACTCATTCAAGAGACGATTGACTACTGAATGAACGAAGATTTTTATTTTCTTTGATCATAACTTATTTTACAAAGCAATACATTTTACCTGTAGGTAGTCCCATGGTTAAGCAATTGGATTCGTAACTAAATCATATTGAGTTTAAATCTATAGGAGATATGATTGGTGACTACATTTTTAAAAACATATGTACGCCATAAAAAAAGTCAAAATTGTTAAGTTCAAAAAAATATATATGCTGTAGATTTTACTGGAAATTTGGCTTTTTTGCATACAACTGTACTAAAAATTCAAATATACATATTTTATTAAAATTCTTCGTTTACTCTATTATATGCTTTAAAGTTTGAATGAAATATCTTTTTTGTTATATTAGAAAAAAAATAGAGAAAACGTGTATTTGTGTCATATTCGCTATCGCATGTGGACAATGTTCATAAAAAATTTTTTTTAGGGGAACGTTTCCTATTCCTCTTATGTTTAAGTTAGGTGAAATTGGTTTGAATAGATTTTATTTAAATAGGATAAAACATTAAATTCATGTTTAAATTCTATTCCTCATGGAGGTCCTGCCCAATTTTTTTTAACACTTAAAATCCAATTTTTAGATCCAGGTTGCTATATTCATAAGTTAATATAGACAATCTAATCAATAATAAGATTTTATGAATCAATTTTTTCTTGTACGAGCAAATTGCTATGTTATTTGTCACCCCTCTAGTGACTTGTTCAACCAATAATGGTCATAATACTTATATATGAGTCCTGCAAATAACGCACTATATCAATAATTGGTCAGATTTAAACCACACAGATGATTTTTCAATTAAATGTTCAAAAGATAAATATATGATGATAACAAAACACATAAATAATTTGTAATTAAAGTAATTGGTTGGTTTATATTATGCATTTTTAGACCAAATTTAGCACAGCATGAAGATAGTAAAATACCCTTCCATGCAGAAAGGTGTCGGCGAATCCTTAGACATTAAAGAGGCTAAATTAAACAAATCCTTCGTAAAGAACTGTCATAGTTTCCGAGCTAATATTGAAAATGAGCAAAGCCGAGTACAAACAAGCATATTTATGATGGTCCATATATGACTCACCAGATTGGGTTATCTTCATTTGTACACACAGACGTGTGATTTACCGTCCTATTCCCTTTGCAGAGGACGGTCAACGAGGAGTAACTTTGGTCCTGGCGTTGATTTATGCCATATGAACTGTGGCAAAAAAGCTCACTGCTATCCCGAGGATTTATGATAAGCTGTCAAATAGGCACCCTTTAGTGCGAGCCAAACATTGAAAACAAATGTTGCCACTTGCGATATGAATATTGTATATGTACAGAATGATTGATTACCGGTGATATTTCGCCTAGGTGTTTTTAAGGCTGTGGATAAAATTACGACTCAATTATGGAGCTTTTCAAGCGCAACACCCAAAATGCTAATAAAAAAAAATTACCACGGAAACGAACGGGGAAAAATCGCATTCAGCGCCCATGCCAAACGGATCTGAAGCATAGCATTTATATGAATGTTTAAAATATTGAAATGCTTCAAATGAATTTTATTTTTCGGAATGCTGTTCGAATTGGTAAATAAAAAATGTTTCATTAGGCCTCAAATACGGACTTTATCAATTTCCGGTCGGTTGCAATACCAATTTACGTTATGACGTACAGAATATGGATCAATCAATGGTTTGATTAAAAATTGATACAGTAAATGTTAGCACCCAATAACTTAAAACCGTGTAAATTCATGAACAAATACGTCAAAATAAAAATATCTTGAATCATGATAAATTTACTGTTGAGTGTGAACAAGTATTAGAATTATATGCGGAGACTAGATAATGGTAAAATTATTCAAGAACTTCGCTAAGAACATTTTTCGGCAAATTTAAACAAATTAAATTTATAAACACATCAACCGAATAAGATCTGTGACCATATGATTACGCTAGTCTCAGATGAAAACGTATATAAATATTGTAAATTGATCATCTCGATCCAAGCCTGATTTTTTAGATATTAAAAGTAATTATTAGGGTGATTAATGAAGTCATGCAGGATTACTTTTAAGCGACTGTATGTTATATATTAAACTAAAATAGTAATAATTCCTATCTAAAAGTCCTATTTAAATAATCTTATCCTTAACCATATATGGAAATCATTGAGAAATAATAAATACAATATTATTACCCCAGAAATGGCACTTAGAGGAATAAGCGTGACCATGCGGTCACATATTTAGGTTAAAATTTAATCGCAAATATTAATCAAGAAAATAAAGAATTATGGATTTAAATACTCAATTGTCACATATTTTGTACAATTGCTTTGAGGTATTTCTATACAACAACTATTTCAGTAAACTTTGGCTATAAAAAATGTATGTTAAAGCAATTATTTAGCAAATTAAGCCACATAAGACCACATTAAGAAGACATTGCGGAGATATACTAACGACAGACATTCGCACTAACAAGTCGCCAATGTGGCAATCCAAACGTTGCTTAGTTAGCTCTTGATTAGCCAGCTAAGCCAAGTTACATATTTGGATATGGCGTATCAAATATAAACTTTAATTAATGTGCCTTCGAGTCAATAATTTTGCCTGTAAGCAATTTTGGCAGTGTACGAGCCGGCATAACAACATTAAATTAGGTCCATGACTGTGTGTCGATATGTCGTTGCGAGGACATCCCAATACTTCGACATGACTCCTTTGAGGTATGATCCTTACGGAAGGCTTATCTCCGGCTGTTAATGCACTAATTGCTACACCACCTCTATTTATTAGGGTCACTCATCTCCATTATGGATGCCGTAAATCGATACTTATATTGTCAACTGTTCGCACTAGATAATGTCAGCTTGTTTACAAATAGTGACCATCGTCCTTAGCACTCAGGGCTCCGCAATAATCTGGCGAATTTCAATTTCATACGTATTACACAAAAATGCTGTTAATGAGATAAAATATAATATGTTATTAAACGTATAGTATAGTGCATAATAAATTGAAATACACTCAAACCTCTTTTTGTGCGATTTCGAAGTTATGCGATTTTTTATTTCATAAAGAACACGTATCGAGATATTTTGGATAAAATAGGAAATAAATCATCAACACCGAAATTTGGAAAAAAATTATAATTTGGGACCGTGTAAATCATATTGTGAAAACGATATTATGATGAAATTGACATTGGTCATGAAAAAAATGATGATTTTTTTTTAACATAATATAATTGATACTTACTATACATATGTATTCTTGTATAATATAAAATCTAAATACAATGTCCTGTGTTCATATTAAATATATTGATAAGACTTGTTCGATTCTTTCAAGCCTAGTCTCGTTATTAAATAGCCAAAACTCATTCATTTATTCACTGGTATTCCGCTGTTAAATATAAAAAATTACATTTACTTTTAAATTATTCGCCTACATTGAAAGATAAAAGCTCTTTCGTGAAAGATATTCTCATATGCATCACAAAGGAATACATGACATAGCTTAAGCTAGATTGTTTTTCTTCTATTTGCTTAAGGCAAAGATATGAAAATTTCTCATTTTTATCTCATTTGGCGTAAGACATGTTGAAATATTGAATGTTATAAAACACTCTGAAGATGAATATTTTCGTAAAATGTTGGATTTAGTTTTCAGTTCATACAAACACAAATTAATTTTAATAAAAAAGTGGTTGAAATCACTCGTAATATTTTGAAGTTTGGATTATTTTTATGTCCAAAAATATGCGATTTTTAAGATTAAAATGTCGTTTTAATGTCGTTTACAAATTTATCTGAGCATCAAATAATAGCACCCCACATAATATAAAATAATCCCACTGCTGTGGAAATTAAATTGTATTTTTACGAAATATTTCCATTCGTGTTCCACGCCTAATGCTTGTTTATATGGCGGGACCAATTGTTATTTAATTTATTTCTATGGGATATTATTGGTTTTTAGAGAGGGATGCATTTGCAGATTAGATGCAGCATTCGAAGTCACACGGGGAAAATGCTTTCTGCATACTGTAATGCACTCTGGCGACCAAAAAAGACAACGAAATAGTAAATTGTAACCATAAAGTAAACAGTGCACTTTGCAAATGAATAAACACGAAGGCTTTAAGCCGTATCTCTCCCCTAATAGCATCCCGGCAAATAGACCCTCAGAACCTCTTACTGTACCATCGTTCGTGAACAATGTTTGCTTTCAACTTTGTATTTCGGATGTATGAGGTTAATTAAAAATGATGCTGACATGATGATCTAATACAGTGGAGAAAAAGTATTTATTAGAGAGTATTGTTGAAATGCCTTATCATGATCAAAATTGCTCAAAATCGTCATATTTTATTGGATACTTTAATGTAGCTAAATCTACTCTCAACTCGTTATATATTTTTTTAACAATTATATATTTAAAAGATAAGATTATCCAAGAAACAATTGATTTTGTATGCGTTTATGTTAATCTTATAATAATTATGTTAATCTTATAATTTATATGGATACTTATTAGTTTTTATATGAATGAATTTACATGTTTTTGTAATATTTAAGATATAAACGTCTATTTATTTTCAATATTAATAGCAATACATTTGAAAAAAATGTTGAAATATTGAATAAATATTTTCATGCTTATCATGAATTTGATGTTAAAATTTATTTGCTTCAATATCTCACTTGTAAATCAAAATTTCATATATGTGGTTTTTTAAGGGAAACTTTTATAGGCGCGGTAGGGCAAATTGGCATGAACGTCACAAAAAATGAAACTCTAAACGACAGTTGATCGGAATGTTAGATAGAATCATTAATATTCTTGCTGTCTCTGTTGAATACATCAAAGACATGCTATGCGCATGCGCCGTGCCACTTTTACCGTGCGTCTGTACGCAGCATAAAGCAACCATTAGATCAGTAGCTTTTCAATTTTATTTTATATTACACAAGCATTGTTTTATCTCGAAGCTAAAAAATTTCAATGTGTGAAGTGGAGTGAAATTGAGAAAAAGACAAGTACCGTCAGAGTGCGAGTCTTTAACCCTTCTGTCAATGAAAGGTTTAATTTCTTTCCGTCAATAAATTAGATAAACAAACTATCGTGCGAAATATAATATATAATACTAATCTGGTTTTTATAGACATATGGTTTGAAAACATTTTCTGCAGCATAGGTAAAAGAAAAGCATTTCTTATGACACAGGTAAAAATACAGGCCAGTCTAAGAAATATCAAGAAGAAACACCCGAAGTCCTGTACAAATCCTAAGAAAAAGTATCTAGGTCTGACCAAACCTATTTTATTAGTTCTAGACACATAAAAAATATAATTTTTCTCGAAACACAAGGATCCCGAACTCTATTTAAATTTTAAATTCTGTAAAGCCCACAAAAGGACAAAGTCGGGGAGATTTAATAAAATCTATACATAGCTACTGTTAAAAAAACTGGCCAGACCATATTATGGACATGAAGGTTAAATAACAGAAAAGCGAATAATCCCCAAGTTACGCTTCGTCTCATTATATAATATAGATTCAAACCTTTTTTTGTGCGACTTTTTTAAGTGCGATTTCGAAGTTATGCGGTGATGAGATTGACACTACATATACTATTTCTTCCGAAGACGAGAGCAATTTTGAGTTCCATCGAAAATTGTAACGAAAATTTGTAATTAAAATAATTATTATTTCTCTAGTGAGATACCAGACATCCTTAAAGTGTTTTTTTGTCTTATTGTTTTCCTAGTTTTTTATTAAACTTTTTTGTGCAATTTTGGGTATATTTCATATAGCGGTTTTAAAGTTATGGGGTTTTTAAAGCCCATGGAACGCATATTAATTTTTTCTTTGTCAGTCATTTTTTTTTGTGCGATTTTCCGCGAAACGCATCTACCGCATAAAAAAAGTTTAAGGGTATCAAGTAATTAATTTCATATAATGCCATCTATTAATGAATTACGTATGGTGAAAAAATATGCATTAAATTTCAATCAAAGATTATCCTGATTTTCAGATTTTAAAAATTAAATACCGAGATAATGATTAAGTGGGCAGGGCTTTTTGTGGGTAACTGATTTGGATCAATTATTAAAATATAAATTAATTTTAAAAAATCTAGTTAAATAATTTTATTTTAATTTATGCAATGGGAAACCAACATACAAAAACGATCTATCCCAGGGATAAATCGCTATCTGTATAATGTCTATGTTTGATAACTATCGCTTGAAGTAGAAGTTAAACATTATAAAAGTTGTAAGTCGCGCATGGTTAGATGATATAGATGAAGACAGATTTATGAAAAAAAAATGCTTTTTAACTTCATCTCACAATTATTTAATAAAAGGGATTAATTAAAAATTCATTTGGATTGCATAAAAATTAAGTAATTCCATCTGCAAATACGAGTATTTATTTTAAGTACTATGATCTTCCATGAATATTTAATTTAAATTATATTTATGTAAATTTATTCAGCCACAACGTTTCCTAATACTCTTAAATACGCGTTTAAATTATATCATATAATTAATTTTGTGAAATAAAATTAATGGTTAAATGGAAACAAGGCACACATTTGAACAAGTTTGGAACTAAAAGCAAGTAACAAGCAAATATTTGCGAAATTGATGTTGGCAAAAATTTATTTGCTTTGTTTTTTACTTTATTCGGCAAATATTTGCGTCGGCAAGCGATATCAAAAAAAAAATAAGAATCCATTTATATATTTACACTCAATGTGTTTCCGTAGTATTTTCTCGTTTGCTTTGCGGAAAAACGGGAGTAACTGCTTAGGAGCCTTTCATTTCTTCGGCAATGGCCGAAATAACTAAGCGAATAGGTTCTCTTTATTTTAAAAAGAAAAATGCGAATCGTTTATTTTTTAACAACAACGAAGCAATGCGTATTCGTATTTTTTGTCGAGTACAAATACGGGTCGTGTAAAGGGAAGTGTTATTTGTATGTCTACAACCGCACTAGGGGTTGCGAATAAATCACGTTGACACAAGTGCCTCATATTTCTACCGAGAGATTCTATAAGAGTCGCCGCAGATCCACCCCCTCGTCGAGATACTTATTTTTGAAGGGTTTATGGAAGATTTATCATTCTGTAAAGATTTGCATCTGGGACAAAAATGTTCGTTGTTGACATTTGGATATTGATAGTAAACATTGAAAATGTTTGACTGGAAGCACAAAGTCGCAAAGCATGATCCATATTCAACTGAATCATGATGCTATATGCCAAATAAAAGTTATTCTGCATCCTGCATCTGTGAAAATTCTATATTTTTAACCATTGTCGAATATTATAATTTTTTTTAAAATACCAAAAGCAATAAATCAAAAAACGACCTTCATATTTATATTTGATAAAATATTTCGACCAAAATAATAAATTTACAATTACCATTAATTTATTACAGTTGACTAATTATGACATATATAATGAATTAGTGACTTGTGATTTTATGACCCTTTAAGGCCGAAAACAATAAATCATCCCTTTTCCATAAGATTTATTTCCGCTCGAGCCTCTGCACTTATCCAAAAAACCCGGACCGAAAGTAATAAAGTTGCAAAAAGGAAATAGTTCAACGTCGATAATTAAATATATTTTCCGGAACCACCCCATCGCGTCCGTCCAGAAAGAGCGACGAATTCAAATTCACGCGAGAATTTATTTTTCCAATGGTTCCCAAATTAATTCGGCAAGTTGATTAAGCGCCCCTTCAAAAATAATTTAATTACCACTCTTTGTCCGACCATAAGCGTAAACGTCCCATTGTCTGAGACAATTCCATTTTCTGTCCCGTAATGGTTTTTATCATACACAATAGCCGAAATGGCGGCCTCCACTTGGACAATCAATCTTCTTATAAAATCTCTCAGGACAAGTTTTATCTCCAGTTGAAAAAGCTGCGACCTTCGAAAGTTCCTTTGACAAGCATAATAAAATTTTGAGTTGTTTCTATAACCGAAAAATCACCTCAATTAAACAAATTTCCAGTGGTCGCAATCTTCATATTTTAAATAAACTAATAAAAATGTTAAGCAATTGACCGCGATTAAGTAGTTGGACTAATTCCAAGCGTTACACGCGGAATCAATGACGAACAAACGATGTGTATTATTTTAATTCTAATAATATAGCCTTTTGATTTAATTGAATCTGCGTTAAATTCTCAAGTGTAGTAATTAAATTATGAAATACCCAAGGAACTATAATGCATTTTGTCATGAATATGAAACGTTGGCTACAGGGAGGGGGAATGAAATGATGCGCGCGCAACGCGGCTGTTGAGCTCTGCTCACGAGAAGGAGCAGGAAGAGTCTGCAAGGAGAGAGCGAGCGCGCGTACACTTTGTAAACTCTGCCTTGTGGCTCACGACACTAATAAAGTTCTGAAACTCCATTGTCGGGTTTAATTTTGCTTCTCGAGAATTTCCTCCTCCATAGCAGCACTGGCGACTGTGTGGCTGGCCCACAATCGGTGAAGATAGCGTAGGGTCAATCGGACCCATTCACCAAGTCCTACATTACATTGGTGTCAGAAGTGGGATCCGAACCCATGCCCACAAAGTGCTCGCTCGCTCTCTTCTTGCAGACTCCTCCTGCTTCTTCTCGTGAGCAGAGCTCAAGCAGCAGAGCTGAAAATATTACACAAGTTTTATGAAGTTTGCACATTAAACAATTATAATAATTTTTGAAAAATATTATTGATAATAAAATCCTACGTGATTTTTTATGAATTAAATCATAAATCATACATGTATTTAGATTTTTGATTATTTTATAACCATTTTTTACAATAATATATTGCTTCATTATTCATTTTAAATTCGATTTGATATTTTCTAACTAATATAAAAATTAGCTTAAGTATCTCTCAAGTGCGAGATTCGGATTTATCCCACAACAAAACACTTAGCGTTAATATGGCGAATGTATTCAAATAGAGCTGAAGAGATTTTCTAACTGAATTTGAACATTTCAATATTATTTTCCGATATGAAATAAAATACACAATTGGACAGTTTTACAAGACACAGAACAATTTTATAAAAAAAATCTATTAAGAATTATGAGATATTTATTTTTAATTTGGCATTTTAGTCAATTTTTCTGCGTTTATTAATCCTTCTGTCCATAAGACAGTCTAGTCATACCCATCATGATTTTGTAATGAGTTTTTTTAACAGTAGCTATGTATAGATCTTATCAAATCTATGATTTATCTTTTATCTGTACTGCAAAAAATGTTTTCGCACCATATGTCTGTAAAAATAAGATTAGTATATTCCGTATAATATTGTAGTTTATTTGTCTATTTCATTGACGGATGGAAATTAAACATTTCAATGACAGAAGGGCTAAATAATGTATTTTTAAAATATAATTCTAAGATCACAATGCTATGTAGCACCATTTTTCTGAAAATAGACTAATTGTGCCTATAAAAAGTCAATCAACGTTGATTTCCAGAATCATATTTGAAGAAATGTGGTCCAATTGCTTAAAATGCACACCAAATAATAACTTTGTTTGGGTGTAGACATCCTTTATGATTAATACAAAGATTTTCATCACCCAGGTAAAATAATTTTGTTTATTGACGAATCCATCTATTTTGAAATGAGCTTAATAGTTTTTTGGAAAATTTTGTTTAAAAACAATGGATTTTCTCTCATTCATTCGTTTGAATGATATTGCAATGTATACCTGTCCATGGTTGAAGTTGTACTACTTTCTATTAAAACAAAATGGAGTGTAAAGATTATACAGTGCTGATATCCAGGGGTCGCATTTGGACGACCCCATATACAGCTCTTAGTTTAAAATAGCAAATTCATTATTTCTATCCTACACATGTAGACTATCATATGCAGTTCAAAACAAATGTATATGAGATAGAAAAGCGTAGTATTTAAAAACACCCATGAGCACCCAATTTTTCAAATGGCTTAGGCAAGATGAATGCATTTCGGTTGATTTTCGACATTAAGTGAACCTCAATGCATTGTTCCCCTTGAAATCTACCCTCAATCCTTTTTCAGCGCGCTTTGCCTTGGGTCTTTACATAAAAAATCCCGTTAAAGCGATAACATTTCACCACCGGGGCATAAATTCGGGATAGGAGCTTTTCGATTGAGACATATACCCCTAATCGTAATACACCCCCATACCACTTCGCGCAATAAATCGGTTTGATTAGCCAACTGAAGACAAAACAGAGCTTCGCCATTCGCTACCCCGACTCCGCACAACTTTAGAAAACAAAACCTAATCCAAAAGCGCTTAATGTTTATTTAAAAAAGTATAAAACCCGAAAGGCTCATCTGGCCGGATATATTAAGGTTGTGTGGCACGTGAAATAGCTCTTCCTTACCTGTACAAATGAAAAAAAACTTGGATGTCTTTACGGTTCCCCATCTGGGCAGTACGTTTCCCCGTCAGAGTATCCAGTTTCCCGCAATTACGTCGGGACTCGCATCTGATGGTGGTCTGTCCGTGAAAAACAACCCCGACGAAATGTCTGTAATTCTCTCCGCCCCTGGAGATTCGCCTAGAATTTTTATAGCTTGTTTTGTGTCACCGCAAATTTATCTCTCGCAAACAACTGATTCTCATTTTACGTCCCTTAAATGTCACGCGGTTTTATGAACATATATAAAATCCATGATTGTATCTTATTATGGCAATGAAGTTCAACAAACGCTCGCTCTGTGGATGAGTCTCCATATAAATGCAGCCGGCTTGGATGTTATGATTCCCTATCTGGGCTACACATTATAAGCATTGAAGAATGAATATTTTCAATGTAAATACTATAAAAATCATCCTTACTACATAGGTATCTTTGAGTCGATAAAATATTGCAAAGCTACCCACAAACGCATTATTTTTTACTATATGAAATATTGGCCTAATAAGTCATAAAATATTATACAATTTCAGTTTTTTTAATACAAAAGTATTAATTGTGCAATGCTATTTATAGATGAACTAAAGTAACACAAATATATATTACTGCTTAAGCTATAATATCGTATGGGATACGTGCAAAAAAAATTGAAAGAAGACCAAACATTAACAACATAAGTCATGTTTATTATTCAAATGTTTCCCATTATTTTGTATTCTTTAGACAGCAGTTTACCTGTTTTAAGTCTGGTATTCCTATCAAAATATATCACCATCTTCAGGATCAACCTTAGACATGTACAATTTATGGTGAATAATATTCCAAGCTGTTTTTATCAAGACTTACATATAAGAAATTTTGTAAACAATATGTTTTCTAGATGAGTGAGTGATACGAGAAATATTATTTAAGAGTAATGATATTGTAATTTTGCTATTCGTTCTTTTAAATAAAACTTCTATTTAAATAATCTTATCCTAAGTTAGCCATATGTGAAAGGCAATGAGAAAACATCTCTGACTTTCCTTAAATCCTAAATCCCTTATCCCTAGAAAAGTCTCTTTTGAGAATGACTTACGTCCAATAATATATATGCCACGTTAAGAAATGATATTTTCATTATTATTTACATGAATGATTTCAAACACAAATACGAACATACTCGCAATTTTTGATCGCAAAAACTATTTAGTATATCAAAGAGTAGAATCAGAAAGTAAAACAAGGGGAAATAGCGCAAAAAAATGGCATATAAAATTGTTTTCTATTTTTCTCCTCGCAATGGAATCAGTCAAGAAAGATCGAACCTTTGGGGCGAAAAAAGAAACAATTCACCATTTGTGCTTTTGCGTTACTGCTTTACGGTTCGGATTATCCTTAAGTTTTGTGAACTTCGGTCAAATAGTACTGTACCCTCAAAGGAAATGTTATTTCAATATAATTTGATATATGAAATCGAACAAAAAATGTATTCGCTACCGATGCCAATACGCATACCGCCATTTATGTACGAAACATCAAAAGTTTCCATATCAATACGAAAATATTACGTACAACTTATTGGAAATAAAGCAATATTTGGGCACATTTTTATTTCCCAAACGAGCCAGAATTCATTAAAAGTACTTTCGAACGAAAGCTGAAATATATCTTGATTGAAATTAAAGCTCAACATTCATATGTGCTTAGTTAATATGAGCAAAATCAACATTGCTTTCTCAACTCTATTTGTTCAATGTTCGCGAATTCTGCTCGACAGTTTAAATTATTAATGTTTCCCTAAAACGAAATATATTTATTAAAACATGATATCTCAATGTTTATGCTACAAGGACCGTAAGTTAAAATTAAATTTCATCAAATTTGGCAATGACCCAGTTTGTTTATTTGAAGGCCTCACTTTGTTAGAAATTCTGCTTATATTTTGATAAGGATGATAATTCAACGATCTGGGTGTATTCAATTGTCAAAAATACAAATTATTATGATACTATATAATATATGAAATAGTTTACGAAAAGTAAATAATCAATATATCTATTCTATACAATAAATTTAAGCTAGCATCTAGAGCAGTGATTCTCAACCTTTTTGAAGTCACGGTGCACTTTTGACCATGGGAAAAAGTAGCGGTGCACCAGAATTAAGAAGTCGAAAAAAATTGTATACATAGACATAATTTAATTAATTAGAAACCACTGTAATATACAAACAAGACTGAATAATATTTAAAATGTAACATTTTATGCATTATGTATTTAACTCAAAGTATGAGTATATTTGAGAACTTCGGTATTTCGGATTGATATTGCGCTATTCGAAAGACTTACCTAAAATAAAGAATTTAAACATCCATTAGACCAAATATTTTGTGTGTATATTTTAGATGACAAATTAAATGATAGCTCAAATTTATCTTGTAAATCTTATTATCCTTACCTGAGAGCTCTTACTGCATGAATTTTGAAGTCCTGGACACCTTTGGAATTTGGCTCACCAGGCAGTTCTTTTGAACCACACTGTACAATTTTTCACAACAGTCCATCTAAACTTAAGACTATTGATTGATCAAGGCTGGTCGATTTCGTAATCAAACAATTGCGGATTGCTTTTATATTAAACACGATTTCATACCTGAAATTAAATATTTGACACATTTTAGTCCAATTATTTAGCTGATGATATATTTTTAAAATGATATATGATGTATTTTCTTTAATCTCTAGAGTTAAAACTAATAGGCTGGCAGATCGATTTGACAAATTTCAACCTCGAGAACAGGCTGGATTTAGAAAAGGCTTTAGTATCATCGAGCATATCCACATACTAAGACAAATCATCCAGAAAACCGAAAAATATAATCAGCCACTGTCTTTCTTGGGCAGTTTTAGACTCACTACAACGCTGTAATATAAACTATCTCCCAAGTTTATCATAAACGCTTTGGAAGATGTGTTTAAACTGCTATCTTGGAAAAAGTGCCGACACAGTATTGACAACACACAAGTGGAAAAATTGTGACATAGTATTAATAGCCGAATCGTCTGAAAAGCTTCAAGACATGCTCCAAGACCTAAACGAAGTGTCAAGTAAAATTTGTCTGAAAATGAACATGGATAAAATCGAAGCCATGCTAAATAGTCACAATTCTCAGACCTTCGGGGCGATATCCATTGGGGGAACACAAATTGAGGTTGAAAATGAATACACTTATCTGGGACAAGTAATACAACTAGGACGACAGAATTTCTCAACAGAAATTGACAGACGAATACCACTGAGATGGCAGCATTTAACCAACGCATCATCCCAGTGTTAACCCACGAAGACATGGAATCTAATATCAGGCATTTTACACAGAATAAAGTTTTCCCAGCGTGCCATAGAGAGATCTATGCTCGGAGTGTCTTTATAATATAGAATCAGAAACGAGGATATCCGAAGAAGAACTCGAATAGTAGACGCTACTGAAAGAATTGACACACTTAAGTGGCAATGGGGGAGACAAATGTGTCGAAAAAACGACGGTCGATGGGGAAGAAAAGCGTTGGAGTGGAGACCCCTGTAAGACTGACGACATCGAAAGAATAGTAAGATGAAGCTGGATGCGGAAAGCGGAGGATCGAGAGGGATAAAGACTCATGCGTTAAACGGTGGACGAACACAGACTGATGATGATGATGATGATTATGAATCTTTCCTCAGCGGTCAGACTGCATGACGATTTGAAGATTCCGCCACGACCAGACGCACAGCTCATCAGATACCCATTGAAATCATCCTACTGTATTCAACCATCGACATCTTATTCCGCACTCTATGTAAGAGTCTATTGTGACAATAAAATCAAAAGTTTATCGTGGCTTTAAAAAAAACATAATTTATCGGCTTTAAATCCTACATCTTAAAATAGACATCAAGGACCTCCAATTTGCTATAAGTCGCAGTACAAAACACTTAAAAAACTAAGAACACTTGCCTGAGTATCGACGCTGCATGACGTTCAGGATAGATCCTGGAGTACGGGACGCATTCTGGAACAACACTGCACTTTATTTATTAAGATATATCCCTCTGACGATTAAGCCAAACCGTATAACCTAAGAACCGAACACGCACTGATTGTCGCCTAGCTTAAATCGACGGCTCAACTGAGCGTACGAATATAAATGAATTAATACTAAATGTAAATTATTATGAAAAACTATTGAAATAATGCATGAGATTCTCTCTGAGATGAGCTCTTTTGATATATTCCCAAAAATATTTTTATCAAATTTGAAATTCATTAAAAAATAATATATTTATGCAACGAAAAGGATGGTGATATTTTTGAAAAACAATATTTTTGGGAATATATCGCAGCAGCTTATTTAATCCCATGATTTTAAAAAAATAGTTTTTCTTATAAATATTAATAATTTGTCATAAATGCGTTTCAATTTGTCCGTCCAGTTTAGGCGTCGAGTTTATGCTATGCAACAATATTCGATGCAGAGCTATATTTTATTTTCACAGGTTAGGATGTGCATGTGCGTATGTTAAGTGATATTTTTTAATACACAGAGTGTTGTGCCGTTCCGGAATGTGATCCGTGTTCCAGACTGTATCCTGATCGTCATGCAGCTAAAATATTGAGGCAAGTAGTATAGTTTTTAAGTATATTGTAATACGATTATTAGGCTTATTATCGAAATGTTTAATGTTGAACAATTGCATTGAGATTTCAAGAACACAGATCGGAAATAATACTCATAGTGGATTGGAAAATCAAGATGTCTATTTTAAGATGTAGGATTTAGGTCCGATTTTTGTATCATTTTTTTAAAGACACGACATTTGAACAAATGTTTATATAAAATACGATATTCGGAAGTGATTCAATTAGCATTTCATATCTAAAAGCTTCATTAAGCATCAATTTTTCCTTAGATTAAAAAAAATACATCATATATCATTTTAAAAATATATCATCAGCTAAATAATTGGACTAAAATGTGTCAAATATTTAATTTCAGGTATGAAATCGTGTTTAATATAAAAGCAATCCGCAATTGTTTGATTACGAAATCGACCAGCCTTGATCAATCAATAGTCCTAAGTTTATATGGACGTTGTGAAAAATTGTACAGTGTGGTTCAAAAGAACTGCTGGTGAGCCAAATTCCAAAGGCGTCCAGGACTTCAAAATTCATGCAGTAAGAGCTCTCAGGTAAGGATAATAAGATTTACAAGATAAATTTGAGCTATCATTTAATTTGTCATCTAAAATATACACACAAAATATTTGGTCTAATGGATGTTTAAATTCTTTGTTTTAGGTAAGTCTTTCAAATAGCGCAATATCAATCCGAAATACCGAAGTTTTTAAATATACTCATACTTTGAGTTAAATACATAATGCATAAAATGTTACATTTTAAATATTATTCAGTCTTGTTTGTATATTACAGTGGTTTCTAATTAATATTTGTTGATTTTATTTGCACATATCATTATATTATTGTTATTTTGGCACTAAATTGAATGGTGCTGATTTGATTGTGCAAAAATGTAGCAAATTAAATTTTTTTTTTTTTCAAAATAATTATGTAATATTCAAATGGTCTTCATAGAAGACTTTTTTCATGTGGTGGTTTTCCATTATCTTTCATAAGTGGTTATTAACACTCCAGGTTCGGCTGAATTCGGACGAATGATACAGCGTAATCTAGTACATTTCTGACAATTTTTTATTCCGCGCGGCTTTAAATAAAAATGCTCATAACTTGTTTTGTATCATTGCTTATTTAATAAAATAAGAACTGTTATAAAGATTATAGTATGATACATAAGTATTTAAAATATTTGATTCATAAATAAATCTATAACGTTGAAAAAACGATGATTTATTTATATTTTTGTCTGAAAAGGCAACACAAATGGATATTTTTTATTTAATTACTCGAATTATTCGAAGTCTTAAGAAATTATTTTATAAAATGCCACGTGTTTATCATATCGAGCGACTCTCAAACTGTGAACAAGTTTGTACAAAATGCTTTTAAAATACATCGCATATTACACAACTAAGGACTAAAATTGAAATAAATAAAGCATTTATTGTCACTAGATTTCTGAGAAGTAGGGCTATTCATAGATTAGGATTCATACAATCATCTGAATATCAAAAAAAAATTAAAAATGTATATAATATTTGAAACAAATATACGCTTGGATTAGGGGTCCCAAATATTCGAATATCGAATGTGAAATTGGTAAAATATTCGAATATTTTATATATGTAGACGAGGCTGGTTCAAATATAACCCGGAATTTTTCATTAGTGTTATTATATAAAAATATAAATGGAGCATCTTTTTTTTCTATAAAGTTCCCTTCATTAGAAATAAATTTATTTCCTCCGGAAGGAAGGTTCTTGATCCCATCACACAAAGAGGGCGAGAAGATATCGCTGTTAATCTATCGAATTAACTCCATTTCACCTTAATATTTAGGATCTTTTAAAAATCAGTTTAAAAAAGGTTCACGTTTATACAATTTGTACCATATATTCACCTATTTGTATGCTCAATATTGCCATCACCCAGCAGGCCACTCAAATGGTCGTAGCGAAAAACATTTTTACGAATCTTTTGATAGAATTTAAATAGTTTTAAAGCTTGAGCTACTTTGGGAATAAAATAGAAGTACTAAAAACGGTGATATTGATTTTACCGAAAAGGTTTTATTTCTTTATTTTATCGCAAGGGTCAGGGTGAAAACATACGTGTTGTTCAAATGCATCTCGAGTTTACTACAACATTTGTAATGAGTTATCCCCGACGACAAATACCTTATTCCTGTGAATTTAGGAATAAAAATACTCTAATATATATAATAAAGTTTAGGTATCTTTATGTGACTTAAAAGAACTTATGCGTGCTAAAATGGGGAAAAAATGTACGTCTGTCCGTTTGCCCTAAAAATTCCTTTATGTGACAATAACATGTTTTGACGTATCATTACATTTGACTCGTGCAAAGCAGACGAAAAATATTTGTATTTATAAAAATCTATATAATTGTAGCATATATCAAATGATCTAGAATAACAAATGGAGATGTATTAATCTTAGAGAGTCTAAGTACAATGACTTGTGGTGGTAATTTATTGCAAAGCATTAATCACTAGACTGACTGTCGTTTAATTAATTTTGATTTTTTGCTAAGGTAAACCATTTATTTAAAGTCTTCTAAAATGCTAAATGATTATTGGTGGAGACATAAGGCTTACGAAATTAATTTGGCTGCAATTCCAACCCCCCAGCAATTAAGGCATCCCGTAATTGCGCCCAGAACAAAACATCGCCTTCGCACTAATTAAAACTGCTTCTTTCAGCTGAAATAATTAAGCCCAATGGTACACACAGGGGCCCTCGATAAGTCGATGACCGAAACAAATTGCGATACGGCATTTGCCACCGCTGGAACTTCAACGTTTTCCAAAGTATATTATTGCGGTGGAACTTGTTTGTGGTAAGCCCTGTTCGGGAACAATTCGCCTTTATCCTCCGATGACTAGTTCAATGAGGAGCTTTCATCGTGTGTAAATGCAAAACAGGATGAGAACTACTTAAAAACTTGCCGAGCCATTCCGCTTATGTTATGCCGATAATTAAGCAGAACTTGGGTTGTTGTTGTTGTTGTAGAACGGAGGCCCCCTTGGTGATTTAAGGATTGATCTGTTTTATTTTTGTTCGGTCGTAAACAATCGAGGGTTTAATGGTATTTGATGAAATAGAAACGCGATGAAGTGTAATTAAACTAATTGCTAGTGGCTATTAACACTAATGGATACCATTGGCTAAGATTCAGTTTCAGTGTTAACCCTGAGAGACTTCCTGAGGTCCCGAAGATTGGAGCTTTTCAACTAAGCTCTGTATTATTAGCTAATCATTGCCGCCACTTATAGATTCAATTGTATTTATTTTTATCGTATATAGTGATTGGGACCGACAAACAATATTTCAATGTGAATAAATATAAAAAAATGTTAAAAAAATATTCTAGCATAATCTGATTACAATAAAATGCTGCTTTTGTAATTTTCATGAGAATTGAGCGTTTCCACAAAAACACAGGCGGATATACACCATCTTGTTTTGTGATATATTTACATTATCCCAATTTTAAATAGATCTTTGACTAATCACTAAAAAATATTTAAAACCATTACATCTTCACGAAAAAAGTAAAATATACTAGGGGGATTCAAATATAATCCGGAATTTTGCTGTATAAATTGATTAGTGATATATAAAAATACAAATAGAGTATCTTATTTTTCTACATAGTTTCCTTCTTTAGAAAAATTACTGAAGAAAGAAGAAAAAAAGAAAGAAGTAATATAAAACATACATTTAAATCCAAATAGTATATTTGGAGAGGGATTTTTTCTGGATATTTGGTAGGATAATATGTATATATAATAACACAGCTTAAATAATTTTAAAATCTTTTTTTAATGTATCATAAGATTATTTCATGTTATTTATTGTGTCAAATTCGTCTTCATAAAATAATAGAGATTTTCTTCGTAAAACTTAGGCATCAAAAGATTCAAAGCTACCTATCTCTATTGTAATAGTCGATTATCTAGTAATTACATAGAAAGCTATATTTGACCTGACCTCATTTTTGAAAAGCATTAAGGAGATATGATGTTTCTTTTCTGACCGAAGGTTTTTAGACTGCTGGTCTCCATCGTCATAAAAAGCATATGACAAATGGATTCACATGATTTATGGTATGCGGAATATCACTGATGATAAGTTTTCAGCGATTTCGAATGCAAACAATTTAATGGACATGAAAAATTTGTATATTTTTTATTCGTGGCTAATGATCCAATTCGACGTCGGTCCGTAATATATTTTCCACCTCGTTAAGGGTTCAACGATTTTCAGCACGTCGAACTTATATATTATAATATTTTCATAACGCTATTACATTTCGCACAATAAACGGTTTTAATGGACAATCAATAACGTTAAATGCTATTCAAATGAATGTCTCCATCTTTAAGTATACGTTTTTGCTTACTTGGAATTTGCTGAAGCATTCAAGGGAAGCAGCGTCATAGTCGCAGTCTTATAATAGGATGTATTATGCAAGGAATATTCGTTGTCTCAAAGGAAATCAGTTTCTGAGTCTTCACGACAATGATCGTCTATCTCCTTAGCGACTTCATCCCGAAGAACAATGTCGTGTATTAAAGTCTATAGATGACAAATGTTGTGAAGCTGCTATTTTTTTGTAGCAATATACCCTTCAATATAAGCATAAAAACCGTTCATATGTCATAAGGTATGGATTTTGAGGAAAGATTGGGTAAGTAGGTTGGATTTTGGAATCATTATAAAGGCACGGGGTTAAACTCAGACCCAGTGGAAATTAAAAACCATTAATTTATCTTTTAAAATAATAATTTTAATTCTATACAAAATAGCAATTAAATGATTAGCAATAGCTTTAAAATGCATTCCAAAATACGATATGTAGAGCATTTCAATATTCCTCTTTCCTAAATACTTCCATACAACGTGGATATACATCCATTGGCCAAGTTATTAATCCTGGATATCCTAATTCCATCCGGCTTTGGAGATATATACTCTTTGATGGGACGATTTCCAATAAATCCCATCAAGTATTTCTCTGCTTTAAAATCGCTTCCAGGCATGTCGTACTTTTATCCACATATTCCTGAATTTCTCATATGCAAGCAATCATTTCATGCCCTCTACTTTGTCTATTTTCAAAATCTATGCATTTTCATCAGTATATTTATATATATGCAATTTTAATTAACATTTTTTTAAAAGAAGATACAGTGTATTACATCGATAAATGTATGTCTGTCTGTTTTTTATACAATCATTTAATCTATTCAATTATGTATCTATAGAAGATGAACTGACCTTATGTTTTCCGAGTGGTTGGTAGACTCCACGATGCTTACCCATAAAACTCCAGGAGGGGGGGAGCTATCCCTACGCACGTGGGAAACGGTTGAACCCTTAGGGCAGATCGATCCTGATTGACCGGTCGATCTTGAAGACGAATTTGGTCGATCCCGATAACTTCCCCGGAAAAATAAAATCCCGGAGATCGGACTCTTTGGTTCGACTTGATTCGTACTTATATGCTAATTTAGGGGATTAACGAATGGTAAAAGTAAGACCGCGCTCGTGGCATTCTTTGACAACGGTTCTCAGGAGTTTTTTTTTAATCTGGATAATACACTTTCTTAGAATATTTAACATCAGCTTTATTAAAACATTCTTCAAAATTCTTGATCTATAACACGTGTTCCAGTAATGGATTGCATTTAAAAAACATCGATTTTAGAAATACACATTATTCTGTTACGTGCTTCTGTTCTCATCTATGGATTTGAGCAGACACTGTTGTAAAATTATTGTAAACGAAGCTTTATTTTCTCGTTCCCTCCAATCGTGATATCTTTGAAAATGAGGTTTAAGAATTATATCAATTTTACGAAAGAATTTTTTTGCATTTCTTGCAAAATCGCCCGGACTCTAAAGTGT
The DNA here is from genome assembly GCA_008973525.1 of Stenopsyche tienmushanensis. NCBI lineage: Eukaryota > Metazoa > Arthropoda > Insecta > Trichoptera > Stenopsychidae > Stenopsyche > Stenopsyche tienmushanensis. The sequence continues at coordinate 900,971 of WACJ01000079.1, forward strand.
TAATTATCACATTTATCGCTTGTGTGATTAATATTTTCTTATGAATAATTATCAAATATATATTTAAATGCCAAACTAATAACATTTGGATTTATTTACCATTAATATCTATCACTAAAATCAATAATGATTTTTTTAAGTAGTTCTAATAAACAAAATTTCGCGCATATAAATTATAAAGTCTGCTAAATCATCTAGCGATTTTATAATTCATCCATTCGAGATAGTAAAATTAATTACAAAAATATCAAGAATCTATTTTTCCAAGCTTAAATATTTCTTGCGAGCACTCCGTGTCTTCTTATTACGTGATTGAAATGTTTTCAGGGAGCAGACCTTCTCCAATCAATTATGAATAAAAGTTTAATTACGCAAAATTTTTCATTCAGTGCAGGGCTTCTTTAATCAAAAGCCTCCTTGTATTTTTAAAGCCCTGCCGTGAAAACATTCATTCATTAACATTTTTAAATCCGTAGAAAGCTCGGCCTAATTGCAAAACTTTCGACGGAGGGTTGGAACGTGAGATATTTTCCGACGAAACATCTTCTGTGGTTCGGGGCTGTATTTTTCCGATAGAAATCGAAGTGAGTATGGAATCGTCGCATGAGATGTGCAGGTCATGGAAAGTTTTCACTTTTGCCCCGGCTGAATTTTCGCCGTCAAATTGAGTTATTCCATCAGCTTCCAAAAGTTGGTCATCCAACTATCCAGACGTTATCTTGTGATGCATGTAATTCGTTTACAGATGCAAGGTGTCCCAGCTGAACTTGAAACTGAATTATGTAAAATTTAATTTTGTTACCACAGACTAATTATTTTTGTATGAAATGGGTTAGACGATGTCGATCTCGATCTTACAGGAAGACGAATTTAATTCATTTGAATATTCCCACAAGAACAACGCCTCAAGAACAATCCGTCAATTTCCTCCATAATGTAAAAGGGGATGTCATATTACTGTAAAATATATTCATTCTTGTGATAAACTAAAAAAATATAATTTAACCACACGAACATCAACATCCCCAGATGCTTTTACATCCTCATGCGGAAGAGATTACATTGCTTCCGATGCACATGGGACTCTTTGTCTAGATGACGTTTGACTGCATCGGTAGTCTTTCATGTAACATTTAGAAGCCGCAATGCACCAGGTTCAAATGGAAGATTTGTATATTTTGTTCTTAAATACGTGCTTTGAATTCCCTGGTCAAGCCATTTTATCGTACTGCATGAACCAAAATACTCATAAGTGAATTCCCAAAATGTTAAAAAAGTAATGCATAGGACTGATTTTATTGTGGTGGCAAAAATGTTGGAAATTTTATAATACAATTGCAGTAATTGTAAATCACATGTTTCAGTGCTATTTTCAAACAGCAAAATGTCAGGGTGGTATGAAATTCATTGATCTTTAACCGTCCCCCTATTAATTATCAGCATCGAAATGAGCTTCAGTGACAAATTTCAATACTTAAAAAAATGGTTCGTCTTTGAAGTCTCGCAGTTGGACCTATTGCTCTCTTAAAGACTGTGTATTAAAGATCTCAAAGCTCTTAATATTTGTTTTTTCCCTTTGGGTTAATACTGATTGGGTTGATTATGATAAATATTTTATATTAAAAACAAATTACACCGCAAAATAATTTTTAATTTATTTTTCATTACATGCAAATTTGCGCAGTATTCTGCATAAGCACTAACTGAAAAGTTTAATTAAGACTCTCTTGCATTTCAAATTATATTTTGGCAAAGATTTCCACAGCTGTGTCTCGCGACGTTGCACATTTCAAGTAACAATTCCATTCCACACGAGCTCAATGGGAAGGATCGTGTTTATTTTCAGAAATTAGCATTAATGTGTACCGGTGGCTTACTTTTAGTGAGAACACGTACCCATAATATCGTTGTGTTCAAGTTGCCATACTTACTAACAATGGTGAAATAATCACCTTATTGCATTAGGAGAGCTCTTGGAGTGGGTTTGCAAGTCTGCATCAGGTTATTACCGATGAAACTTGTGCATATTCATATGCGCTTAGCATTGATGTTAGGTGTTATTCAGCATTGTATAAATGTTTAGATCAATGAATATTAATTATTTCTGTTGTTGAGTAATTTTCCACAAGAAAAACATAGACCGTTATAAACATATATAGAACTAAATCAAGATTATCCATTATCAAAGAATACTCCTTAGTATTTTAGTAGTTCACATAAATTGAATGATCAACACAGCTCTTTCAGCACAAGTTGTTCAGCAGATAAGATAATTTTTTCATGATAATTGGCAAATCGTGTATTGGCGTTGATGGTATTGAACAGCTTTATTTCATTATTAACAATGAAAATTATTTAAGTTCTCCTTTTTAAGCTTTAATATTTTTTTAATATGCAATATCTTTGTGCATTTATGGACTTAGTTAGATACAATAACGATACTGCTCATCGTCGAAATCGCTCGAACTAATTACATTATTAAGCTATGAACTTTGAGGTCTCATGGGTTTTGTAGCAAATGTCTTCGTAGAGTTTTGCCTTCAACTGTTATAGTCTTATCTAATTGCATCATAGGAAAAGTAAGCAAAGGGTTTAACTACGAGACATATCCCGAAAGTAAGAGTACTTCATTTTTATATTTTTTAAGAAAAGTGTATTTGAATAAAAATACAGGAGGAACTATTTTTTTACATAATCGTCATCCCGTTTAATGTATCTGATGAGCCATGGCACAAGCTTCTTTATGCCCTCCTCGAAGAACTCTCCCGCCAGCTCCTTCCCTCACTTCTACGCCTGTTCGTCGGTTGAAAATTTAATTCCACCCCTGTATTCTTTAGGGGAATACGTGGGGTGGTTCAAAACATTCCAACCAAATAAGTCCCCTTTTTGTTTTGAATGCTTCTTTTAAGTTTTTTTAGGGTTTCATAATATTATTGTGCATTGATGGTGTCTCTTTGAGGCAGAAATTCGACCAAAATGATGCCTATTCGGTTCTCAAACACTGAGGTCATGATTTTTTTGCAAAAAATTGTGGTTTTGTTTTGTTTTGCAACAAGAAACTGGCGGGACTTCTTACTGACATTTTTTTTACGTAACTGGACACTGTAACGTAAATTTACGTATTACCGTGTTCCTGATATGCTCACTCTGTCAAGAAATCTCCATCTACCACTCAGTATGGCTAAACCTTAAAAACAAACAAAAAAACATAGCCTTTTATTGTCACAGTACACTTACTTTCGGGATATGCCTATTCTAGATACTGTTTCAACAGGGTCGAACACGATGAGGTGCTAGAATGGAATTTTATGGTACAGGATGTCTTTAAGTGCTGAAGAAGATGTTTATAAATCTTATCAACGATACGTTGATGCATTCTGGCGTATTACCTAAAGTTTACATATACATTATAAATACATTAACACTTCTAGCTTTATTAAGCTTGAGACTTGCATTAAAGCAGTAGGAGCTATGATATTGAATGGTATCCAGGTGAAGCTGTTAAAATATTGAAAAGCGCCCTTCGTATAATAGGTTATATAATCTCGTTATGTCTTGATAGCAGATTGAAATCATACGCTTTCAGTTGAAAATAGCTTTGATATAACGGACAGTGGCTCATTATCTCGCCGAGGATGAGGATGCAGGAGCATGAGGATGGACGGGCGTCGGATAAAAAGACTCTCTTCTCTAGGTAACTTTTTATTCAGCACGAGAGAGAGAGATCTGGCTGCGAGAAAGACGTCCTCCCGCAGCCAAGGCCAACCGATGACTTCTCTCGACTCCCGCCTCCTGCGTGTCACCACCGTTGATGTTAAATTGCCCACGCTACACTATCAATAAGGTCAAATCAGATCTCATGGAAGAAGGAATATAGAGGAGTTGTTCAGACAGAGCGTATAAAGAGCTGCCTGGATGAACCGACGGCAGAGATTGGATGGAGTTGATCTTAAAGATGATCATCAACATATGATGGATAACACGCCGCCTCTGTTTTGAATTATTGATTGTACCGCATTTTTTATTGTTATTCCGTCACCCACATCAACATGTTAATTCCATTATCAGTATAATACTGATATAATTTGCATCAAGTCGACACTTATTGTGATAGATTAATGTATAGCGTTATTTATTTGGCATGTATGGGCATCATCCACATCTTGATGAAATTGGTGTCAGAAATCATGGTGGCGCACAAACGTATAAGCAAGATGACGATACCATTGTAGTATTTTAGCACTCTAAGGATTAACATTGGTGAAATATTGACTGTATGCAACGCGATACTATTAGAGGGGATAGAAAAATAGTTTGAATATAATTTCGGGACCAAATCTCTATCATCGAGTCAGTTGGTTACTGGGAAGTCATGGACATATACATCAAATAGTTAGCTTCTTACTTCTTATGGTACAACCTGAGGAAGAAAGCTTAGGATAAATGGTTGAATGTGTTGTTGGTGGTAGGATCTCTCTGAAAAGGCTATATGAGTCACAAATGCGTGTTTGTATATAATGAAAGCACATCGTTAATATTTGGATATTCGACGATAAGTTGATTTTGTCGTTTTCTAACTTCGTACTCATTAGAACGTAGCAAATAGTTTTTGTTCACCCTAGTGTATCGCGGTTATATATTTTTATCGTCCCGGCGAAGTAACATGGGTATTGATTTAACGTATGCAAATATGAATATCTTGTTTCAATATTGGAGCCCATACTTCACATATTGCAAGTATCCGAGGATCCAGCAAGAATGTTACTTTAAATACGCCTCATACGCCTTCTAAAGGCTCCTTATATGTGCGGGGGGCCTTTTAGCTCCCCGAGGCTTCTAGACAAGTGATATTAATTTTGTATATATCCCCCCGAGTCTTAGATAGGCATCGAAATTCATCAACCCTACTGGCAAATTTCATGGTTGGCAAATATTTGTATTATGGCAATGGGGAATATTTGCGGGCACATTTCGGCACATAAATAAAGTTTAACGGTCCGATAAGCCGGTGATTAAATCGACTTGTAGCTATGAAGTCGTCATGTAGCGAATATGGTGCTTTTGAGACCTACAAATAGACCTTTAGAACCTACGCTTTTGGCTGCATATTCATCATCGTGGAACCCCATAGCAATTTGTCAATGTTTTTTTTGGGATTTGGGGACAAATGAAACACGTCGTGAAGTAAATATTTTTTTATAAACAGCATAGATCATTTTACAGTATAGTACGAATAAAAATCAAAATAATACAATGCCATCCTTTTAAAACCAATGAGATAAACATTAAAGACGTCCTTTCGAAGGATCATATTTATACATTATGATAATTCTTTTATAATTTAACATACGTAAATGTAATCCTATGGAAATCAAACGATACAATCATAAAAATTAAGCCTTATTTATATACATTAAATTTACGAATAAAATATATATATTTTATATATTAACTACGTCTTTTATAACACATACAATACGCTACAATTTTATAGTCATTGAGATTAATTCATATATATATATATATTTTATAAATATACTTCAATATAACCAACAAGTCTTTATATAAAAGCTCTTATCAAATATGAATTGAAACAATTGTATAGCTTTCAATGAAATTTAATAAATAAAAATATTTATATATTTTCGATAAAAGGATCGAAAATGAATCATATTTTATTATTAAATTTGTTCATTTATTTTTAAAAAATCGTTCATTTTTGATCCTTTATACGGTATTGCGTTTAAATACACAAAAACACATTGATTGTCTTGAATTGTAATATGATAAAAATATATAATAGCATATAAAACCATAGCTAAATCCGAAATAATTCATAATCAATATTGAAAGGACTGATTAAAGTCTTAATACAATTTTTCGCCCAAATAAATTGTCGGAGTTTATGGTTTAAATGGCATAATTTAACGCTTTAAATCGTAATAAACGACGAAATAAGCCCTAAGATGGTTGAAATAATTTCCAGAATTAGGCTGCATAAGCCCCACATTTCCCTCTTATGCTCTTAGCCTCAATCCCCGTAATTATTTTTTATGAACAAACTTCCGGAATGATGCCTCCGAATGGGCTTTGAATTTATTTAAAACTGTGCTAATTTTAATTAGAGCCATTCGACGATTGCAATATGATGTTTCCATTTATTCTCCCGCGGGATCGTGAATTAATGCTACTGGCAACACCGACGCCGCTCTCGTATTTATCGTCGTAATATTTTGATAGTTTGTAATATCATCATATTATTATTTTTGGCGCATTAAATTTACAATTTATAAATTTAATACAAGATAAAAACGCAAATACTTGTTTTTATATGCCGTATAAATCGATAAAATGTTCGATCCAAATCAAATTTTGAGGTTATTTAGCAAACGTCAAAATGCATCACCGCGTCCGTCGCTCACGTTCGGTCTTAACGTCAATTTACGCCGTCCATTACAATGCATGGTCAGTCCTTTCATGATCCAATGAATAAAATCAATGTAAACAGCCTATTTATATCGATTTAATATAAATGTTAGTATTTAATCATTATATTTAACGTCCACATGTTCTTAGTCTTTAATTAATCTAATTAACAGTATGAATAATTTTGGATATGTAGAGGAAACTATCTATTGCAAAATTTTGATATGTTCATAGTTTATTTGATACACAAATAAAATAAAAGCGGGTGTAAAATATTTTGAAGTCGTGCGGATTGGATTACAATATAATTAATTACGGATGAGATAAGATTTTCCTACTTAAAAATGGGAATATTAGTAAATCGACAAAATAAATAGACGGTCCTAAATTCTTATAACGTCGAAATTTAATTATTCAACACGAGCTACGTCAATAAGAACATAAATCGATTTACATTTAACTCTTTTTTATAGTAATTCGTGTTATATCAAATTTTCTATAGATACAGATTTTTACATGAAATCAAAAGATAACTACGAATCGTTATTTAAACATTAAATACAATCGATATTTGATATCGACATAATAAGCGTTCTATCACAGAAAAGAAATACCCATTGATTACAACATATATTAAACTAACAACATTTTGTTTGAATAAAGTTTTATATGTACAAAAGCTTAACTATTTACAAGATTGCGTTATCGATTAATATTCTAGATTTTATAAAAATAGCCTTTTGGAGTCATAAAGATTATATTTTAATGATTGAGATGAGATTATGGCAACACTTTGAAATGTATGAAATATACTTACCCACTACATATAAATAATATTTTTCAATTTTATTTATTTTTATTATGTGTAATAAAGCTTCAATTAATAACTAATAAATAATTCAAAATAAATAAATATGAACTTTATCAACGCCATTTGGCTATAATTATATTATTACATATACATATGTACGTATAAACTACGTACAGACATACACGTAAAATATTAAAGCTTGGGGGTGATTTGATACCCTTTAATTTATTTCAATTCTATGCTCACCCTGTTGATACGGGATATAGCTTAAATATTTAAATATTTTGTTGTTGTTGTCGAAATAAATAAAATAATTTATATTTATATACTTAAAACTAAGATTATAATACACATATCACTTTGATGTCTTTCATGATTGCTTGATATATGAAATAAAAGAGCAAACAGATCAATTTCATCATTTACACTCTCATACGTTTTTAACACATTCACAACCGATATATTATTATTGCAATTTATATATTTTTTGATGTTTAAAATAAAATATTTACAATGGTGTTTATTTTTTTAAGAAATATTTTATTTTAATATAGCACAGGTCGCATTCACGATTTTCGCCTTTTCACTTAAATAGTCTTATTTTACGTACATGCTTAGGGATTTTTTGTTGTTGGAATTCGTGGGTGCAGTTTAGAAGGGTGGATAACCTTACTGGGTGAATACGACCATGTAGTCTATAGGCTAAGTGCCCATATGCATTAGCTTCTTGAAAGCCTTCCGGAACTCGGGGTTGAATATTGTGTAAATCACGGGGTTGACAAAACTGTTCATGTATCCCAGCCAGGTCGTCAGGATGAAGGCCGTTACTCCCGGTTGACATTCCCATCCCAGTTTAGTGCACATTGCGTCCATTATGTTGCATGTGAAAAATGGCACCCAGCATATGAGGAAAACACCTGTAAATCAAAAATATGCATTAATTTTGGCGGTCAGCTAAAAGTCTGCTCCGTGCTGGGGAAATGTAGCTAGAATGAAAAATGATCCTGTGATTTTTTAAATATTTTTTAGGGAATAGGGAAATAATTTTTTTTAAAAGCAAACACACGTCATCGAATTTTATTGGATGTTTAGATTTGCGCGCAGGCATTAATATCAACACTTAACTATTAATCTGATTTATTGGTTCTGATATGTCTATTAGTCTATTTTGAAGTGGAATAGGATGCAGAAAGACTCACTACTTCACTACAGTCAACTCTCCTCCCCTTCCCCCTATCTTAATTCTTTCCTGCGGGTACGCATTGAGGTTGATTCCTGCCCTGCTCCTCACTACAAATTCAGTCATTAGCGAGACTACAAGCTTTTTGTTTCCCCAATTATACGCACTTATTTTAACTTATCATGGTGTCCATAAGCAACAGCGGGAATTTATTAACCCTTTCACGCTCAAGGGAAATATTTTTCCCTTCTACAAAAATCGTTGTCGATTATTCAATTATTATTGAATCGATATTTTTTTTAATGAATGTCAAAATAAAACGTATGTCCAAGGCGGCAAATGTGTTTCTGAACTATTAGAAAAACAAAGAACTATCAAACTTTATTGCGCCAAAATCAAAACATTCGCGGGCTGAACTAATAATATCTTGAAAGTGTTTTGGACTTAAGAAAATAAAATAACTATATCTTGTCACGTGTTTTATATTATTTGGTAAGTATAATTTTATATAATAATACAGTAAACTGCAAAATATTAGCACAAGTACCTAAAAATTGCAAATCATCTAAGGGGAAATATTTTTCCCACTGGTCCTTATCTGGTGTTTTTGTTGTAGTACTATTATATATAGTGCTATATGATAATGTATGGTTTTCTTGTATTTTTATATAATTTACCTTCATTTTTTTTTACAAAAATGACGAATAGAGGGTGCAGAGAATTTCATATTCAAAATGACGAAATATTGCAGTTTCTTATGGCAGGTAATAGTGACGGAGAAGATGACTTACAGTTAGACGAAGAAGATCAGCAGTTCATAGCTCAAGGTGTAGAAAATGGAACTGATGTTGTTGAAATTGAAGATTCTGTTCAAGAACCGACAAATCAAACCTCATTACCCTCCTGTTCAAATATTTCAGAGACTATTCCTATTTTCAACTGGAGAAATAACTCGTACGCTGCTCACACATTCAATGAAAGTGAGTATGATTTTGGGCGCGTAAATACATTATCTGACCGGCATGGCATGTTGTTGCCAATAGACATTTTCATGGAGGTGACACAAATGGATCAGTTAGTGTCTAATATCATAATAAAAGAAAGTGTCAAATACGCACAACAAAATGGAAGACCTTTTACTGTCAACTTGGATAAAATGAAGGCATTTTTGGACATGAATTTTGTAATGAGTTATCATGTTTTACCAACTCTCAGGAATTACTGGTCTACTGATGAAGACATGGGTGTGCCTTTCATTTCTAATATTATGCCAAGAACTAGATTTGAGCAGATTCGGCAAAATTTACACTTCTCTGATAATAACAATCACTCACAATCAAGTGATCGAGCATATAAAATAAGATCTGTTATGCAACATTTCAATTTGTGTTTTCAAGCGGCAATGAATAACTCACTAAGGCAATCCATTGATGAACACATGATCAAATTCAAAGGGCACAACATTATGAAGCAGTACATCAAAAATAAACCTATAAAATGGGGGTTCAAAATGTGGTGTAGATGTGTCTTCAACGGGATACTTATACCAATTTGAAGTAAACATAATTGTTTCATAGAATACCATAATTAACTATTTATTTTTGTATTACAAAGCAATAAATAAAACACCGATATAAAAAACCTAACTCTTCGTTTATTTACTTTTATGGTCCATAGGGAAAAATATTTCCCATGGAATTATAGGAAATCTATACATCCTGCTATGTTTTTCTAGTGATATTCTCTTACTTTACACCCAAAATAGCTAAAATATTGTGTTGTATTCGCATATTTAGTCTCAGTTATCTTATGGTCCTGAAAGGGTTAACTAAAAATAAAACCAATACTTGGTTTATCGACCAATCAACTTCAAATCTGCATCAGTCAAAGTTACCTTCTATTGGTGAAGTATAAAATGTATGTTTTAACACTATAGCTGTAAATACCGGCTTGAGAAATTGAGCTTGTGTTCTTATGGAGCAGAAAATGGAAAAAATTATGCTTTATCTGGCTTATTGCAATCATATAATGGTAATTATATTAGAAGTTGTAGTAAATCAATCGCTCGGTCCGTTTAGTGCTCCTGATATCCAATTGATTAAAAGGCTTAAAAAGAATTAGGATAAAATTGATCAAAGTGATTAAAAAACAGTAATTTATGATACCACGTCCTCAAAAGTCATTGAAAATGTTACTGCAGATAGGATTTATTTTGCTCAAAAACAACTTCAAGTGTTTTAACCTCGAGATGACTATAAAGAGTTACTGAATCTTTCCATCATTTGCTTGGGAGGAATTCCTGAAGAAGGAATTCCTTTTAGGAGGCCTGCTGGTCTTCAGCATGCTAAATAGATGGCTAAAGCTATGTGCTACTTGATTTTTTAAATTTAAACATCAGTTTATTCAGCCCTGCTATATCCATACCAGATATAACACCAAAAAACGCCTTACAATTATTAAAAGACCTGTTATCCTTTGAAAATATAAGCCAACCAATGGCCAAAGTTGCCATGAAAAAATACTAGGTCATTTATGGTACTTATCGGAAGAGTTAGTGTCTTTTGCATTTTTTAACGACGAACTTTCAGTTCAAAATAAGCAAGATATGGTAGATGCATTATGCATCGAAGGTGTTGATTTCTCGAAAAGAAAAAGCATTGATGTCGAACACATCACCGAAGAAAGCATAGAAGACTTTGTGACTAGCAATCATTTACAATTTATCCAGATACTAGGTATCTCATCACAGTTTTTGAATAAAGATGTTGAAACATGGAAGGATGACTATAATAAATTGATGTCAATCGACGAAGAGCAAAAGCAATATTTGCTTTTGTAAGTAAAAGTTCAGAGAAAAAAATATCCTGATATAAAAAAATCAACGCTTGTATCCTGAATATTAATGATTTTAATATTAAAAGGGTATCCTTATTTGTAATCTAAGTATTAATTTTACACATAAATATTTTATATTAATAAATACTAAAGTCTGTGATTAAAACAGTGTTTTAATATTTTTAATGAAAACTCAAATCTTGGCAGCGACCCCTAAATATTATTTTTAAAAATTGAAAAAATACTGAGATAGTTTTTTAGGGTGGAAAAACAGATGAGATGTTGACTGGTCGAATATTCGAAAAAAAAATGTTTTTACCCAAATAAGGACCAACCTGATATATATTATTTTACCATTTATACTTTACTAGCATATAACTTTTTTAGTTTATTTTAATTTGTTTTATATATTCTGAAAATATCAATAAATATCTGGTAAAAAATTGAATGGTAAATTTATTTTTTATCAAACTTGAAAAACGCCCAAAAATTTTGCTTAAGAAAATGACCTGTCATTGAAGCAAAACATAATATAAATTTGTAATGGATTTAAAAATCATTTATATTTATATTTTTGATTTTACAAAGTGTAAAAAATTAGCACGCCAATTAAATAAATAAAAGTGAAAGGAATTTATGTGTCCTATATTTAGGTCATTGAGCGTATTTGAGCTCATAATGCTATTTTTCAAGGGAGTTTATTCCTTTATTTTAGCTTTTATAATAGATATCATCAAAATTTGTTCATTAAATATTTAATATGCTTAATTCAATGCGTTGGGATATTAAATCGCTTTAAATTTCAAATAAAATCGACAGTTTATCGGTGAAAAAAAAAAATAATACAGCGCTGTTCTGTCACCGTAAATTGATATGTGATGAATGACTTCCGCCGATTTTGTATTTTGACAATATCTACAGCGTTTCCAATGTCGGAACAGGCTATTTCCGGTGGACGTGAAATTTTCATCAATTTATCGACATTATTTTTTTACACGCCCTTCCACGTCGATAAATGATGAATTGATAAAGAATGCGTACCTAAAACAATGGCCAGTGTTTTTGTCGCCTTTCTCTCCTTTTTCGCTGAAGACTTCTCCCTTTTTTTCTTGCTCGCCTTGTTGACCTTGTATATCGTAAATCTTGAGGCTGCTGTTGCTTTCCTCTCTTTCTTGGAGTTTCCCGAACCCAATCGCGTCAGTTCTTCGGCACATCTCACAATAGTAGAGGCGGTCCTAAACAATTAAATCATAAAAATAACACCAGTTTAAATTTTATAATATGCATACATAAATACAGTAGAACCTCGATTATCCGTACCTAATTGGAAATGAAAGTAGTTCGGATAACGAAAATCCGAATAATTGAAAATAATCATAATTGACAGGGAATGTATGAATATTTTAATTTTTTCTTGATTTACATGTACTCACCTATAAAATCCTGGGAGGGGGGGGGGGTAAGCCCTACGCCTGTGGGCAACGGTTGAACCCCTGGGGTATGCGTTTGCTGAAGGTATGTCTTTTGAATTTTTCAAACCAGCCCGAACTTGGTTTGAAGGTGGAATCTCCATTTGATTTTATATTGAAAAATATTGCTTTTTCTCACAATAATGGATCAGATATTAAGTTAATCGTGTTTGTATGAACCACATAAATTGTTACGTTATGTATTGCCTGATTTTTTACAACTTATTGCTCTTAGCTTCCATCTTCTGATATTAAACAATTAGTAAACTTCGTAATATGTAATAATGATCTACGTGCAAATCAGAAAATTATATATATATTTTTTTTATTTTGAACAATCCAGATCTAGTTAAGAATCCGAAAGATATGTCTTGTCATGTTTAAACATTTTTAAGAATCGGATACATATATCAGTTATGTTCACCTTTTGTGAAACCAAGAAAAAATACAGTCATAGCACACAGTCGAATATCTTATTCAAGAATTTCAGCAACCACTAAACATACAATATTCAGGTGAATTTTCCGTTCTTCTTGTTCTTTCTACTTGCTTTTCTCCATTCACTTGAGGTTGGCCTTTCAAGTCTTTTCGGGTTCACGCCACAACGCTAAGTTTGCTTTCGTCTGCTTCAAGCTCCAAGCATTTATATTTCAAGCCATCAAATTATGTTGGCATTATTTAAATGTATTTCGTCGTTTGTTAAAGATATATCATTAATCTTATCGTTCAAATCTTTCATTTTTGGTGCTAAGTATATAACTAAATTAAAATTCATTATATAAAAGCGATTGAGTGACCTTTTTATTGTACTCTTATAATATATTACAATACACACCCTCGTTTATAACATTTAATGTATGCGAAAATTCGTAAATTAAAAAAAGCTTCGTGAAGAAATCGAGAAATATAAAAATAAGCCTTAACGCATATAAATTATGATAATAAAAGCAATAAGGGCTTCTAATTCCACATTATTTTTATTTTTAATCCCTAGAGTTACTTACAAATTACTCTCCTTTTTTTAAAAAAATATGTACATAAATTTGAAGAAAAAAATGTATTGAAACTGCTATAAATTTAATTAGTCTGGCGATAAAAGTCTTGACTTTCAAAATAATTGGATACAGCTAAAAGACTTATTGAGCATTTAATTATTGACATTAATGAAAATAATTACTCAATTTGATTAAAAAATATATATTAAGTAAAGAGTCATCCAAATGCAACGCTTAGATGTCAGAACTGTATAATGTTAACATGTGTCAATTTTTCAAATTAAATAAGCCATTTTATTTTATTAGAAAATATTACAATTTATACCATGGACAGATATTATGAAGAAAATTCTCGTATTGTCCGGAAAAGATGGAATAATTAGGTTATACATTTGGATGACATTTTGTTCATTTTTTTTAAAAATTATATCGATTAAAAGAGAAAATAACTTACTTTAGGGGTACTTTTTCTTCTCTGGGTGAACTCGTCGAACCATTTTTATTCGGAAAAGACCTGATGGCGCTCTTGTGAAAGCTGACACCACCATCTTTATTTTGGTTCTGCGTCGGAGGCGCTGGTTGCGGAGGTTGCGCCTGCACCGGTGCTGGTGGTTGCTGTTGTAGTTTGTTGGCAATTACGTGCGGACTATTCGGACCTGATGCCGGTTCTTTGATTGGTTCTTCCAAATTGGATGGTGCATATCCGGAATCGTTATTTCCATTGGCGTCATTATGCGGCGCCGGTTGCGCCAAAGAAGCCATTACGCTGCAAAAAAAAGCACACCATAAACACCATATACATTAACCGAGCTTTTCATGCTGCAAAGAAGACGTGGCAGTGTCTTGGGAAATATCGGCGAGGAGTGTTGTAGTCAGAAAACATATTGCTGTTTTATTGAAAAATTGCATTCGTCTTTCAGGAAAGATGCTGCGAATCTTTATTGAGAGCTATTTGCTGTCGGTCTCTAGGCGATACAAAGAAGAAAATGAAGTCGAATCGAAGGCGTTAGTCTCAAACGGTAAACATATATTATCGTTTTATACTTCTGGAGCTTTCAATCGAGCAAACAATTAGATAACAAAAGGAGCTTTATCCTCGCAGCTAAAATTGAATTTATCAATAGCATCATGTGAAATAATCCTATTTGCCGCATTGTTCTTCGTGCTTAACTGCAAATATGAAAACAACAAGAACGATAATAATTTCAATGCTACACAAATTATTTATTCACAATACAATCCTTTTATTCCGAATAGTATAAAAGTAAAACCCCAAAAAACAAAGAAAGCAAAGAAAGTTTTAATTCTAAAGTACTTTGGTGGCGTACATGAAAACTTGTTGAGACAACAAAATTATATTTGTATAATAACTATTTTATTTATTGGTGTGCTCATGAATCCCGGGATTAATAAACGTAATCCCGAAAAATTCGGGATTGAAATTTTTATCTAACAAAAATCGTACACCTCACTAGCACGATAAAGGCTACCAAATCGAGACATTCCCGTCGAAATCTGAACGCTTGTAAATAGTGGCGTAACTACTAATTAGCGAACTTAGGCGACGCCTAGGAGCAGTAACTGTTTAATCTATGCATACATATATACAGTATATATATGTTTTTCAAATTGTTATGTTAACCCTTCCCTACCGGTGATGTATTTACTACACCTCGACTCTAATAATGAGAATATCGATGTGAAATATATTAGATACGGGGTTCGAAATTTTTGTATTCCTTCGTAATATAATTACGAATCACACCAAAGTATTATAGTATATAAGTATACATCTACAGTGACGTAAATAAATAATTTGTCGGCAAATCGGGAATTTTGCGAGGTTTAGTCCGTGTATTGTCCGCAGATAGGAATTTTATCTATTTTATACTTGGAATAACGGTCAAACATAAAGCCACTTGTTCGATCATGGAGAAAGATTCTTTCAGCATTAATAATATAATTTCTATGCTTATTATAATTTGTTAATATTTAAAAACGTCTTTTTCAAATGATAAAATTGTTTTATTAATTTTCGATCCTTCCAATGCAGTATTTTATCATCATACTTTTTGAATGAATAGATTCGCTATAAGATCAAAAAATGCGATCAAAACACTTAAGCTTCCGAGGCTCAATCCAAAATTTTAGCATATTTTGCTGGTAGTGATTGAGCTTAAAATGCAAACATCGCGTTTGAGACCAGTTTTTGTTGAAGTATTTCTTTCCTAAGCTAGATGCAATCCCAATATTTGCATTTTTACTGCAACACTTTGGATATTATAACAAGCATCGAGAGCTTTTCCGCTGAGCTTCCAAAACGTTGAACGGCAGAAGTCGATCACATTTAAATATTTATGAAATATTATTTTTATCCAAATAAGTAACAAAAATTGAATTATTGATTTACAATTTATGCTATCGATGAATACATATTTTAAATGGCTTAATTGAATTTATTTGTAACTAGTCCCCAAATGCTTTGGACTACTGCTTCAGTACTCCCGTACCGTACCGTAAACCGACTCTAAGTAGATTATGGGCCCTTGGTACTATTCCATACGGGATAAATATCTACATGCCCTCTTGTATATTTTCGTCTCTCCACTTATTCAACATTAGTTGGGATATCCTTTTCAGCATCCTAGTTTTTTATACACCGTGTTGACAGCTTGCATGCAAATCCCTGAAGACAGATTTGTATGCATGAAAAACCAAAATCATAAACACTCCCGGAAATATTTAAATATCCTTAAAGAGCTTATATTTTTGTTTTTGTCAACATTTATGTAAACATTGCAAACATGTTAGCCTTATACAGTTTTTTAAAATTTGTTTATCATGTGTTTGTAAAATTTACAAGTAGTTCACGATTATAACGAACACGTTGAATTTCTACATCATGAATATATTGAGCAAACTTAAATACTCGTAGTTTTATTTATATTCACTACACTTGACGTAGAAAAGTTCATAGCATAAATAATATTCATGATTTACAATAAGTACAACTTAATTTGCACGGAAAATCAATATGCAAAGAATGGCAATAATGAGATGAGTGTTTTTGAAAATTTGAAATTAGATTTGATTATATATAGAAGTAAATAAACATGGATTTATATGGAATATAAATTCAACGAATTAGAAATAAGTATACATTAGGATGATCTGGCAACTATTTACCAAAAGGCTCAAATTTATCATTATAAACTTCATTAAGATTTTCTTAATATTACATATAAGTAATTTGTCAATAATCAATTATTCTATAGAAGGTTTTAATTATTATATTGAATTTTAATTTATTCTTGTGGCATGAAAAATTATTATATATATTTTAGGTTACGCGGAAAGTCATGTCATTTTTTTTTTGGTTGCGTCCTTTGCCGTCAGTTTGCCTCGGGTTGCTGTCGAGTGAATACGTCAAAGTTGGTGTTATTTTGAATCTCTGTTGTTTGTCTTACTTTTTCAAATATTTTTTTAGCCATAGTGAAAATGTCCAAGCCAGAAATTGATGAGACCCATTTACGATCTTGTTTACTGTTTTTATTTCACAAAGGATTAAAAGCAAAAGAAGCTACCCAGAGCATCTGTGATACATATGGCAACATATTAAATATTCTAAAATACCATAGATGGTTCAAAAAATTCAAAAGTGGCGACAAAGATTTGAAAAATAATCCAAAATCAGGACGACCTCCAATAATCGATGATGACGCATTAAATTCTCTGGTAGAATCTGAATTATCGTTAGACATCGGCTGTCCCTGGTCGATTTGAAAAGACTCGAGAAAAAAACATAGACAGGGAATTTGGGTACCGCACGAGTTGTCATCAACGATCTTGGAACAACGGATAACCATTTGTTCATCGCTATTGTCCAGATATGAAACTCGATTCTATTTTTAAGAAGGAATCGTTACTGGGGATGAGAAGTGGGTCTTCTACAACAGTCCGAGAAGGAAAAACCAGTGGCTTTCTTGCAAATCAAGTACCTGTTTCTAACCCTCGACCTGTCAGTATTCTTGAAAAATGTCCTCCTTTGTGTTTGGTGGGATTTTTTAGCGTAATTCACTACGAATTATTAAAACTCGGCCAAACTCTCATAGCAGAGCTTTATTGTACGCAATTAGATAGGATTAAAAGCGGAAATGCTTAAAAAGCGATCAGTGCTAGTTAACAACCGAATAAGAATATTTCAGCATGATAATGCAAGACCACACGCAGCAAGGATTACGCAGAACAAAATAAGGAAGCTGGATTTGGAAGTGCTGCTAACATCCATCATATTCTCCTGATATTGCACCTTTCAGTCTATCATCTTTTCAAGTCATTAGAACATTCGCTTCGCGATAAAAAAAATCACTTCTGTGGCACAATTGAAAAATCACTTGGATTCTTACTTTGGTGGAATACCAGCCGAATTTTACGAAAGAGGCATTAAAAAGCTACTCAATCTGTGGAGAGCGATTATAAATAACAATGGAAATTATTAATTGAGTAATATTGTACAGCTTTTATTAAAAAAAATTTTTTCTCCAAATAACAAAAAAATGACATTTCTTTCCGCTTTGCCTAATATTATTGGATGTTTGTTTCTCTAACTGTTATTTATCATCAAAATAATTATTATCTATATTGGGAATAAATTAAATGTTTTTCATCAACAGTATTGGAATAATATAATCATGTCATATATTTGTTTCTTCATAACTCATTCATCGAATCAAAACGATCGATCTGATATATAAATATCTCCCAAATTTGTTGGCAAGGGGACAATTATTTTAACAAATCATATATCCAATCATCAAAAACGAATTCAAGATCTTATACAATATACCAGAACTTAGTTCATGCTATATTGATTCATATATTTCGGATACTAAAATTGCTTAAATTACAAAATCATGATTGTAGATAAACGTGTCCTTTCTCAATGTTATCGATAAACTCACAAAGGCTTATAAATAATATTTAATGGGTTAAAAGGGTGGGACGATATGTATATATACGTAGTGTATAAAGGAGTATATTCTTGGATATTTTGCTCGACACGCCTCATAAGAACGTTGACATCCCTCCCAATTAACATAAGTCAAGTGTTTATAATAGACACAAAATCTCATCTGCTTATACGAAACACGCACTTCAAACACATTCATTTGTGACTTTTTGCACGTGCTTCATACACAGCAAGCACGTGTCGAGTTGAAAAGCTTCAACACTTGAAAACCGCGAAGTCAGCTCGATGAGTCGAGGAAACCAGAAATTACATAAATAAGAGTATCGCAAGGGGGGTGTAATAACGTACGATGTTTGTCCTCCTTTTTGTCGACGTTGGTGCTTCCAGGAGCGTCGTTGAAAATTCGCAACGCGTGCCAGGACATTGTCAATAATCCTGGAGGCTCATCCCGAATGCTTCATCCTTTTAGCTCTCCGACATTATTGACAATTACAATGAGATGGAGCTGTTTGTTCGGTGCTCCGGCACAATATTCTTTCGGGGCGACATCAATAAAGTCACCAGCGTGAGTCGCATACAGGGTAAACAATTAACAAAGGATTAAATCCATTTAAGGAGATAAAAACTAAGCCCGGGTTAAAAGAGGGTTGCTGTTCTTCTCTGTGATTCTGTGATTGGATGTCGTAATAGACATACTAAGGCGACAAACGTCTTAGGATAAAGGTGCTTACTTCTTTGTAGACTTATCTTTGAACAAAGATTTTTTCGCCAATATGACCATCGTATTAACAAGCTCAGAGTCGTATTTATGGCATCAAATCTTCGATAACGTCAATCGATGCAAACAATCAGTGCAACGATATAAGATCACAGTTCAAATTAATTCACCGATAAAATAGTCAAATTTGATATTAAAACTGCCTCGAGCGAATAATATATTCAATTGAAACCATTGAATCGTTTGCAAGAGAGCCAATCGTATTGAGTATTTCAGAGAGCTTACTAATCGGCTATAACTAGATAGTTATAAAAGGCTTATCAACCCACGAGGCATGATTCCGGAATTACATTCCGACGTAAAATATCAGTTATTTGACTAAGAAATTGTATTTGATTTTCTTCGAAAGCCCATTTATACTTATTTGCAGATTCATGGATGGATTCATAAATTGTGAAATCAATCAAAGGCAAAACGAGGCACTTAATCTGGTTTATTAAAAGGCACAAATTTATAACATCAATGTATTAATTTTGTCTTGTATGTTGCAATGAAAATTAATCTTTGAGACATAGAGGGAATCTTTTAGCAAAAATAAGCTCGTTAAAGGGCCCGTATGTTCTTTAAATTTGCGATTGAAAGCTATATATAAAAGCTAATTATGCTTCGTAAATACATTAATTCTGAATAATTAGCGAGGTGAATAAATTTAAGCTAACCAACAAATTAGCATTTAATATCGAAACCCATTTCAGAGCAAAATATGTTTTCCATATTTATTTATAGGATATTCAAGATTGAATATACACCCATATCTAGCTTTACGGTCTAGATATGTTCCGAAAAGTTGGTCTCTAAAAGAAGGTCGCTAACAGTATATAATTTTTGGCCGTATAACGAAACATAATGGGCCGTAAATTTACAATGTGGATATTTAAGATAATTTAAATGTCATTTTTTGGTGGAAGAGGTTTTATAAATGAGTTGTTAATTATCATTATTTTTGCGTAATATTTTAAACTTTATTAATCATAATATCTACTTTTTCAGATACTGAAAATAATGATAAATCTTGATCGAAATGAACAATCAAGATATTTTATCCATAATATGAATTTGAACCCAAATCTCTATAATGAGAGTTCATCATTTAACCAAATATACTGACGCTTTCCAATATGTAATGATGGTGAAAAATATAAATTTTACATAATCAAAATTTACACCCAAAGGTGATGAAACATTATAATATCGTGAAGAGTTTATTAAGTCTAATATTAATTAAGTTTCAGTACTTAGAATTTATAATTCAAGTATCATAACTTAATAACTTACGAGTACCTGAAAAGCTACTTTAACGCAAACATACGCGTATGATAGACACACGAGTTGCTATAAACTTGCTTTGTATCATTCGACCTCAAAGCTTTAGAAATGTACTCCATTCTGGTTATGATTATAACTAAGTACTATGCCATGAATTTTACAAAACACAAGTTTCAGTTAATTTTGGTTTACACATTAATATTAATATAATCGGTTTATCTCAAGGCGAAGAGATCGGAACTTTATAATGTAAACTTTGCCATCGCCTTGTCAAAACTGAAAATTAAATATACATAATTTATATGCCGCAATCGGGCGATGGAAATATTTGATGCGGAATTATTTTCATGAAATAACTTATTATGGTGTCCTTCTGTAGTATTCATAGCTCTCTTGAAATACAAATATTCATTGACCCTTTCAATTATCTTCTTGGACGATAATGCTCCTTTGATGGTACAACCGGTTTAACTTCATCCCGTTTCGATTCATCTAAGGTCCCACCGTAATGCTTTCTAGACCCTATTCGTTGACCCTATTCGCTCAACATAGTTCTATTATGCTAATACAATGTTTAAAAATATTTAATCTAAATTTAGACTAAATTATTAAAATACATACTTTCCAGCTTCTTCGACAACAGTTGCCAATATGAACTCCGTTGATTTATCATTAGATATAACATGGCAGTCGTCAACATCAGCATCAGGAGATCTGCAAAATATATCAACTATCAGTTGCTGAATATGCATCTAAAGCCTTAATCGACCAATTACGGAAGGAATCTCAAGAGATTGAACAATTAGTTGCACACGCCACTGATTACATCCCTATCTCCCAATATTCAACGACCTGAGGAACATAATCGTCTATTTCGCTTAATATGATTTTTAAGTTTGAGTTGGAACAATTTGGAAGCATTCCTTGTATTAATTTTCTTAAAACTTTTAAATAACGCTCCTTCTGTACAAAAATAATTATAGCCAAGGCAAAGTAATTTTCTATACATACAAATGTAATGTAAATTAGGCTCAAGCTGAAAATACAAACGGCCAAAGTTAAATTGCATTCCCTTAAAAAAATCAATTCTTCTAACTTTCTCTTTGGCGTTCATAAAAGGAGTTTGAATTTTATTAGAACTAGTTAACGACACCAATTTAATTAGACTTTGAGACAAAAATTGAATTTAATCGACAAGAATATTTTATGATTAAAAATTGATAAATAATGCATATTGTAAGAATATATACAATAATACATCTAGCAGATTTTTCGCGAATATGAAAAGATCTTCTCGTACAAAATTTCATAAAAAGCCATATAGCCTACAAACATGATTTTAAGCTCGTTTTTGATGCAAAATAATAAATAATATAGCTTATACAATTTTTATTTAATATTTGCATGCTTGGCCTTGCATAACACTGTCATATACTTCCACAAAAACGTCGTGTAATACTAATTCACGTTGATGTAAAGTGTGAAGTTTAATCGACAAAATATTCATTTACATGTTTTTTAAAAAAACTTTAATAACGTAGATATAATAGATCATTCATCCATTATCTGTATCCCAAAGAAATCTATTTGTTTAACTCTTTTTTGATATCGGTTGTGAGCTTTCATCAATGAAGAGCTCAATATTAGTTTTAGATTTAGTCTTTAAAAATCATTTATTAAAACATTGTCTCCAATTAGCATATAAATCTTTACGTATATCGTAATAAAAGGTCAAAATATTTATTAATTTCCTCCTGGATTTCTTCCCTCTTTATGAAATCATTTTCTAGCCATTTTCTATTTATGTGAAACATGCAGCTATTTTGCTGCAACTACTTTTTGGCTCATTATTAATGATTGATTCATTTTTCAACTCAATACTTCGACTAATTCTTCTTCGTTCAATGTACGATTCTTCAATATTTCTTCGATATCTTGAATATCAAAATCATCAAAAGGTATAAAACATTTGTAAAACTAACAGCTACGGCCAAAGCATTTTTATTTGGTCTCCAATAAATAGATAAATTCGTTTTGGCATATATTTCATTGCTTGGGAACTTAAAGACAGATTTATAAGTAAAGGATTCGTTACAAAATTAGAACATAAGGGTAAAGATATACTTTCTTTCATCATTTTGAATCCCTTTGCATATTTTTCACTTTTTGATATTTGAGTTCAATGGGTTCAATCTTTTTTCAGTACAATCTCGTTTGATCTATATTAGATACATGATATTGGGATTCGTCCTAATTTTTTTTTGTAATTTTGGCAAATTCAGAAGTATTTTTTTGACAGATTCTATTTAAATTTGAAATTATGTTATATAAAGCGCGTTATAATAAATACGTCACAATTCATCAGCCGTGTTATACGAGTCCCATGCGTAAATTTAAGCAAGTTTAAAATGTTTTAAAAGCGTTCCCTCGTGTATACAAACGACAAATGGAAGGCGTTGACATGAATTGAGATTATTTATATACACTTTTAGCAAGCTACATCTAATCTACAAGAACGTAAATATATATGATCAATTTTTAACAGCAATATATGTGATCTTTAAAAATATTGTCAAGATATTTTCTTCATTATATCTCAGGATGGATCGTATCAGTACGTATATTTTATAATATATATATATAAATTTTAAACAATCTTGAAATGAGAGGAATCCTATTGAAAAATGCTTTATTGTTGACACATTTTAGCGCTTAATTTAGCGTGGTGCTTTCAAGTCATAAAGTAATTATAAAATCAAGCATTACTTTGTATTTTTACAGGAAAGCCCTTTAAATAATAACCGTAACTAGATTAGTTAGCGTATATCTGGGGGAAGACCCACCTTTTCAATTTTGTGGAGGCCATATTTTCTCTAAAAGAAAGAAAAACACCTTATTCCGCTCTCTGTTTCAGTGAGTAAATTAAACGAAATGAAATCCACTCCAATTTCCTCTTTTGCTGCCATTTTCCGTTAAAGTTTTTCTTCGCCGCGAAAAATAATTAGACCATGTCCCCTTGTTTCGTTTTAATTCTATTCGTGCTCGTCGAGAGCCACTGATAAAATCTTGGGGGTTGATATTATCCGGCGAGATGTTAAGGGCAACATCAATTTTCATTATAACCGTGGATGATGTTTTATCTCCGACTACGGAAATATAAAAATAACTCGTCTATATGTGCGCTGAATGGGATTATTCCTAAGTGGAAAATAAAGGATAAAAATCTTTAATATTTTTCAAGCGATGAACTCTGACATTTTAAGGGATGAAAAATTTCAATGTATCAACAGGGAGCTGGTGATTCATAATAAAAAGTCTAAAATATGAGTTTTTACTATTTGAAAAATAGATATATAGATTCAAACTACACATGCAAATGTTTACAATTCTCTGAGGTAACTTCAGATTTATCATTGATTATGAATGTTCAGATAAATATTTCTTTGGATTTTATATGAAATGTATGAATTGAACTTTTTATATTACTATAAAAATAGTGTATGCGAATTTTCCTGCTTTTATTTCTGTACATTAGTCCAATTCGTCATGCTATAAAATTGCAATAAAAATTTTTACACTGCATATTGAATGAGCTCCATATTCTGTGGTTATATTTAAAAAAAAACGGAAAACATATTGCAATAAAATTAATCGCAACACGTTGAAATCGGCTAAGAGAGAACAAAAAAAGGAAGACAAAAGTGTCGTCAGTATAAAGAGCGACGGTGTTCAGCCATACAAATCAAATAAGGGCCGTCGGCAGTGTAAAGCGTCAAAGTCAATTAAACACCACGAACAATTCGCCTAGTCTAAATCAAATTTTCTCCTTTCAATAAGGGAATTTTCCAGATGGATGTTGCCGAAAAAGGATCTGAAGAGATATTTATCCTGCGTGACATCCCGTTCGGGATCGGATCCCTACCCTTTTTGAGGTTGCCGCCAAATAATCGTAATAACTCAATTAAAAATTACAATAATTATTAATCTTTGCCTCAAACGAAATACATAAAACTTATATTATTTTAAGGGCAAGGTATAGAAATAAGATTATATTCGAATACCGAAAATTACCCTCTAATAGAATCATTGCACATAATATTTTTTGGGAATTTGCGAAAAATATCCCGAAAGTAAGTGTACTACATGTTTATATTTTTTTAGAAAAAGGGTATTTGAAAAAAAAATACAGGATATTGTTGATACACTTATTAGCTATTTTTCCACCTATTTGTTCTTTCAGGGAGGGAAAAAGATGATAATCTGAAGGCGCCAAGTCAAGGGAATACGGGGTGTGGTTCAAAGCATCCCAACCAAATAAGTCCAAGAGCGCATGCAATAAGAAGCACATTCTTCTCGTCTGCATAGCATTTTGTTTTGATGCATTGATAGTCTCTCCCTGAGGCAAAAATTCCATCAAAATAATGCCTTTTCGGTCCTAAAATATTAAGAACATGCTTTTTTGCCCTAAATTGTACTTTTGATTTTTTTAGCGGACGTGGAATTGGTGTGACATCACTGTGCCAACTATTTTTTTGACTCAGGCGTGTAGTTAGCCTTTCACCACTCGGTATGATCAACCCTTAAAAAACAAAAAAAAAACACAGACCGTTATTGTCACAGTACACTTACTTTCGGGATATGACTCATAATTGAATTGTTATTGACATTTTTTATATGAATAAAATCATTATATGTCAGTTATTTATTTCAATTGTGTTTTTGTCAATTCCATCTAGATCCGGAATTCTTATCATGGAAGTTGGGTTCAAATTCAAATTCATGAAAAATTTCTGCGTACCAAAAAAATCGGAGATATATTCATATTTCTGATCGATCATCTCGATCCAGATTTTTACTGATTTTCTGGATCTAAAAAAATGTCTAACGGTGATTGGGTTTATAACTAAATCTTAACCCTTTGCAGTCGAGAGGTGCGCCCAAACGTTCGGGACGATTCTAACGGGCAGAAAAAAATACCAAATGGAATTTTAAAAAAACAAAATTCTTAAAAAAAATCCATCGTAGCTTATCGAAGATAAGAGGGATTCAAATATGAACCGGAATTTTGCTGTACAAATGTATTAATGGTAAATATAAATACAAACGAAATATCTTATTTTTATACATAGTTTCCTTCAATAGAAAAAAATCATCGGATAGGAAGCCTCTTGATCTCGTCACTGAAGAAAGAAGGCGAGAAGTAGCATCCTCTGTTGCGCAACGCGTAATTATTCGTTTTCTTGTAAACGAAGGCATGATATCAAGTGAAATTTTGGGAAGATTTAAAGCGAAATTCGGTGATACTCTCAAGTGTTTGATTGGGCCCAAAAGTTTCGTAAGTGTTTGAAAGTATGTATAAGAAAGACCGTCACTTGTTTGACCACTAGGGATAATACAGGAATTAATATCGTTAAAGGGATATTACAGTAAATAATATAAAACATTTGGGTAGCATTGATTAAGCAAATCAATATTCTTCGACATATTTCTCTGAAAATCCTTAAATGCATCTCGGGGACTGTTTCGTAAAATATAACACAAAAAATAGTTGGATGCATTAACAAAATGTTTTTTAATACCTCCCTGATTTATAAATTTATGTTAAGAATCATTTGATTAACCCTTTTGTAGTTTTTTTCAATATTTTTCTGTAATTATTATATAATTTATTATAATAAATTTATTTCAAAAACCGCCTTTGATCCTTTATGGGGCTTATATTCCTATAGTTGATTTATCAATGTGCATATCATTACATTTGAAATTTAAATTAAATCCGTATTAACGTCACACATAATATCTTAGTACATCCTAGAGTGATATCTAAATAATAAATTCAATGAGGGACGAGAAGCTGTTAATAATTTGATGGCTGAATTCAGAAAATCCATACAAAAATTAGACCCAAAAGGATTATGTGGGTATCATTTAAATGATGAGATAATTGGGTTTAATTAACTTTAACGTCGCCTAGAAATTATTATCGAAAATAAAACTAAAATGGTATGAAGTAGCACAAAGCGCAGCAGGAGATAAACCCGCAACTTGTTATTAACCCGGTGGATGCTCACCAGTGAACTATGGGAGCTCGATTCTCTTCCAGGTCGAAGTTGCAACAAACATGACATTGTGCAGAGGTTTAATTTCCGGCTTACATCGAAATCCCGCCTTCTAATAATCATTATTTAACCAGCTACACACTAGACAGAAATCAGGATGATATTGATATGCTAAACATACAAATAGTTAACCATCTCTTCGCATTAATTTTAATTTCATACTCGACGAGATTGATTCGTCATAAATAATATAGTATGACGATAAACAACAAGGCTTTCTCAAGAAATTAGCATGAAATTCAAATAGTGACATTAGACAACTTGCACAATTAGCCTAACAAACCATATTGATTATTCATTGAGTCATGTAGTGCAAATTACCCGGAACATGTCGCCATAGATTGAAACAAAACCGTATGCAACGATAAGTCTGTTTCTATATAATCATTATGTTTAAGCATAACTTTACAATGCTTAAAACCACCAATAAAAATATTATGAAAGCTTATTAAAGTATCTCTAGATAAAAGCTCAATTTGCTCAATTATATTCTACGATGAATATTAGCCATCTGTCCTAAAAGCGATAGTAAATAAGATTCCTTTTAAACTCGGCTTTCTTCTAATTTAATGATTAGTAATGGGGATCGGATGGCCAATTTAGAACGTTGATACATCGGAATTCGACATTTTATGAGAGAGCTTTGGAAGTTTTGGGTTTCAGACGGGAGGTAATTCGACATGAGGCGTTCCAGTAACAAACGAGAATTTTCAAACAGAAAGGGATTTAATCGTAGACGATCTTTTCTTTCTCTCGAACATAAAGAATGGAGAGCTTTTGTTGGAGTTGTCCGCATTGGCGAGCATAGTGTGCTTTAAGTTCTCCTCTCAACAAATTACAAAGAATGCTGCAGATAATTTATTGTCAGATTGACGCTCCCTTAATTCATGGAACCTTATGTGAACAACCCGAGCAAGATCACCACTATCTTTATTTATAAAAAAAATGCTATATAATATGGTTCTTAACTGTCGCCAGATCAAGTGTACTAATTTTTCTCCATTGAATTTATTTAATATTACAATACAAAATATATATAAGCAATCGTATATTATTTGTTTGTTAGCATGTTAAAAAATATATTTGATAGAAGTAGAAGTTTATTAAAGATGTAAAACAGCGAATGACCATTAAAATGCAAGGACTCGTCCAGGTCATTTAAGTTGCAATGGTACAAAAATCAAAGTTTACCAATTTTTATACTTATTATTCATGGATATTTTTTTTAAATCCAGTCAATTTTACGGTAGAAATGTGTGTATAGTATTTATACGATTTTATAAAATATGCATCAAACGTCAAGCTATCAAATCTTTGAGAATTACCGTTATTGAAACCAAGAAGCAAAAATATTTTACTAGAGGAAAAGCTCTCGTTAGATAAGTTCAAATAAAATTTTCCTACTACCCTTCGTAAGCAAGCCGAACAAATAAAATATCCTCCAAAGCGAATTTAGTATTTTTATTCACATTTAAGTCCGATGCAAAATCACTAACATGGAGCTTTAAAGCTAATCATTAAATCTGAAAGATTGAAAAGCTCTCCGATATGAAGCTGTGAATATGACTATATACTGTTTTATTTTGCATTTTATTGACTGCAGATGAAATCAAAATGTTATATACTTCACGCCGAAGATGGACATAAAATAGGTCTTCGTTTATCACCTCAATTTGTAATAAATGCGAACGTTTATCGTAAAATACTCAACCATTGTTTTTAGCCCAATATTGGCCAGTCATCGCCGTTTTTATGTCAGAATTTCCCGGAAGTCGTGGGTTGAAACAGGTACAAATCGCTCAAGGGGGGCAATAAAATTTGCCCTATTTTCGGGAATAAAAATTGATGCTTTCAATATATTCCGGTTGATGTACCCCTAAGGTGAAAATTTGATCATTTTATTGCACGATGTAGAACCACATATTACAACTAATTTTGTTCAAATTAAAAAGTTTGCGTATGAATGAAAATATTTCAAATAGGAATTTGTAAAAAAATATTTTAAAAAATAAAAATTGAGTATTGTTTTTCTTGGTTGAGTTGACCAACTGACTCATTCAAGCCCCGTACACACACTTAGAAGCATATCATACCCGTCATGTATTAATGCTTTCTTGATATAATCCGTATGATATATAGATGACATATGATAAATTTTAATAAACATATTGGCAAATTATTAGTTATTAAAACGAAGATATTTTTTTGAATTACAAAAAGTCGAACCTTGAATGATTTTTTAAAAATATTCATTAAACGGTTTTTTTACATCAAATATGTTACAAGATTTTATTGCAATTTTAGCAAGATAAATAATGGCTTAAACAGAACATTTGCCCTTAATATCCATATGAAATAAAACTGTGGAGTCACTGAATACATGCAAATGGTGTATTAAAGTGTTGTTCACGGAAGCTTTTTATTACCTGCAGTTTTACAACAAGTACTCGCAAACAATTTTCAGAAGTTTTCCGTGTGGGAGAAGGTTTACAGGATCCAAACAATGGCGATCGCAAGACTGTATCGTAAGAAAATGATTGCAGACTCTGCAAAACTTCACAATGGGAGCTATTCCATATGAAAAATATATTTCTGAATAGGCGACTATGAAATGGAGCTACAATTGCCACATATTCCCCATGGCCGTTACTGGCTGTGGTCGAATATTACATCGATGTGGTAAATTTGATTTAGACCATTCATTATAAGATGCGGTCAATGATTGATCCAATTGTTGTAAATAGTAATATTAGGGACGCTCAAAATGAAATAAGTGCATTATTGTATGAACGATTCAAGCAACCATAAGCATTTATAATAATACATAGCATTCAATAGTCTTAGAACTAATCTATTATTCAAAATCAGTTTTATCTAGTGTTCAATGAACTCAATTAAATGATGTAATGTCCAACAAATTTTATTGATGGAGTAGATTCTCTAAAATAAGCTCCATTATTAAAGTTTTTTAAATTTTTAATAATATACAGTTTATCCTCGATTATCCGAATGCGGATTATCTGGTTTGCGAATTATCCATAGCTAAAAAATATTAATTAATTAATTATCTTGGCTCTCAAATCAACCGGAAAATGGAGTTGGAAAATGGAAAATTATCATTGCCTTATTGTTTTTTTTAATAACTTTTTTATGCGATTTTGGATATATTTTGTATACTGTTTCAAAGTTATGCGATTTTTAAAATCCATGGAACGCATCTTCACTTTTTTATGTGAGTTATACCTTTTTTTGTGCGATGTTCCGTGGAACGCATCTATCGCATAAAAAAGATTTGAGAGTACTCTTATATATATATATATTTTAATATTTTGGTAACGCTTAGTAATATCTAAAATACTAATGGTCAATTATCTGCATAACTATGATCGTTTTTCGTAAGAATTAATAAGTATTTAAATTATGAAACAAAAATTTGCATTGTAAATAAGATATTATATCCGAAACCAAGTAGAAATTTTATGATTTGGATTATCCGTGTTCTTCCTTCCCAGCATTAGCCCGGATAATAAAGAGCATACTGTACTGCTATTATGGTTGTCTGATTAAATTCAAGCAAATTTTGAAAAAAAAAATTGTTCTTTATTGCTTTTGTGCCATAGCGATAATTCATGAAGAACTCGAGTTCCATATTTATTTAGTTTATCTATATAATGATGGCGCTTTTAAATAGTTAATAAAGACAATGACAACTATCCTGAATATTTAACGAGGACCTGATTCCATCAATGATTTTAGAATATGAATATCTAACTTAGTTGAATCTTCCCGTTCTATAAACATTCTGGAGGTATTTATTGATGATTTTAATTATTTTTTGCACTTATTTAGTCTGTCATATTATTTCGTTTTTAAATAACGACAAAAGTTATAAAAAAACTGTAACTTTATATTAGTAAAAAAAGTATGTGTTTCCTGAACCGTGACTTGATGTAAACTGATTTCGAAAAGACGTGGTTCGGAATTTTGATTAAATTCCGGTTCCTCTAAAACAAAGGCAATGAATTATATGGAGGTCTTGTATGAGGCTTTTTTTATAATGAGTGAATAAATTACAATATGCAAAATTTACATAGTCATTTCAATCCTTGTATTCCGCTGACAATAGACTTCATACACATTTCCCAACTGAAAAGCTTCTTCCGTTCCACCTTGTCAGCAAAAATAACATCTCTATCAATGTATCGCAAAGCGGAATAAGTCATATGAATTGGTATTCCATCAAAGGAATGGAAAAGGAGGAACTGAAGAAAAAACGCATGTCGTATTTACATTCGCAAACGATATTGAATATTCTATAAGGCGAAAAAAAATCTCTCGGGGACAAGACTGGAAAAAAAATATTATGTCTAAAGTGAAAGGAATTCTGCGCTTCTTTGCAAAATTTTCAATTTACTCAGAAAATATAAATCTCTCTTGACATTCCCTGGGACTTAAAACTTTCACGGACACACACGCCCGACTTATTAAAGTAATGCGTGTTTGCTTTATAGGTATAACACATTTCATTTTCTCATATTACTCCAATATTACAGCACTAAATGACAGTTCTTCGGAGTAAAAAAGCTTAAATCTTACGACAACGCAATGTCAAGAAAGACGCTTTAATATTAAAAGCAATGCCGAAAATAAACCGTAACAAATTCGTTTTAATATGAATTCAAAACTTAATTCAAAAAGGCTGTTAGTTACAAGGGGAGGTCATGGTATTTGTCTAAGAAACTATCCAATAAACTAAGAAAAGCACTCTTTATCTTTTCATTGTGAAACTTCACATACCGAGCACATTCTTTTCTTAAGACCAAACGTTCTCTCTTTGCTTTCATTACATTATTTTTAAGCTCCTTAAAATCCGCCAATGTTGAGGCATTGCAAAAGAATTTTACAATGTAGCTGGTGTTTTTATATATATTAAGTAAAACTGAATAATTAAATGTTTGACTAAATTATGGAAAATTTTGGAATTATTTCTTAAAGAGAATGCATTTAAATTTATGTTTTTTTTTTATTATTATAACTTCATGACATATACTACTTAAAATTTTAACCAATTTCGATTGATCCATAATTATATATAATACAGATTATTAAATCTATGGATATAAATATATGATGATTGAAATGGTGATGAAATACAAAATTGCAAAGAACAATGTTTCTGATTAAAGCAAAATTAAGTTTTGTTTAAATTAAACATACAATTGGACTAAAAATTTTCTGAAATTGTTATCAATTATATTCCATATTGGATGGCTTTATTAGTTATATCAACATTTATTGTATGAACTAAGATCAAGTTCATAGCTTAAAACCATATTAATATTGTAATTTCATTCTTAAATTATTCAGAATACTTGTTTTAAATGAACTAAATAAATTTAAATTGATTCACAATCGATTTAACAACATTTATGTGTTGTTTTCAAAAATTCCTATCTTGATGGACTAGAAAATAAGTCTATAAATCTTGGATTGCAGATAGTTGGAATTAAATCTTGATCGACTATTATTAGATACCGTCCTTAAAACTTTAAGCAGTTTACTGAACTAAACTTTTCAGTTAAATGCATTCAAGCTTTCAAAACTTTACCCAAGTTAAATTACTTCCATTATTCCTTGTGATGGATTAGAGCGATTATTATAAGGCGTTCAATACGTTGTTATCGCATAAATAACGTCTAAAAATATATTGTGATTAAGATCAAGAATTTTAACATCAATCCCATCGTTCTTCGCTTGAAAAGCCTTGACTTCTCAAAATATTCCATGTGTGATATTTTTGACGTTATTTTCGAATCATTTCAAAAATGATTTATAGGGGAGAAAATATCGCAAAAAGTTAACATACATTATATTGGTTTATATTGCAAGTGCCAAAGAAAAATATTCCCTAGCTTAGCAGAATTCCACCGAGGATGCACACTTAAATTTTATTTCGTCGAACCACAAATGTCGGGCAATTTTCCTGAATAATGGAAAAGTGTAGGAACAATAAGTCCCGGTATAATTTTCACCCTTTGACGGGGAAGCAAGGATTTCTTTCTCTCGCCGTCCAATGAATCCTCCTTCAGACCCTTGTCATGGGAAAATATGAAATTCCCCAAATAAAAATGCATGATTATTGTGACCCCCATCCTACAGCATGACGGGGGTAAGTTATGCTTGACATTTTTATTAAAGCATATTACGGGGTAGAATTCAATATTCCATATATTCGTATTGATCTGACAAGAACAAATGATTTGATTTGCGCGATTGATAGAAATGGGAAACCGAATATTTATTCGACTAAATAATAAGGGTAGTGATTCATCAGAAGCCATCATTATTTTTTTGAGGGAGAAGAACTTTAAATTTATAGATCATTGACATGATTTATCGCTTTTGAAACAGAGTACTTTATTAGGAGTATAAAAATTGCTAATGAAAATTCATAAAAGAATATCTTTCATGTCGTTTTTCACACAAGTTTCATGTTATATAATGATATGTATGAATATTCAAAACGTTCATTCTTCTTTAACTGTAAGCTAAATGAGTTTCATAAATTTATATTACATTTAATATTTAGTTTACTGTTTAAATTTCATTGCAAGTTGGATGTAACATAATTTTTATGATATAATGGACTACGATTTACATCTTAGAATGTTCCTCAATACAAGCAAACAGTATTTTAATCATAGATATTTCATGATTAATATACAAAACATCACATAACAACTTGACAGTTTTCATAAGAAGAGAATCTAATGTATAAGAAGGCGGAATGAATAGTTAGTGAGGGCGATGGCAGATGTTAACACATCATAAACTGTACATAATTCACTTTATTATTATATATTATTGCTCAATATATTGATATTTAAAGCTTATTTCCATGATTCCTTATATATTTCTTTTGATCTTTAATTTTACACATTTTCAATTAAATCCAAGGAATTTTATGGAGGGAAAATAAATTGAAAAAACTCTTTTAAACTGGATTTAAATGTAAGGGCAATAAAAAACTTTGCGTATTTATTACTCGGAAATACTTTAGTCCTGCGTTAAATATATAAGGGGAAATGTTTTTGTTTTCTCATCGGTGTGAGAGTAAAGATAAAAGCTAAATAGCAGCATTTACCCAAAAAACATCAGCTCTTTTTTCCTCACTCTAGCCTTATTTATCATCAACGAGGGACCATTTTCAGGAGCCCTAAGCACGAAGGTAAAAAAATTCTAGGCACCTAGCATCTTCACATAAAATTGACGATTCGGGATATCCTCGAACCATCCTAAAATACCCCAATCAATTTTGGGATGCTAAAATTTCAACCCCTGTATAAATCATGACCAATTTGAGAAGGCATTTTTTTCGTCAACCTTGTTGAATTTTTTCCGACACAAATCTCAAATAAATCTTTCGAGTTGCGCGCTTGGGTAATTTGATTGGTATTCTTAAATAAATTTGGCTAATTGGAGGGCACAAAGGATTAATTTTATCCCTGGAATATTTCCAAATGCCTTCTTGTCATCCAAATTATTCCAATTTGTATTTACACTGCGATTTTTATGCGCCCCCAAATATGATTTTCTGTCTCGAATGATTATCCCTAAAAAATAATTGATTCGTATCAAAAATTGAATATTAATTCTCGTTTGATGCTCGATAGAGCTTTAAAGCGATCCATAACCACATCAATCGATTTCATTGCATACATTTAATAGAAATATGTGAGTTGGTCAAATTCAATTAGATGGTTAATTAAAACATGCGCATGTACGCAGAGCGTAGACGTTTTTCTTGGAAAGCTCAAAAATAAGGTCTAGACATCGGCCTAAATATATACCAAAGTTTTAATTAGAAACGTAATTTATGAAACATAATTGAATGTATAATATCTTAAAAATGATTGATGGAAGTTTTGTCAAATTCACTGGAACAAATTTAAAACTTTTAATAATGTTACGTCAATGTGGATGAAAGGTCTTTATCATAGTATCAATATACGATACTATAATATATTAAATATTAATTTGCATGACAATTAAATAATTATAATATGCTCTTTAATACCTCGCCATACGCTTGATGTTGAAGGCATTGAATTTATAAAATTTAATATGCATCTGATATAATTTCCGATCTATTATAATCCATTGTAGATCCTTAATCTATTATATTCCATTGTAGAACTTTTTAATATCTATATACAAAAAAGAGTGACATCCATATTGTCTATATCAGGGATTCCCAATCTTAATTTCATGGGTGGCTCTGGCGATAAGAATAATGGAAATAATGAAAATTATTTCATGATGTAGATGTAGTGAATATAAATTGACTAAATATACTACACTGACCACTGTCTACGACGCTATTAATTAAAATCTACAAGGCTGTTTTTTTGTCTACAAGTAGTTTGCATTAATTATTGTTAAATAAACGTCATCTACTTTCAGTACAAGGTGGCTAGGGCTTTGATAGTCGTGGCTTAATTTAAACTATGAGAGCTTGATTAGTTAGTTTAAAATAATTTGACAAAAAAGTCACTTTTTAAGGATGAAGAAAGTATTTGGTGAAAATAATAAAATAACACTAATCTTATGAAACTTTCGCAACTTTTTGAAAATACATTTTAGCAATTTCCCATTATCGAATCCGTGTCTATATTTTTTTATAAATCCTTTTATTTCAATAGCTCATATTATTGAAACTGATAAATCTAAAGCAAAACTTCATCAAGAGAAAACCTCAAATTGACGAAGGGATTTTAAATTTTCAAAATAGTGTAGCGTGGGTGATTTACTATCCCCGCGTAGTAGCGCTGTTAACAGCGACATCTTCCATCTCTTTTTAGGTGCAATATGTTATTTTAACAGCGCCATCTCTTGTGGCCCTGAGGAGACATTGCACCTGCATACCAATGGATCGCTTCTTGCGCGTACACCGTTACCAGTTGGGTAGTAACGCGCAGGAGGCGAGAGTCGGGAGAGTCATCAGTTAGCCTTGGCTGCGAGAGGTCGTCCTTCCTCCAGCCAGATCTCTATCTCTCTCTCTCGTGTGGAATAAATAGTTATTTGGAAAAGAGAGTCTATCTAATCGACGCCCGTCTATTCCCATTCATTCGTCTAGCAACATCAGAAGCGATTGGTCGGTATGCAGATGAAATATTTCCATAGGGCCACAAGAGATGGCGCTGTTAAAATAACATATTGCACCTAAAAAGAGATGGAAGATGTCGCTGTTAACAGCGCTACTACGTGGGAATGGTAAATCGCCCATGCTACAATATCAATACATTAAAATCTTATTATATGGAAGAAAACTTTTAGAATTTTGTAAATTAACAAAAGTGAAATATTAAAAAAAAAAAAAGATTCTTCAAAACCGAATCCTATTTTGGCTCCACATTGTGCGAATCTCCATTTTCTACCATAAATATTATAAAATTAAATCCAAATTTTAACTTAAAAATTTAAACAATATATACAGGGTGTTTTGCACATGAGCCAACAATTATTTTATGGGGGTTAAGGGGGGTCTTTTATCACGTTTCATATATAGGCTTTATGGCAAGAACGATCTCCAGACCTGACACCACTAGATTTCTTTGTCTGAGGACGTTCCCTATTCGGTGATTTGCACGGTGTCCTGACCACTGGATGTATTTGTCTACGAACGTACAAAATACATACATTACACGATAGATTTTATGTGACTGGAAGCTCAGAAGTATGTTTCTTTTTAAACAATTGCATAAAATAATGATTTATTTAGATCAAAAATACATTATTTACTTGAGGTAGCTTTTAGCAATCCCTTTTAAGAGATTATTGCCAACCATTTTTACGTGTTTTTACATAGGGAATATATTTTTAAAATGTGGTCGCCAATCACACTTTCTGTAGGATTTGAACCCAAGTTGATTGAGTTACAAGTCCAACAGCTTAACTGCGGGACTACCTACGGATTAAAAATATTTATTTTACTGGAAATAGTTTTCGATCGTACATAAAGTTCTTTACTCCCAAAGATGATGCCCGGTAATGTCGAGGGCTTGCGTGATCCTTAAGAAGTATATCTTAGAATAAAATCAATATAATAAATAATGTATGTATTATAATTTACACCATCCCTGCCCAATAAAGACGAGTATAACCGTATGATCACACAACTTTAATATCTGAAGAATTTAGACGTTTTGTAGAATTCATACTTTGGTTAATATTTTTGGAATTAATTCTTTAAATAGTTTTTCTTGCTTGTAGTCGAAGACGTCGAGTAAATTAGATCCAATTATTAGCGATATGATATTTGAAGAATTACCTTTCGCCGCCATCATCGTCTTCTTCATTGCTTCCGGATGCTGTGTTGGTGGGTCTTTCTTCTTCCGGTTTCCGTGTAGGTCCTAGAGCCGTCTCTGCTAATCTTCTAGTTTGTGCCACATTCTCTATAACAGAGCCCGCGTGCACATCGCCTGGAAGTGGTTGCTTGCGGGCTGCACGCTGTTTGCGGGCCCTATTTCGTAAGGCCTGCAATCAAAAAAACACATAATTACTTCCAGCATACCACGAACATAATACAAGTCATAAATCACCAACAGAAGAAGTCCATAAGCGAACACGAACGATGCTCGTGACATCCGTGGGTTATTAAGCCCCCAAGTTGTGCTCTGCATCTGAACACATTCCAACATTTGTTTCTGATTGCAATGTGATTAATATAGTTAAATTAAGTTGGATAATTGAGTTACGCTCTTGACGAAGAAGATGCTCACAAGAGCAACAAAGGCTCGATAGGCCTCGAGTGACAGGGGGTGTCAGCTTTGGATAACTTTACCTATGATGTATGCTACTGGTAAGACTAATTTTGTGGTAATTATTAAGACTGGCTATTATTTATGATCATCCAATAGCAGTCATGCGAACTGACAGCCCTCGTATATAAATGGCTGCGGGTTAGATTAATTGACCACGAATTACATAATTTTCCGGGAACGTTGATGTATTAATTCGGTGAGGGCTTAGGGGTAGCTACATGTTTTCACACATCAATATGTGGTATCATATAAATCCTTTTCATCCCCTTATTCAACTTATAAATCTATCCTTAATTGCTTTTCATTATGACTCAAAGCGATATGTATACATCCTGGATAAATATTTACAGAATCCAAGTCCAAAAGAATCCCAGAAATAAAAGACATTGGGACATTGCAACTTTTTGAACAAAAATTTTGCATGCGTAATAATTTAGACCCTATATTAAAATCTAATATTTTTTATGAAGCAGTTAATATAAATTAATTTTATGTCTGTCTAAATGACTTTATACAATTTTATGAAATTTTGGCGATTAGAACAAAAATTTATGTTTTTAAAAGCATTTAGCCTTTAAAATGTAACCAAATTTGAATCAAGGACAACGTCTGCTAATAACAGACGAATAAAAAAATCAATATGTGGTAATTCGGGCCATTTGGGAAACTTTTGGGTCCCGTTAAGCGAAAGCGTTTTTGTTTGAATTTTGCACCCCGATCCAGGGATATCTTCGGCTCGATTTTTTCCATCCAGTTTTAGTGCCATTCAACTGAAATTAAGTACAAAACCGAGCATGTTTGCGAACGGTTGTTTCGTGGGAGAATGCTCAATCCGGACTAAACGCCCAAATAAATCGTCGAAGGCAAAGATATAGCCAGCCTTGTTAAACCGCCCCATAAAATAATGTTGACGAAGGCTATAAATGCAGCACACGGATGGTGTGTAAGATGTAGAATTTATTTTGCCCCAGAGCCTATTAAATAGCACTTTTGGTTTGTATGTTAGTTACTGAAGCGGTCTCGCCGAGCTCTAATATCCCATCCGCCATATATCATTACGGCGGGGTGCGCGAAGGGGCTGTATATCCGCTACCCTTGAATATGATCTATAGAGGCTCCTCCGCCAAATGGCTGCATTATCAGGGAATACACTCTTCTTGCAGGGTTTGAGTGCCTCTTGAGTAGAGCTTGCTGTAAAAACTATCCTTCATCGAGCCTTCATCCTATATCCATGGCCTATTTCGTGCCCGTCTCTGAGCCCCTTGTGATGATGGGTGGCTTTAGAAGTTTACATAAAATTAGCAAGCTCTCAAGATTATATACGATATTGCATTGAAAAACGTATCTTTTCGTGTGATTTATGCAGATTTAATATGAATAAAACAGTTTTTCCTACTTAGAATCATGTTGTATGACAAGAATGTTTCTGTTTATGAGCTTCATATGTAGTTTATCATTAGCTGTTTATTCACTATGATTTTAATAATTATTTAACGAGTGTTAATAAAATATCGGCTTATAATTCAAAGGATTATGCAAATTAAACGGACGGAAAATGTCGAATGCATGTCAATTGAATAATCAAATTTAATCAGTCGAACCATTTCGATATTAAATTATAGAACTAAAATATTGCTATATCGATGAATGTTAAACCGCAAACAATATTTACTATAAGCGAACTATTTTACGGGCAGCAAATGAGTTGTTTCAGTGGGTTCATTCAAAGCTTTATTGTTTGGCTCCATGAAATAATAAGCTTTCATTAATTATTGGCTTATGAAATTTGGCGGAAGCCTTCAACACTTTCATTGTTGGGTATAATATTTGAAATGCTTGGCGTATTAATCGAATTTTGACACGTCGATGTTTGTCCTTTTTTTTTGCTATTGTATTTAACCTGAGGTCATTTTCAGAATGGCGCTTTTAGGGATATACAAGCAAGTTATCTTTGTGGTTAGTTGGTGTGAAACTCGCCCAAGTATTAAGTTTGTAATTCTCGCAACACTGTCTAAAACTTTAGCTAATGGATTCAAACTTTTCTACGATACTGTTGTTCGAGCACGTGAATGACGATAGAGCAAGAAAAAGGTCTGAAAAAGTTCGAAAGTTAATACTGAACTGTATAGTCATAATACAGCCTGATCCGGCTCAGGGTTAATGTCACAATACAAAAAGTTTTCACTGATGTTGGGCCTATTTAAATATTCTGTTTTATTTAAATTAACTGATATTCGGGGAATATTAAAGCAAATAAGGGTGGCTCTCGTGATGAAAAATATTAACTCGAATGAAAACTTTTTGAATTTAATCAACTTTTAAAACAATTCTTTGCTTGTTTTGTACTTGTGTGATAAAATCATATTTAGATCATTTATAACCACAATTTTCCTGGATATTAAAATAAATTATTTAATAAATACTATAGATATTGCAAAATTGTCCAGACTAAATGTTACTAAACTCGTTCATCGTAACACACATTTTTAAAAATGATGCATAGGGTTTTTAAAATCATTAATTATCTTGTTGATAAGGCAAATAAAATATAGATCGTAAATATTCTAAATTTAAAATTTAAAAAATATGGTCGTCGATAAAAGTGTCTCAGAATGAAATGCATTTTATAAAACGAGATATTATTTATTTGATACCAATCTTTCGTTCTTCCCAATAGTTTATAAATTAGCATGTTAGTAATGATTTTAAATTAAAAAATACATACATTTTTATATCAAATCTTTTGTCATTACATCCTTATGTGCGCCATATCAAATGTTACCAATTTCATCCGATTTATTATTAATACTATTGTACGCTTATTAATTACAATGATATTTCTATATCATTGTATTGAAATTGTAATATATAATAATATGCTGAAAAATAACTTCATCTTTAAATAATGAATCTTTAAATGTTCGTACTTATTCCTTGCACGTAAAATCAGCCACCCTTTGGTCTCATTTGGGGAATATTGTTGCGAAGTTCACATAAGTTGGCACATCCTTTCATTGACTATCTTCTACTCCAGACTATGACGAAACTTCCTACCCCAAGCTTTAGCGCCATATTGGCAGTTTGAAAAGTTAAACGATCCCTATAAGAGGTGTTTATTTCCGCTCTGCTTTAAAAGCTTTAAGCTCTGCGAAATATGAATGGCGTCCCTTTGTACTGCATTAGAATACGTATTCAAAGAGAACTTTCCGCGGAAAAAAAGCTTATGAATTATTTAGCGAAATAAGAGCATAAATACCATACACAAAAAAACCACAATATTTATTTGGGAAATATAAAAGAGGCGCTAGTCCAATTTCTAAATGTGTACATAAATGAAATAAGGCCCTTGTAAGTACCTATGTAAGTGCTCTTTTAGGCTTTACAATCCATAAAACCATTAAAAGTGGCCACAAAAAGCGTAACAATTGAAGATAAGGGGTGAATAACTTTCATTGTTACATTTATCTCCTTTTACGAGAAAAAAAGAGGATAATGAAATTTCATTGAATTCTTTCGTAATGACCCGGCGGACATTTATTTAAATTAACTCAGTTGCGAAATGCTATTCTTATTCAACAGGCTGATAATTAAATCCTTAATGATCGACTTTGTTTCAAAGGATATGCAACCACTTGAAAAACCGCTTTGTAATTGGCAAATGCACATTGAATTACAATACAAATAGGATCGGTCGTTAAACGTTATGGATTTTAAATATTAAATAAAACTTCAACATTGCGAACGAAAATGTCGTGAATATCATGAGTGCAACCGGAAAAGTCTCCTTTGATTCAATTATGTCCGAAGAAAAGCCTGTAATGTACGAGAATTTCTGAGGAAAGTGACGTCGGTGCAAGTTTTATACAATTTCTTTGTGGACTTCAAAATTGAATTTAGCTCAACAGAGAGTGTTGCATTACCGGATATAAAAGCTACAAAACAGTACATGTACTTTCGGAATCGAATGAAATATTTGTGCATTGGGCAACTTTGTGCATTTCATGTCAATAAATGGATCAGTTTAAAGCTTTTGATCAAAATGGTATATATCTTACTTGGCAGTGGTTGTATAGTTTCATGAAAATATTGTGCAATGTTAATCCGTATTATACGATGTTCATTGTGCATACAAAATTATGGTTTGCGTTCTAAAACATAAATGTATCTTTTGTAACAAAAATAGAGATAATGTACATTAATTGAAAATACTCTCTTTAAATTTTATGTTTTGTAGTAAACTTTATTTTTTATAATTTTAAACTATCCTTTACTAACAAAAAATCGCAGAATGATCGGATTAGTGTTATACGAGGGCTGAGTGAAAATACTTAACACACGACTCAATAAGTTCGTAGGATTATCGACCCCTAAATAATAAAAAAGTTTAAAGTGAAAAAAATCCTATGAACTTATTGAGTGATGTGTTATTATCTTCAAAAA
The DNA here is from genome assembly GCA_008973525.1 of Stenopsyche tienmushanensis. Classification (NCBI taxonomy): domain Eukaryota; kingdom Metazoa; phylum Arthropoda; class Insecta; order Trichoptera; family Stenopsychidae; genus Stenopsyche; species Stenopsyche tienmushanensis. The sequence goes on from WACJ01000079.1 coordinate 943,082, forward strand.
AATCAGCATCATCTATCACATTATATTTTCAAAATGTATCGTGTGTTATCTGATTATTTAATAAAATTGATATTAAATGCATCTGGATTCGATCTTGAAATTTTGTTTTCCATAAATAGATCATTCCATATTATATGGAATATTTCCGAAAAAGTTCCAAAAATAATGTATTCGGAAGAAATATTGTAGTATACGCAGTGTCAATGGCATCATTGTTCTGTGTAGATTTTCTCTTTCTAACAATATTATTCATAATTAGTAAAAATGTCACTATAGTCCCTATCTAAAAAAACACAAAATGATGACGGTTTAAAAAAAATCATTCAAGTCATTTTTTGGCCTTATTATGTCACAGTTTTAATTTTTTTTTAATAGTTAAAAAATAAAACTTGACAAAAATCTAGTAGGAATAATAGAGGGTTATATAAAAAAGATTCGTATCCAGTTTGAAGTTAATTAATTAATTAAAACTTGAGAAAAAACGCGTTAAAAGAATTCATTATGGTAGGACCGGCCAAGTTGCTACGTCAATAAAATAGCTATAACACCGTAAGTAGTTAGAATTTTGGAAATTCCTTTGGAAAATGTATTTTTAAATGTCGAAATATTGGAAATATGCAAAAGAAACGAAATCAATTTTTCAATATTATAAACTAGAATTAAGGGCGTGGTTGCATATTCAGCGATAGCAGATGCAAAATGATTTACACAATCCAAAATATCTCGATACGTACTCTTTATTAAATTTAAAAAAAAGAAATAAAATTGCTTCAAAAAATCGCATAACTTCGAACGAAATCGCACAAAAAAGGGTTTGAATGTATATATATATAATATGCATTTGCTTTGTAATGTATAATATGCATTTGCTCCAAAATAAAAATCAGACGTATGTAATTTCAAAGTAAAATTGTCGATATACATGAAAAATACATGAACTTTTTACAAAAACAGAAGTTTTCGCTCAAATATCTATCCATCCATCTTCCCATCACATCAAAAACACTTAAAAATTCATATTCTGCCCATATAAAAATATAAAATATTCACAATGCTTTCTTTTGAGATTGCTTATATATATTTTATTGAAGGTAAATCGGTTTACGTGTACAAGTTGCGAATGTTTCTATTTGTTCCATAATTTTCGCCGAAAAATTTACGACCTCCTTGAATTTATTGAACTCTCGGAGAGTTTGTGAACAATCAAGCGTCCACATCGAGACAAATTTGTTCATATTTTCTCCAAAAATAGAACTCGTACATAAAATATACGAAAGAACCGTGCGGAGATCAACGTACCAAGATGTCAATTCACACAGCGTGATAAAACCATACAAAATAAAAACCCAGCCACCGGTCTAAATTGCAGCCAAAGAGCTTTTACGTATCCAAGAAGAGGCGTTAAAATACACATTCTCAATGCGGCATAGTGGCGCAAAAGACGGGAATAAACTTATTGGATTCGCAACAAAAGAGCGAGCAACTTTCAAAATACACAAAATCCGAGTATTTCAGCTGAACGTATCCATCCAAATATCGGCATTTAAATCACTACTTCCGAGTGCACTTTTGCCAAATTTTCGTTGAAATAAATAAATAAACGAATGAATAAACGTTGAAATTTTCAATCGTTTTACCGAAATTTTCATCACAAGCTCAAAGCTCTAAAAGAGAAACTTGGTCTTTGCACGACATCATCGGATACATCCAATTAAGTTTAAAATCCAACACTAAGACAACTCGCTGGATATACTATTACAACTACAAGCCAAATTGCAATGATGAGTATTTTTGGCAAAATTATGCTTCGACAATTTTTATTTAATATTCAATTATTTACATATATACCAAGAGCTGGCAGCATTAATTCATGTTTTGGCTAGTTTTGGGACTATCATTATGATAGTCTGGCGACTGAGTGCCGTTGGGTTTAGGAATGGAGGGGTTTGAAATCTAGTGAAAAAGCAGCATAATTAAGTATTATAATATTATATAAGTATTTTTTTTAATTTTCTATAAATGAGTAAAATAAACAATAATTTATAAGTTTTGTTAAGGCAATGCGTTAACAACATCTTTTGGTTCTGGCGTTTTTATAAACGTAAAATATATATTATAAGGTATTAAAAATAATTTATTCCAATTTTTTGAAATTGACATCATTTTATGATTAACTTCACCAAGTTTGAACCAGTTTTATACTATCGGAACAAGCTGGTGATAGTCTGGTAATCCTCTCCTCTCCCAAACCCAACAGCACTCAGTCGCCAGACTGTCATAATAATAGTCCAGGAACACGCCAGAACACAACTATTAAATTATTCACATGTATTAGATGATCTTCAATTTATGTCGCCAGCTCTCAGTCTAATAAGTAAGTAGTTTAAATATCATAAATCGTCGTAAATAAGTGTTATATAATGGCTAACGAATTGAAATTTTTAAACGCGTTTTTCTTAAAGCTACATTTTTTAAATCGTTTATCACGATATTTCAAAATTTATTATTATTTTATTTTATTGACTTACTAAGAACATATTAAGACATTTAGAAACATTGCAAACTAGAATAATTCTGATCTGAATCTGATCAAGGTGCTTATTTTTTTCATGTAAAAGAAGTCGTGAAAAAACACCAAAATGTTCAACAAGATGTCAAAAATTTACCTTTCAATATTTTTTAATAATCCTACCATAGAAACTAGTTTATATTTTATAGATTAAAATGCCATTTAAATTGTATATTTCCAATAAACAAAATACTCACAATCGAGGCAACTAAAAAATACTTTTTTTGATGATGAGTGTCTAAGTTAAGCCTTGTATTTCAGCAATGAGATATGGTTTCAATCTCAAAAAAATAATAAAGTATACTTAAAATATGTTTTAAAAAATTTATTCAGTTCATCAAAAAAAATCTTAAAAAAGTGCCTTCACACGGGATTAAATGTTAACACATTAGCCACTGGGTGAAATTGTAAAAACACATTTTTTTCACATCATCTTATACCTTAAAGTAATCGTAATTTGAACCTGATAATTGGTAAACTTGAATTCAACTACGGGCTTAATATTGATTAATGAACAAAAACATTAGAAACGCTGTATTTGTTTGGTTGTTTTGTGTGGTATCTAAATTCATCTAGAAAATAAGCATGAGCATCATTATTTGAAAATAGATGTAATGACAGTCATCATTATTGTTAGTTGTAAAAGTATCAAAAATAAATGTATAATCGTATCTGTATTTTTATACGAGTATGTAAAACGACGCACCACCGAAAAGATGCGGACTCCGCATCCCCCGCAGCCAATGTGTTAATATAGTGGATTAGGTCATAAACTCTTATTATAAAAGTTTATTTTCAAATCCTGATTATGGGAAAAAAATTCAGCGTACTAATAATAATAGAATTATAATAGAATAATAGAATTATAATAGAATTATTATTAGTATTGAAATGATTAATACATTCATGCAAGAACCTCAGTAATGATTGAAATATCATTTAAAAAATATAGATCTTATTTAAGGATGCCATCCTAATATAATCAAAAGTGGAAGATCACTGCATGGAAATTCCATTTAAAAGTCTTCTACAATGATAAGAGATGTGGTATTAAAAGAAACTTACAACTAAATTTAATATTAGGCGAATCCACAATAATTATTATTTATATGCTTAAATCAATTGCATATTTTTGTATGTTTTTCTGTAATATTTTTTGATAAATTTAATTTTATTGTTAAAGGTTAAAATATTTAAACTTAAATTCTACAAAGTTTATATAAAGCCACTTTCGAAATAATTTATTATCTTTATTAAATGTCATAGGCCATGGTATACAACAGTTAAAAACTTATTGGCATGCTGAAAAGTTGGGTATATAAACACTAAAGTTGATCACTGAAGTTGTAAAATCGTGTATAGTATTGTAATTGCGCTGGTTATAAATATTCTATAATTACACATAAATAGTCTATTATAAAAATGTACGTTAATATTGACTTTCATATCAATATTATTTCATAATTTATTTTTCGATAGACGAGTTGCTAAATAACAACAAGGGCTGGTACTTTTAAGAATTCAAATAAAATTTGAGCTATTACGGCATCCCTATCAAATGTCATTGTTGGTCAATTTCCAAATATTTTTTGGTGAAATTAAATGATTTCCATGAAATCACAAAACCTCCAAGAAGCCATGACGAGGCTTCATGAAATAGGATACTCGTGTTTAGGGTGAGTTATGAATGAATCGGGGCAAAAGTAAATGTTTTAAAAGTAATTTGGGGTTATCTCACTTAATTTAATGCGAACATTAGCACAAAGGAGGCTTCCGGAAAATCGAAGTTTCCGTTCATTTTACGGGAGGCTTATTTCTCGAATCAATTAACGCAATTACCAAAGTATTTCATTTGCACGAATTTTCTTACTACTTAAACGCACAAACTTCTGCACACATTCTCCCCGGCAACTTTTTAATTAATTCGGGATTCCTCCCGATCAATTGGGAGCACGATTTCAAAGGGAAAATCTGGTTGAACTCGAAAGATTCAGATGTGCTCCCCAAAAACAACTTAAAGGGCCTCCCTTAAGATTCCATCGCGTAATTTAAATCCAAACAACCCGAAAATCAATTCCAACAAACAAAATCATCAATAAGAACGACTCACCTTAAATATATTGTAGTAAAGGAAGACCATGATGATGCAGGGGATGTAGAAGGAGCTGAGTGAAGAATATATAATGAAATCGCTGTTGTAAAAAAGGCAAAGGTCCGGTAAACGATCCGGAGTGTTGTTGAGACCCAAAACTATCGGCGATCCAATGGCTGCACTTATGACCCATACCAGTACTATCGTCAGCCAAACTCTTCTGTTGTTCTTGTGTTTTGCATATTTGATAGGCTGGGTTACCGCTATATACCTGAGAAATAAGAAAAAATATATAAAGTACATTTATATAAATCTGCATGTTGTGTTAAGTGACAGCAATAGGATTAATGATAATGGTAATGTAATCATTTAGATAGATATTTAGTAAATGTGTTGCAATATCCTACGAACTTATTGAGTGATGAATTCACTAGAGATTATCAAAATATTATAAATTTAAACTATAATAGAATTGCATTCATGGACAGACGAACATTTATATAACTTTTGCGAACTGTTTAAAGTCTATGTGCATTATCATATTGAATACTGATATAGCAAGCTGTTCTGGAAAATTTATCATAATTCTTAAGTTTTAATTCCAGTTTGAAGAAAAAAATTATCATAACAAAACATTTAAGTGATCAGAAATGTTAGCATTCTATAATTGATCGTCATGGACTATGAACTTGATACAAACTTCGCAAATTAATCACAGTTTCGATCGCCTTAGTTCTATGTAAATATATGTAACGGTACGATGAAATTCTCTTCTATTTATTTTTACGACCGTAAATATAATATTTCTGGCAAGTCTTGTACAAATACTATATTTTTAAATCAAACTTAATCAAAATTTCCGATTTTGAAAAGTTTCCATTAAAGCAAATATTGAACAAGAGCGAACGAGTGGGTCGAATCCGTTCATTGTCATCTCGAATAAATCCCACTAAGTACTCCACAAAAGGCTTTTAATGTCAGCACAAACAACCGGAAACCGGCTAGTTAAAGAGATAGATCCATCCTGCCTTATTTTTGTTTACCCAAGCGAAGCTTTCCTGAATATAAATTGATTTATTTGTCCGGAACGTGTCACGTTTCTGCAATTCCGAATGCCAGATTCAACATTCCGCAAAGCGGGAAAATCGATACTTATCACCATAATTGTGCTACGTTTGCGATTAATGTGAAAAGTGTCGTAGATAAAACGTGGCGATGTATTATTTTTGAAATTTAAACATTTGTTACGTCGGGGATGATAAATTATACATTTCGGTGGGTTAATGTACATGACGGTGGATGGGTCGGAAAATTTGGAAAATAGTCGAAACTCAATTTTTCGGACGTAATAAATGTGAGTCAAAGTTACATATTTTAACAATTGACATATTTTTGTAACTTCATTATTAATTTAAGGTATGAATTTATGTTATTCTTTCGGTATACTTTTTTTTTGTTGTGCAGTATTGGCTTAACTTTCATTTATAAATCCTGATCATATTTAACCAATTATGCATAGCTCACATTTCATGAATCAACCCTTAACTTTAGGAATGTAAGTAAAAATTTTGCTATTCGTTGAAATCAAAATTTTAGGATGTAAATATAGTAAATACGTAGTAAATATGTTAACCCTTTGAACTTATATTTTTTTCGAAGTAACTTTAGCTTGTAATCAATTTCGCGCATTTTTCAGATTTCATATTCAGAATATATAATAACGGAATATTGGTTTCAACTGCATGTAAATTATTATCAATAAAAAAGAGAAATCTTATTCAGAAAATGACAAAAATTTCGTCAATTTTCATATGCAATACGAAAATTTGCGCGAAAATTTGTATTTTTATAGTAAAGTGGTATCTATAATATAAAATATAATAAATAGCAAAAATAACGCATCGAATATAATACACTTAAACCTCTTTTTATGCGATTTCGAAGTTATGCGGTTTTTTTTAAAAGCAAGTTTTTTTAATTTTATAAAGAGTACGTATCGAGATATTTTGAATAAAATAGGAAATAAATCATCGACAATAACCGAAATTTGGAAAAAAATATAATTTGGGACTGTGTAAATTGATTTCGTTTTTTTTGCATTTTACCAATGTTTTGACTTTATAAATATATTTTCCAAATGAATTTCCAAAATTCCAACTACTTATGGAGTTATATTTATTTTAGTGACGCAGTAACTTAACCGGTCCTACAATAATGAAATTTTTAACGCGTTTTTATCGAAATTACTTTTTTCAATAGAGTTGAAAAATAAGGCAGAAATATTGAAATGCCTAGTATAATTTTTGATTGTTCAGAAAAGAAAGAAATACATTATTACAAAGCAAATGCATATATATATATATATATATACAAATTCTAACCTCTTTTTGTATGACTTTTTTGTACGATTTATTTTTGTGCGATTTCGTTCGAAGTTATGCGGTTTTTTGAAGCAATTTTTTCTTTTTTTTAAATATTATAAAGAGTACGTATCGAGATATTTTGGACTGTGGAAATTATATTGCATCTGCTATAGCTGAATATGCGACTACGCCTTTATTCTAGTTTATAATATTGAAAAAAATGATTTCGTTATGATTACACATTTCCAATGTTTCAACATTAAAAAATACAATGTCCAAAGGAATTTCCAAAATTCCAACTACTTACGGACTTATAGTTATTTTAGTGATGTGGAAATTTAGCCGGGCTACACAGAGCAATGATGACATTGACACTGGGTATACTATTTCTTCCGAAGAAGAGAGCGATTTTAAATCATATCGAAAATCGCAAGGAAAATGATCATAGAGTGATGATAGTTTATAATTAAAATAATTGGTATTTCTCTAGTGGATATCTGGTATTTGAGATGCCAGATGTCAGACATCCTTAAAATTTTACCAATGATGCAAGACGTCCTTTAAATGTTACCAAAAATGTTATTTTTTAATTGCCTTATTATTTTCCTATTTTTATCAACTTTTTTATGCGATTTCGGATGTATTTTATATGGTTGTTTCCAAGTTATGCGTTTTTTTAAATCTATGGAATGCATCTTTACTCTTTCTATGTAAGTCGAAGCTTTTTTGTGCGATTTCTTTTTATGCGAATATCCGTGGTACGTTTCTATCGCACAAAAAAAAGTTTAAGTGTACATGGTATTATTATATATACGATATGAACATTTTGGCGACATAATGTCGACATTTGTGCTGCTCAAAACTGTTCAAATGTTTTCCGTTTCTTTTTGCATCGTTTTTTGTCGAATCATACCCATTCAGAATTTTTCTGTTCATTCAAATCAAAATAGAATAAATATGTGGCAAATAATTCAATACGCTACGAGTAAAAAATATCATAAATATCATTCGTTTATTGGCCTTTCAAATGAGAATACGACAGAATAAAATATTATTGCTACTCAAAGACGATGTGAATTTAATTTACAAGGATATATTTTGTTTTCAATGCCAAAACCCGAATATAAGTCTCAGAACTTAACTTTTTAAATTTATAGACAAATGTCTAGACGCTCGACATTTATTAAGTCTTGTAGGTACTAAGAAACATCTGGCTTAACATTCCTAATTTATTGCGCGAATTTATACAACCACAAAATGTTAGTTATTTTAAGTTTTTCTATTCATTGTCAAGACAGTCAAAACAAATATATGCAATCGGATGTACGTTGTGGGTTATTTTTGGCTGTTATCCGTCTTATGAGGCTTTGTATCGACTTATCCGCGGATGCTTTAACTGTCAAAATTATTCAAAGAAGAGTGTTTTTGGCATGACTTTTATATGCAATAAAGAAAAACCAAGGATTTGAACTATTAAATGACATTTTTGGCACAAGTAGAAGCCACTTGGCAGCCGGAAGGGGTTTAACGGCACTCAGCGGCTAAAAGCGTCTCTGTCGTAAAGCATGTCACGTAATAATGACAATGTGAAAAGAAACAGATATAAGGATTATGTGCGTCCTTATAAAAATCTTTTATTTTACTCTGAGCTACTCGAATATCTAATAAATAAATTTAATCGAAATGCCACGTAAATTCAATTTAATTTAATCGCTCATGCATATTAACGCACTTATATGAATTCTTTGAATATTTTCTTCGATTGTATTCGATCTTCCAGAAGCCTTTGTTGATATGAAATTCAAAATAAATTCGAAGAATGCTCAATACTTCTCACTGAAGCATAAAATGGAATATTTTGCCGGGATAAATTTAAAATAAATTCAACCAGCAGGAATCCTTTTGCCACATGTGGCAAACAGGCCATTGCATCGCAAAGAGTAATAGCTACTCGAATTCTTTGAGCATGAAAAACGACCTCCATTAATATGGCAGACTATGGCCATCTTTGGCATTGCTATCTACAAAGGATTCTGTTATTTTAGCAATCCGAGAGACAGTTCTTATTTCATTGTTATTCAAAAATAATGTTTAATTCATTGTAATGTCCTTATGGAATGCATGCAAGCCTGGGTCAAAGCACAATAAATACAAACGGAATATAAACACGAACGTCGTTGGAAACAACAGACACTGTTATTAGTTATATGGTACAAATAATGTTTTTTTTGCAAGAAAAGTTCCTTATATAATCTTATAAAATGATTTTTATACTAACCAAATGTACTAATAAATTATCCAAATTAACATTTTGCAATAAAACCATTCATGAGAATAGGTTTTGTCGTTTGACCTTTCGAAATACATTGGTTTTAATATATTTCGTTATGAACATTCGACCCAATTTTCGTATCTATTCCACATTTTAAAAGACATTAAAATGCACCACTCAATAAGTTCGTAGGATTTTTATAAAATTCTAAATATTTTTCTTCGTTTGGGCTATTTTTTTCACAATTAAGTATATAGTGTTACTTATTTTCAGTAAAAAATTTAAACTTTTTGAACCATATTTGGGATTCATTAAATTTATATCTATTGGAAAAACCACGAATTGGAAATATTTTAATATAAACATACTCTTGTCAACAATTTTATAAATGGCAACGAAAAACTACACTTCACATTTTTGATGATTTTTTTGCTTTAAGAGAATTCCTACGAAAACACGAATATAGATAAATGAAAAACTATATATTAGGGTAAACTATATATTAGAGCTTATTAATTAAAAATAAAACCAATATTTGGCTTATCGACCAATCGACACCAAATCTGTATCGGTCAAAGTTACCTTCTATTGGTGAAGTATTACCTTTATGTTTTAACACTACAGCTGTAAACACTGACTTGAAAAATGGAATTGTGTTCTTCTAGAGCAAAAAATGTAAAGATATATGCTTTGTCTAGCTTGTCGCTATCATATAATGGTAATTATATTAGAAGCTGTGATGAGTCAATCGCTCGGTTTTTATAGTGCTCCTGATATCCAATTGTTTAAAAGGTTTAAGAAGAACTGAGACAAAATTGATCAAAGTGATTACAAAACAGTAATTTATGATACCACGTTCTCAAAAATTATAGAAAATGTTACCGCAGACAGGATTTATTTTACTCAAAAACAACTTCAAATGTATCAACCTCGAGATGGCTATAAAGAGTTACTGAATCTTTCCATCATTTACTTGGAAGGATTCCTGACAAACGAGTTTTATTTTGGAAGCTTGCTTGTCTTTATCGTGCTAAATGGATGGCTAAAACTGTGGTGCTTGATTTTTTTCTATTTAAACATCAGTTTAAATTGACGAAAAAGGTAATGAAATGATACTTGTTGAAGAGTTGATGTCTTTTGCATTTTTTGACGACAGCTTTCAGTTAAAGATAAGCAAAATATGGTAGATGTACTAAGAATCAAAGATGTAGAAGATTTCCCGAAAATAAATAGCATTGATGTCGAACACATCACCGAAAAAAGCATAGAAGACTTTGTGATTAGCAACTCGTTACAATTTTTCCAGATACTGGGTATCTCATTACAGTTTTTGAATAAAGATATTTAAACTTGGAAGGAAGGTTGCAAAGAAAACGGTCCATTGTATGCGGGTAATGAATGATATTGCTGAGCGTGGTGATGCCTTAATGAAGGAATATAATAAATTGATGACAATCGATGAAGAGCAAAAGCAATATTTGCTTTTGTTAGTAAAGGCTTACAGAAAGAAATGTCCTGATACAAAAAAATCAACGCTTTTATCATGCATATTTATGATTTTAGTATTAAAAGGGTATCCTAACGTACGAAATCTGTTCATATGTATTATTTCCCATTAGTGAATAAGTTTTTGGATTCTTATTAAAAATATTCAAATGCAAATATAGATTTCAATACCACCATATTAGCATATTTGAGAGATATGTATTTCTGATCGATTACTAAAAAGTCCTATTTAAATAGCCTTATCCCAATATTATCATATTAGCAATTGAAATCCAAGATATGAAAATTATGTATACCTAGAAAATGTTTCCATGGAGATCGTCTAGATCCGATAAAGAACACGATTTTAAAGAAGAAGATTTATTGAGAAGATTGAATTTTAATTTCCACGGCTTTACAATAAGATCGTAAGTTTACAAAGGGCATTACAGAGATATATGTCTGATCTATTATATATTATTTATTTGTAATGGCTTTCTATTGAACTTATAGAACTTATATATATTAATTTTTTAGCTTAATTTGCTCAATTTGAAAGCGTTTGAACTTCAAATTCATTCAGACTGACCCAACAGGCCTTCAGGGCATTCGCTCAAGATGATCAAATAAAATAACACATAAAAAGATACTTTTGCAATTCTTCACAGACGAGAGGTTCGAAGTGATTATTCTACCTCGAGGGCCTATCGCGATTTCTTGAATTGAATTAGTCATCGCGGAAATGACCACGATTTGGCGCAAAAACGCCACAATTACGCCGGAAGCACAACAACGAAGCGACCCTTAGGATTTGAAATATATATCTTAAACAACTTGATACGCTTGAATGGAGAGAAAGGCCTTTTTTCCGTTTTCCCACTTCCGGTGAAACGAAAAGTACTCGGCGCTTTTGATCTTTTGACAAGCACTCCTCACGATATCCTTTTGTAATGCGCGCCCGTGTAAAGATATTATATTATTTTACCCAAAAACCGAGTCTTCAAACATTAACTTTCAGCGAGATTCCTCTTTGAAATTCAAATACGCAGAATTTGAATTACAAAAATAATTAGAGACACGTGAAGTTCACACTCGCAGACACCCAACTTTCTGCTCGGCGCTGCCGAATCTCTAATTTATTAAATGGGCCCACTCTTTATGTGGAATATACTCTTGGAAGATGTAATATTTATTGTGAAATATTTTGTCTGAATTAAGAAGTTAAAATTTAAATGTACAAATTCAATTATGCTCCAGAATTTCCAGGGAATTGCGCATTTGGAACAATAAATTATATCACACTCAAAACGCAAAATATAATATCAAGATGATAATCCATTGGAAAATAAATAATATTTGAATACAGAATCTTGATTTTTTCATCAAATGTGACATGAAAATTTATTAAAAATGCCAAACAACAATATGAGAATACTACTAGAAAATATTTTTCAACAAATTTTAATATAGAATGACCAAATCTGAGCGAAAAGCAAATCAATTTTGTGCGAATCTTTCGATTTTTGCATAAGTATGTTAATATTCATCATTATACATATTAGATGAATCTAATAAATAGATATAAGATATAAAGACGTGTGGATTAATTATACTTGCCAAATTCGCAGATTATTTCCATAATAGTTTTTACAGAAAACAATTTTTTTTCTGACGTTTTTTTTTTCTTAATTGCTTGCTTTTAAAGTCCATCTAGTGTTAATTTTTGATTGTATTAACAAAAAATATTATATTTAAAAATGAATTCTTATTTGTTCGTATGTAATGCGCTACCATACCGTTCATAAAATTCCAATAAAACTTCGTCCACTTATTGCTGAAGATTGCGCGAGTAACATAAGTATAATCTAATATACAAAAATAAAAATTTGTTTGTTTGTATTTTATGCGCTGCCATACCGTTCTTTCGATTGCAATAAAACTTTGCCAATTTATTGTACGCACCTTTTTAAATAATATAGGTATAGTACAATTAACTTACAGTATTAATATTTATAGTAATATTTATATAGTGAATTACTTTTTTCCAATATGGATTTATGCCCAAGTTTCTATAATAAGAGCTCAAGAACTATTCCACTTCAACACTTAGTATTATTTAGGACTTGTACAAAAACCGGTTGTCGGTTTAGACTTTAATATATTAAGATTTTTAAGCCAAATTTGAAATTATCAGAACAATCAATAATCATAACAAAATATGTAGTTATTATTGCAAAAAAATAACAATCAAAATATAATATTATATCTAGTCATCGTTTGGAGAAGCTATTGAAACAAAAAAAAATGAAATTTCAATTCTAATTTATTTTGCTTGATTTAGAAAATACGTTTTCAGAAAACATAATACTGATCTGTTTTTTAATGACGATCTTATTTTTGTGCCATTATTTTTCGATAACGAAAACACTCTTTCGCTGGATGCATTTTAAACGTTCAAATAATATTTCTAAATGTTTCCCTCTTTGGTTAGTTGATTTATATAGCGCAAATTCTGCTTTTACTGTTTTGACGTTAGACGTTTTTTTTACGCGATTCCTAAAGCAATTTATTAATGGACTTCCCCAACACTCCTTTAGGGGTTATTCAACAATGTCTGCACACTCCTCTTTAACATTTTTTGAAGCAAATGCAAGCATACTATTTCTTTTCGGTATATTTTTTTAAATTGTTTTAAATAAAGTGAAAGCTTTTTAAGGTAAACAAAATTTTTGAAATGTTTTCAAACTTCCGATTTTGCAGAATTTATCGATACCTAAACATTCGGGTTGGTATATTTCTTAGCTTGTTCTCGCTGAATAACGGTGAAAGACTGAAGACATTGATTTTACAGTATCGAAAAAATATGATATTTGGGAATTCCACGTTTTCGATTACAATCGAACCTCTTTTTGTGCGATTTTGAAGTTATGCGAATTTTTTAAAACAATATTTCATAAAGTCAAAATAATCAACACTAACCGAAGTTTAGAATAAACATTTAATTTAGGACTGTGTAATCATATTGCACCTGCAATCGCTGAATTCTGACCACACCCTTTTTTTCTGGTTTACATTTTTGAAAAATTTGATTTCGTTTTTTTTGCATTTTTCTAATGATTTTTTAAAAAAAAAATACCAATGATACAAAACGCCCTTTAAATGTTATTTTTTAATTGCCTTATTATTTTCCTGTTTTTTATTAATTCTTTTTATGCGATTTTGAATATATTTTATACAGCTGTTTCAAAGTTATGCGGTTTTTAAAATCCATGGAACGCATTTTCAATTTTCTTGTGTAAGTCATAGCTTTTTTTGTGCGATTTTCCGCGGAACGCATCTACCGCACAAAAAAAGGTGTAAGTGTATATCGTAAAGATAAGAATTAAAAACTAGCTAAAAACTCTTTTGAGAAGAACCTTTTTTTACCTAAACCAACGTGTCGTCACATTGAATGCGAGAGCACGTCCTGTCAAATGAACGAATCAATATATTTCGTCCAAAATTCTTAGAAAATGAAAATTTAATTTTATATTCAAAACCAAATTTTCAGGATAAAAAAAATGGTTTTTGAAAATCACAATTTTTGCCTAAAAACAGGGTTTTCTATACCAGTTTTCAAAACCAACAAGCCCTAGTATTATGGTTTTACTATTATCAATTTTTAAATTTTTATTATTATATAGAGGTTTTATTATATGATGAAGTGTACATCTTTCAAGGATACACTCTAAAATACAACTCAAATTTATGTCAATTTAAAATACCACTGCATCGCCATTAAATTATTTTATTGGTCCATTCGGTGATCTCCCCATAAACTTTATCGTTTTTCTAATTACACCAATGATGAAAATTAAGCAACAATCAGCGTTAGGTGTCCTTCGACCAAGGATTTTATGTTGTTTTTGAGTGATATTGACAGTAGTAAAATAAGTAATGTAGGCGCCGTTTATGGGTCCCTCGCGAAACCCTATACTCGTTACACAATACGAGCGGGGCTCGAATATTTGTCACGCTCGCTAAACTCCTAAATGTATTGTCTTAGTTATGTCTTCGTTACATGATATAAAGTTTCCAGCTCCAGATTAAGAACTTACATTAGCAATTTATACATGAGTTGTGAAAGCGACTTTCATAATGGATCAATTTTCATGTATATGTTATTCCCTACACGCAACACGTACTGCTTTATTTTACTGTTATTGTTGGGGCCCCATTATATATTCTTCAGTGCAGAGTTAGACAAGTGTGCTTTGTAAGATTTCCTTTTGAGTGTTCGTCGAATCTTAATCATGTCATTATTTTCAAATAATAATATTTTGACATGTGATAACAAGAGAATCATTGATATTTGAGTCATGTTCTGCAATCTGCTAATATAAAACATTCTTATAATATATGATCAAAAATATAACGAATAAAATACGTAGTCATAGATTTATAACTGTATTTGAGTTGTTGAAGAAGACGAATATAAATCCTTAACTGGCTAGGGAATATTTCTGATTCGAAACGTAGTGAATCGTGAGACGATTCCAAGAAGCAATTTTAAAACATGAACTAACTAAGCGTTGCAATATACCTGAGGACATACTAAAATATAGATTGTTTTGGGAATTCTATAAAAATCATGCAAATTTAAATGTTTGATTTTGGATTATTCCAACAATTTTAGCCATATGATAAAAATCCCCAGATAAAATATTTTAACTCAACCTCAACATTGCTCTTAAGTTGCAATTGTGCAAATTCATCGTGTTTTGATGAAAATATATTCAAAATCGTCTAAAAAGTCCATTAACAATTTGAAACAACAAGTGTACTTGAAAAAGCAAGAACCTCCTTGGGTCATGATACGAGTCGCAGTAACCTCCAAAATTCGGTTCCTACAAGTCAGAACTAGACTCAATATTATCATATATGTAAAAGCCAGGTATATCAAAAAATAAGTTTAAAAAATTATTTGAAAAATTTGTATTTATATCGTATTTACCCATGATACAGCATATGTGTCATAGCCTTGAAAGCTGCTGTTAGTGAAATTGGTCCAGACATCAAAAAATACTCATATAATCATCATTAGTTGTCAATAATTTCCTCCCTTGAATGCTGATTTAATCATTGTTATCAAATATTTACATATATTGAATACAGGGTGTTGTTGCTTGCTTAAGGGCACTCTATCATTTCAGTGCTACTTTTAAAGCATAAATTTAAAATTAAGTTTCTTTCAATTAATGATTATAACTGTGATTCAGTAAGTATTTAAGTATATTTTTGGAGTACGAAAGAAAATGTGAAATATACAAGGAAGTAGCTTCATATCAATTTTTCAAACATAAATCTTATTTATGACTGCTTATCTTTTTATCATTTTATATGCTTTGATTTATATATGATAGCCTTTATATTTCACTAAATCTTTTTGCTGAACATTATCAGAAATGTATTGAAAAATTGGCAGATCTATGTCCTTTCTGATCGTATAAATGATATGTTATCTTATTACATTAAGGCCTGATGCTTTGATAAGGTCATCTCGACATCTGTGGACATCTTTCAGGTTTATTTATTGTATCCTAGATTTTGGAGACATGACATTTATAAATGTCATCCTGTCACTTTTCAATTTGTGTGAAATATTGCGTCGGCGATACCGCCTTATCTTCGAGTCATCCGATTTATTTCTTTAACACCGTCGTACATATTACACACTATTAGAAATATCCTCGACTCCTCATAAAAATAATGTCACGTCATAAATCCAGAAAAGGGGAAATTATCTTTGCAAATCTGCGACGATCTTTTTATCTTCCAACTTCCATAAAGCGATCCTTTCAACCCATCCTCCACATCCGGCGCTTACTCTGCGGCAACTAATTTGTGGTCCTCTTCCGGATTGGGTGGTGACATTCCAACGTCTCCTGGAGCGTCCATTGTCCTCCAATTGGGGAGTGGCTGCTCCTCTAATGTCCCTCAAGAATGACATCCATAAGAGTGTAACGGTCGTTAACGTTTTACGTCCGTTTAACGGCACAGAACCACGAAAACCACCGGCTCGTTATTAATGGCATCTGTATGCGGAAACGGAAAAGCTCCTTTTTCATAAGGAGAATAATTGAAATAAATATTTGATGACCATCCTTTTACTACTGGAGGCATAAAAAATATTTTTCCGAAAAATAATCCGAAAATACATTACTCCGCCATCATAAAATCTTAATGAAATGCTCCAATATTTTTACGTACTCAAACTATGCATAAAGCCTTCCAAAAAGCAAAAAAACGCTTCGAATAAAGAAGAAATTATATCCTATGGCATTCAAATGTTTTCACGTATAAAAGATACGAGCTTGAATATTTATGCAAATTTCTTTCCGAAATATATCGATACCGGGGTGACATTCATATTTCTTCCATCCATAAAAGAAGATATGCATGAAATAAGGTCGTTTTTTTTAAATTTGGCATTCGGCAGTCAATATAATATCGTCGGTACATGCGGCTTTTTTATGAATTCTCTGGCGTGATGAAAACTCGTCACCGGGCTTAATGTGCTGGTATTATCATATTTGGATAAAAATACATTTTTTTACGCGAAATAATACCTTTTGATCCCGCAACAAACGAGGCTTATAAATGGCCATTTTATTCTAATGGCCCTCGAAAGTTCTGTAATCATAATTTTATAAATCAGAATAGTATCTACATTGATAAGAAAATTGGCATCTAAAGCAATTTTTCCGCCGTTGTTTTTTCATGAATGTTTTTAATATTGCATGCTAAGAGGAGGAGGATTTATTTATTTAAAATAATTCATACTTTCCGTGTCTTTTCTTGTCAATTATGATTATCCGGATTTTCGTTATCGGGACAACTTTTATTCCCAATTAGTCCGGAAAATCGAGGTTTTACTGTATGCTTTTTGAAACCAGAGTATTTATGTTATTTAAACATTTTTATGGCGGTATTTTCATGGATTAACAGCATTTTTCCTAGTTTTAGTCTGGGTATTATGAAAAAATGAAATATATGACGATATTGAGAGAGAACGCTGGAGGCTTAACCTTCGTGAGTGTAAATTGGTACATAATAGATCGGGTTTGGGAGTTCAAATCCTGGTATTCATCCTCATGGAGAGAAATTTGATAAGCTTATAAATTACCTCTGGCTCCTAAAAATATATACAAACAAATCACTATCGGCGAGACACAAAATCGAAGTTTAAAAACATCTATAGTGGATTATGGAGATGAAACATGGACTTTGGAAGTTCGCGACGTGATGCACTTCGGCAGTTTTTTATCTCTTTTAGATTATGTTCTTGGTGTTGCGATGGAATCGGGAACATGGACATGGACATGTCAATTTTCGAAACCTGGTATTTAATTAAAATATAAAAAGATGCTTTTTTGCTAACAAATAGTTTACGCTAAATATTGTTAAATTTAAGGTAGTTAGGGCTTTAGTAAACATGGCTAATTTGTACTGCGTTTCATGATTCATCTTAATCTTAGGTTTGTATTGATGCAGACTTTATTGGACGCCTTTAACTGAGATGATGATGTTGACAAAGATACTAATCTTCTGGACTTGGGGAACTACAATAGAAAGAGGAGGCTCAGAAAAAAAGTAAATGGCAAAATTTCTCATTTTGCCTTTTAATTTACATAATTTCTTAAATGATTTGAAAACAGGTGGAAGCTGAATTTAAAAAATGCTGGATTCCAAAGATGAATGAAGATAAGACCAGATCTGAAGATTAATATAATAACTAATCTATTGAAATTACTAGCAATAGAATAGTTTTAAAATATCAGCATAAAAAAGGAACTTATATGTTAGTATATTCAATTAAATAAGCTTAGATTACAAAAATATATTTTATTTATTTGACTTAAAAAGCTTTTAGCAATCCATTTTATAGGACTATTGCCAACCATTATTACATGGTTTTTCATAGCGAATATATGTTTTAAAAATGTGATCGCCAGCTACATTTCCTATAGATTTGAACCCATGACGATTGAATTACTAGACTGATTGCTTAATTGCGGAACTACTTAATTTAAAAAGACTAATTTTATGATTGTAAATAAAAAAAAATATTAAATGATTAAATGCTTGCTAATTATAATATTTTTACAATTTTTGATCGTTTTTCTGATTAAGGACAAATAATAACGTAATTAAGAAAATATGATTTTAATAACTTATTTTGCATCCAAATGCAAAGGTATCAAAAATCACCCTTTGTTGAAAATATATACATAAAACCGCAGATGAAATATTATTAAAATATTTTTGAAAGTCTTCATGCAGTTTGATCGTAGAAATGTAGGAAAATAGAGCGATGAAACGTAGGAAAAATGGGACTTTACAAAAATATTTACTGTTACACACTTGGGCATTAAAGAAAAAAGCAAATCCTATTTTATAGATATTAACATATTACCATTTTTAGCAAGTTTTTCTTTCAGTTTATACATGAAGTCTAATAAACATAATTTTATTATTATATACAAAAGTCAGACTTCTAACAAATAATATTACAATAGAAAAATATAATTTATTATAGTAAGAAACAGAATCGTGCTTGTTGCCGTTTATGCTGTCGAAAATATTTTGAACATTTAAATACTTTGAAATTTCCAACTGTCAGTGCGATTGTCGAACTCTCATTTTTATTGCGTTCATACTTTTTTTATAGTATATACTATAGTATTCTAATATTTGTAATGCATGTAAAAGAATATTTATTATTAATTTTTGCTTAAGACAAGCAAAAAAATATATGTATTTCGGGACAATCCTATGCCTTCAGCGCAATAGTCGAAGTAAAAGCTTCAATTCAGGGAGCTTTATACTTCTTATCAACGCTTTTCAACTTCTTAAGGATTTGACGGTGGATTTAAAGCTCTTCGCAAAATCTGATTGACTTTACTCAAACATATTTGGATTTCGGCTAGGATTTTCTTTTTAAGCCAAAATAGCACACTCTCGCCAAATTTTATATTATTTATGAATGGCTGATTTTTTTATATTCTTTTCTTTGGGTGCTTTCAATCTGTCTATTCACCCTTGGGGTCGTAAACGATCTTTTCAATATTGCCGCTTGCATGATACCCTGCAAGCTTTGAATAAGGGCTTTGTGTCAATATGGAGAATCGACGCATATTCCGCTTATGATTTCTTCTTACATTGGGAAGCTTTATTTTTTCCATTCTCCAGAAAATTCCATTGCTCGCGGCTAGCGATCAACACGATTTCCCTCCAGAGGGTGATCTTCCTTTTTTATAAAGCAATGGTGCATGCAAATATGAAATAAATTAATATAGATGCTGTGTCAGGGATACAGAAGCAGGGAGCATCGCACTCACCCTGCGAGATTTATAGGGGAATTATTTGGAGATTACCAGGACGATATGGGAAAAAGCCTTGACACGAGCCTGAGTTTATCTTTTATGACGTCAGAGCTCTCTTTTATTTTGTTCTTCATACGTACATCCACTCAATATGAAAAGCTCGATTTGATTAACCTAATTTAAACTAAAATACACAATCATGTAATTTATCCAAACTTATGATTAGATGCAAATGCACGCAATAAAACTTCAACGAAGTTGTTATGCAATTTTACTCAAAACTTTCTTACAAATTGTTAAACTTTTAAATGTATCAAAGTTTGTAATTCAATTTAACGTACAAGAAGAATGAGTGCAAAATAGCACTCAATACTTTGTTTTTGAAGAAAAAAATATATTGTTGTAAAATATTTTATGATTCGGAAGTTAAAAGACATGGATTCAAAATTGCAAAAATTGTATTTGCTGATCATAATTTTAAATCTAAAACTTGATGCAAATGTTTGGAATACTATTTTTCTAAGTATAAAAACAACCCCAAATGATTAAGAAAAGTGAAAAATATCCTACCAACTTATTGAGTGATGTGTGACAATCAATTGTGGTTAAAATTATCGACACTATTAAAAAATATTAAATTATAAAATATTTTTTTGGAGAATTTCATCGAAATATATAGGATTTATACGCCTCGATTTACGCGTTTTTGTATTTTTCGTATAAATAAAAAAAAATATGTATTCAAATAATTTAAGAACTAAATAATATATGGCATCTCTTTTAATAAATAATTAACAATTAAAGATCTTACCTATCTATAGATATGGCGACCAAATTGAATATGCTGGAAGTGGAGCATATAACATCCATGGCTATGTAGAAATCGCATACAAACGGCGGGAGACCCCATGTTCCGTTGAACTAGAAAGAAAAACAAAATTTCCATTAAAAGCTTTAACGACGGGCTTAATAAGCACTCTGAAAATAAATAAGAAGACAAACATAAAAGGAGCACACACGGTCCGTTGTCGGAAGATGGAGTCCAATATGGACGGCGCTTGTTTATGGCAGGTGACCTTAATTTTTTACAAATTTTCAAGTCCAAGCTAGGGCCATCAAAGGGCCGTTGAAAAGGCGGGTAAGTGAGATGTGTAAAAAGCCACCGTAAAAAACGCATTAAACCGGCCCTGTCCACAGATTGCCAGGCCTCTCAACTGTGCTCGAGGAGCCTTATCTCGGGGCAGGAAATTTATAGTACACAATGTGTTAAATTTAATGTTTGTATTTAATCGCTACCTTTGACCCGGACAAAAAGCTCCCAATAAATTCGGGGGAGTATTTCTGTGCTTCGGAGGCGAACGAAGCATAGTTCCGGACTTCTTTTGAAATATTTTTTTAATAGGTAATATTTGAAAGCTTTTTGTGAAAGAAGGGCTGATTTATTTTCAGATCCTTAAATATAATACACAGCTTTTTTAATATATTTTTGAAATGAAATTTCTATTGTCGCTGTGGGACAAATGTGAGCTTGATCATCACGAAAAAGGAAACTCCAATCGGCAGTTGGTGGTTACCGAGGTACGTTGGTCATCTTGCTACAAGATTCTTAAACAATTTTGGGATTTAAATGAAGAAATTTGTCAGTTTTTAATAACTGAAGATCAAGTCACAAATTTGTTTTCTGATCCAACATGGTTGCTAGTCACAAAGTTTTCCATACTTTTGTCGGTGATGTGCTCGACATCAATGTTTTGTCTTTTCGGGAAATCTTCTACGCCTTTGATTTTTAGTACATCTACCAAATTTTGCTTATTTTTAACTGAAAGTTCGTCGTCAAAAATATAAAAGACACCAACTCTTCTGACAAGTATCATAAATGGCCCAGTATTTTTTTCATAGCAACTTTGGTCATTGTTTGGTTTATATTTTCAAAGGATACCAGCTCTTTTAATAATTTTAAGTCATTTCTTGGTGCTGAATATCCGACAGAGGCTTGAAACCAATATTTTATATATATTACGACTGTGAAAAGACATATATTTCACTGCTTTTATTTCCTTTTTCGCCAGTTTCAACTGATGTTTAAATTTAAAAAAATCAAGTAACACATAGCTTTAACCATCCATTTAGTACGGTGAAAATCAACAGGCCTCCTAAATGAAACTCCTTTTTTAGGAATCCTTCCCAAGTTAATGATGGAAAGGTTCAGTAACTCTTTATAGTCATCTCGAAGTTGATACACTTGAAATTGTTTTTAAGCAAAATAAATCCTGTCTGCAGTAACATTTTCTATGATTTTAGAGGATTTGATATCATAAATGTCTCAATTGATTTTATTTCTTATAAAGCTTAATCTCTTATTTAACACTAAGTAACACAAGAATTTGCGTAAAAATGATGATAAAACATTAATAAAAAGCTTGCTATTATTTTGTTTTGCCCAACTCTGACAAATAAGTGTTCAAGTAGAAAGATATTAAAATTATTACAACATTCTTTGTTGTTACCACATTCATCTAAAAGTTTTTATAGCAAAAGATGTTAGCCAAGAACATATGCATTTTACATCCTTTTTATTGCAAATCAGTGCACAATTCTTAATTTTATCGTAATTCCTCTATATTATGCATTGTATAATTCGCTATAATTTTTATTTTAAGTTCTTCAATCTAAAAATGATCATATTTTAAAAACCAAGCGTCTATATTCAAATGATTGAATCTTCATAAAATGCCATTGTCCTAATACAACGATTGGAAGATAATAAAATTTAAGAAATCCACATCATTCCATCTTATATCCATTATCGGAGTAGGAAAAGCTTTTAATTTTTAGCGAATGCTTTCCGAGTTTAGGAGGACAGAAATTGGAAAGGTCACGCCCGTTGCACGCGCTTCTTGACGTAACAAATGGCTGAACCGGAAGACCCAATTGCATTGTCTAGTTTTGTTTCAGTGCCCCCCATAAATTATCCCACTTTTGTCCGAAAAATTTATTATTCAAATTCGGGGGGGAAAACAATTTTATTCAAACAGGGTCGAAATTTCCGCCCCCTTTTTATGACCAGTTTTATGCAATCGCTCTTTTAATTAAACATAGTTTATCTTTCGACAACATTCATCCATGAAGTTTTGATTTAATTTTGATATTCTTGCTTGAAACACTAAGCGAAATATTTTGTTATCACGAACTTTGCAAGTCTTTGCATTTTAGGGTCATTCACTGTTCAAAAATATAATTGAACTATTTATAAACAAAATACTTGCTTAATTGCAAACTATTATATGTATATAATGCATAATTTTCATCCTGAGCAATATCAAAGCATGATATTCAGTTAATCAGACAACATAAAGGATTATGTAAGATTTTTGCGACTACTGCAGCTGATGTTTTAAAACAGGACTCAATTATGATCCTCTGCATGTCGCTTTATTGCGAACTTAATCGTTTTTGCACACAGATGCTCATTCCTGGTTAAAATTAAGCCATTCAAAACTTTTGTCCAACGAATGGTAAGTTTTCAATTAGCATGCAATTATACATAAAGTTGGTAGCATCCGCTTCATATATCCGTGTGGATAAACGTCAAAACGGCTTAAAACTAAAACCGGTCACGTATGGCGTTCAGTTTCCTGGCGTGACTTAAATCGTGGCCAGACGTAGTTTCCTTTAATTACCGGTTTCAACTTGTAACCTGGACGTGGTCAATTAACTTAATATATCACATCCCATGGAAAAATGTAGGATTTTAACAATTGCTCTCACGAACCTCCAGTTTCTTAAAAACACCCGTCGATATCTACGTTCTATGGCGCAGAGACGCCATGAATAAAAACCGTGTAATTAAAGTAAATTGGGCTATTTTATTATAATTCTATTCCAGACTCTCCAGCGCGGCATACAAAGGCTATTTAATTAATTTCTTTTAGGGGCGAAGTGCAATTTCTTTTACGTCAGAGCTATTGTACTTCTTATATACATGAGTTTTAATGAACCTACGAAGTGATGCTTTCCTTTTCAATGCAATGAATTCCTTTTTTTCGCCTGAACTTTAAATTTCTTTCAGTAAATGGCAGCAAGAGCCTTTTTTCAACAAGAGTGTTCAGGACGTAGCTTTAATCATATTAATACAAATGTATACCGCATTCATTCATAAGTTATAAAGGGATGCCTGGGACTGTTGAGTTTTGTAGCCTCTATAGAAATTTACTTGGAGTAAAAGATTATTAAATGTTGTACGAAGGGGATTCAAATATAAACCGGAATTTTATAAATTAAAAAAATACAAATGGACTATCTTAATTTTCTACATATATCCATAGAAGCTTATAGATCCCGACGATGATGATTTCGACATGTGCTATATTAATATTGTAAAAAAGTTGATATGATCAATATAATCGATTGAAATATTTATCATACTATCGCATAGTGATTCGACTTATTTCTTTAAGTATGTGTATAATTCATATATAATTTCTAAGATGAAGTATTTGATCTGATCTTGGATATTTCTGCAGTGTTGAAATTCACTCGAGTGAATTATTCGAAGTCTTGGAACTATCGTTATTAGCAAGAGACTCAAGAATAGTACATACATAGTTGAAATGCTGCCCATCTTCCCGCACAATCCAAAGCCTTATTTCAACAAGATCGGCCATGCTCCATCGAACAGAGCAGTACCACTCGACGAGGAATTTAATTTATTGCAGACAATAATCATGGGCTGCCAATAACATTCATTGTCCGCAGTTTCTCCGGGACACATGGCAAAAGTTGAACTCCACGGCAAAGTTCCACACCCTTGTCTCGGAGCCAAGTTCGGCCGCAGATTTGTAAACTCTTAAGTAATAATTAGGATTTACAACTTGGCTACGTAGTCGGGCCTCGTTAATGGGCGGACTTTAAAGTGCCGACATAATACGCTCGAGCAATTAATATTTTCAGGCCCGGTCCATGGGAATTATTTCGCATTAAAAACGACCACGGTTACCAGTCATCTTCGGGTTAAGCAACCGTGCATAATTATCTGCAGATTATGATCTTGTTAAGGGAAACGCCTTTCTGCTATTTTGCACCCGCTTCAATAATTGGATTTTTTATTAGCGCCGGCAAAAGAAAGGGAGGCATTGAAATCTGAGTCCAGGCGACAATCTGATTTTGTCGTTTAAATGCAAAGCTCCCTCCGTGTTAGCCCAGAGCTTCCTTGATTATCCAGGTAATTATGAATATCTTATATTTTATCAACCCTCGTTAAAATTTTAATATCGCCGACAACGTAAATATTAATAAAACGAAAATAAATCACGAGATGGACAAAGATCATGGACTTAATGTTAATTTAATCAACCTAATTTTATTTCAACAATTTAAATATGCATTAATGATTATAGTTTTTATCCCTAATATTTTATTCTAAACCAAACCAAATTTTAACCTCTTCAATAATCCTGACATGAGGAATCATGAGGAAATTTAGGAGGACCTGAAAGTATTCGTTTTTGTTGAGATCGATCAAGACATAAGGTACCTATCCTATTCGTTTTCTTGTGATCTATGGGAATCCCAGTCTTTTCAACAACTCCTCGATTATTTGCTGTGAATCTGACTCGATAGGGGATTTTAATGCATCGTTATCAAATCCGTTCTCGATTCATCCCTTAAGCTTATGTTGCCTGATTTAAATTTCTGGAACCAATATTGACATATGCGGACAGTTACCACTTCAGCATAAAAATAAATTGCACAAAAATAAGGTTTAATATTAGTTCAACAAAAAAACTGATTTAAATACAAAGGGTCTCAAACACGCGATTATTTTTGGGTCCCCCTAATGCAATCGCCCGTTCCACGAAATGTTAATAATTTTTTTTAAATAGCATTGAATACCCTTTATTCGTGCAATCATCAATTTTGAATTTATACAAATCGATCTTTAGAGTTTCAAAATAATATATAATATCTAAATTTTATTACTAGTGACTGGCGCCCTTA
This sequence comes from Stenopsyche tienmushanensis, assembly GCA_008973525.1. Classification (NCBI taxonomy): domain Eukaryota; kingdom Metazoa; phylum Arthropoda; class Insecta; order Trichoptera; family Stenopsychidae; genus Stenopsyche; species Stenopsyche tienmushanensis. The sequence continues at coordinate 969,225 of WACJ01000079.1, forward strand.
AAAAATAAATATATCTACCCATTGCTTGTATATTATTTTTATGTATGGATCAAATTTACAACCCCTACGAAAAGGGTTTTTCTTTAATATCCTATGCAAACATAAGCATCCTTCCTTTGGCCAGTCTTAATGGATTTTTTGAATACATGTTACATGTCACTCAATAAGTTTGTAGGATATTTTTTTTCGCTTTAAGCATTTCTCTTCTTTATTTGGGGTAATATTTTTGTATTTTTTTCCAAAAAAATCCTACAAACTTATTGAGTCAAAAGTTGTTTATTTTTTGAATGTTTGGGTTATTTATAATTAAAGCAAATAACATTAATGAAAATCTTATATATTTCATCGAACATTTATGTACGAAGCATATCCTGAAAGTAAGTGTACTATTTTTTTTTTTTTAATTTGAAAAAGATACAGGATATTATAGATACACTTGTTTACTATTTTTCAACATAGTTGCCATCCCGTTCAATGTATTTGGTGAGTCGTAGCACAAGCTTTTTTATGGTCTCCGTATGAAGACGGGTGTAGACGTACAACAAGCACACTCTTCTCATCAGCATATCCTTCCTTTTGTTTTGAATGCTTCTTTTGAGTTTTTCAAGATCTTACAATATCGTCGTTTATTAATGGTCCATCTCTGAGGCAGAAATTCGACCAAAATGATGCACAAATGAACTCTTTGGTTCAAAAACACTGAGGCCATTTTTTTGGCCAGGATTTTTGGCAGATGAGGAATTAGTGTGGAACTACTGTGACGACTGTCATTTTGACTCCCACTGTAATGAGCCACCCACTTTTTATTTCCAGTCACAATAGAGCTCAGAAAATCCTCATCTTCCAATTAAAATCACTCAAGAAACTTGCATTTGGTTGGATTTCTTACCCACATCTTTCACGCAACTGGACACTACAACGTAAATTTACGTATATTGCCGTGTTCCTACTATGCTCGCTTTGTAAGGAGATCTCCTTCTACCACTAAGTATGGCTAATTCTTAAAAAAACAAAAAAAAATACAGTCCGTTATTGTCACAGTACACTTACTTTCGGGATATGCTTCGTACTTAAGTCAAACTTTCTGATAAACAATTACAAAAAAATGGTAGCATTTTTGGAACATATGCATAATTATCGCTGTGAAAAAATGACATTTTTTAATTGAGCATGATATTATTAACTTTCCATCGATCGCCATCGAGTATTTGTTTTCCCAATCCGAAAATGGAACTCGATTTTCGGCACGGAAAATTTGTCGCAATAAAATTTGAATAATCCAATAGCCGTCGCCAAAGTGTTCGCCGATCATGAATCACAACATAAAACTTGACTGAATATCGAAGTAAATTTTGCAGGACCATTTAGGCGACGTGTTCGGAATAGTTATAAATAAATTTAATTAAATCGGCCGATAGAAATGCAAACTTTACATTTTACCAAGTCGCATCACGTCCTTTGCTTATGTCTTCCGATAAAATCGAACCGTGTTTGATGTGGAAATTCCGATTTTTCCATTTCCATCACCGGCGTTGATTGCGTCATTTGAAGGCTCAATTATGCTCGAACTGAGTTGAAATCGATATTAATGGCGAATTTATCTTGTAAGAAACCATTTGCATCAGTATTTATTTATATTGTATAATCGAGAGTTTTTAAGTTTTTGAGTTTCATATTATGCTATTAACAATAAATATAATCATTAAATGTACAATGTAATCATCAAAGGACTAGTCCACCATGTCAACATTTGATCACATTTTATTTACATTGATGATATTTTATTACATACTGCATATGAATGTTGTCTAACCTATTCAAGACCCAGGCAATAAATGTTGAGTTTATGTTTAACACTTTGTCGTTGAAGGATACGAACGTGACGTTTAACACATTGCAACATTGGCTGTTTTATATGACCTGTTTAGAAGGCTCATATTTACATTGTACACACTCAGGACTTATTGCATCTTTTCGTAGATTAAATGACATAAAATAAATTATTTTATAAGGATATACAACTTAAGATGAACCATTTATTTGCAAGATTTACGACGGATCAAATATGCCCAAGGATAATAACTAAAATGTTAATAATTACATTATAATTAACATATTGTCCTAATAAAATGGTAAAATATACTCATCCCATAATAAGAGATCTCAAAATATATCATTGATGTTGTAAAATGCTTTGAAATTAAATATTTAGCAATCTCAAATTTATAGGGTTTCAAGAAGGAACCCTTGCAGTGGATAATTTAACTGCCGTAAGCGTCAATTTCATCACAAAATGTTAGTGAATTCCAAGAAGTGCTAATGACAGTATGTAATTCAAACTTATACGCCTTTGAATACTTCAGAGTAATTGGTATTTCAAAATGAACTATTTTTATTATCAAAATAATGCCAAAAGCCCTTACGAAATATTTACATCGATCATTATTTAAGTAATTTTATAAATTAAAAAAGACAGTTTAATTACATGGATGCTTGAATTATAACATGATTGTATGCTTCAGTTGATATGCCGATCTTGATGTAGGATGGTTCATATAAAAAAATATATGTTGAGAAATATAAGCTTAATAAATTAAGTTTCTGTTTATCTAGATGTTTTTAATTGTGCGGTCCCATATAAAACGATATTTTTTAATTATACGAACACTTTTCGAATGGTAATAAATCATTTTCTAGGTCGTATGTAAAGTTTTAGCGAAAAATTTATATATTGTAGATTTTTAATAAAAATTTAATCCCTTTGCCTCCCGTTAAAGATAGATTATCTCATCAGCCTGTTTTGTAAATATGCAAGATTTACGCCCATCCGCTTTTCGGAGCCGAGACGATAAATTACAGGACGGGATCCACCGATCTCAAATTAACCCCACCCCCTCGAATCATAGTGCAATTATTCGGGGCAGCGAAAATCAGCCCTCAAAATAGGGTGACATTTATTAAGCTTAAGGCTTTCGAGGTGTATGGATATGGAGGATGTGTATGCATCACACGCATCGCCCCGACCAACCCTTACACATAAAGTCACTTACCCTCCACTACCTACGTGCGACCTCTGACGATCTGACACACTAACGACACGCAAAATGGCGCGTGCCCCCAAATCCACCCCTAATTATTATTAATTACACTTAACGCCCGCTTATCCGATGTAAGCCTTCATTTTTTTTGTCTGCGGGATTCATAGGGGTGTAAAATCGCTTTACCGGCTTTTAATCTATTTTTAATTGAGCCTTTATACATTAAAATGTTTGATGTATATTCATGAGTATTTGCGATCGAAAGTATTACACGATCACTAACGACGATGAAATTGAGATATGTTTTCAGTTTTAATCGGAAGGCTGAAAGTTCTAAATTGGAGGAAGGATCAATTATTTTATACGCACTGAGAAAAATAGCGAAACGAATCTCATCATTGGTAAATTGGTAGTTATATCATCATTGAAGCCACAAGTGGCAATAATTTTGGCCACGATTTTATAATTCCGTTCGAATAATCTCCTTGCTGTAAGTTATTTGATATATGATATAATACTTTGAGTTATGCTACTTTTGTAATATATGTTGTTACTAATCAATTATTGAGTTCTTAAAATAAAGATTTTGATTTAAATCCAGATCTCAGTTAAAAATCAAATCACTCTGCTACCAAGAAAGTAAATATGTCAGAATTTGTAAAATCATATGCTTAATATAACTATACTTTACATTAATACTAAAAAATTGTAACTATGATTATATAAGGATTCTGTTCCTAAACGTTTAAGTATTTATAATTGATCAAATCAATCACAGTTTTTATAAAAGATAGCTTACATTTTTTTCTCCCAGAAATACTCTTTTTTTAGTATAGTCCAGTTCATGGGGTTAGTGCTGCTTTTTCTTCAGGAGTTAACCACTTTTCATCTCCAGTTTTCATCTCTAGGAAACGGGAGATACTGCTATTTTTCTTGCAATAATTTGTATTTTTTCCTCCCCATCCTATTTTTTCAGGCATCTTTGAATGCTGAATCAAGATTCACCGGTCATATTTAATAATTTGTTGAGGGTCATTGTTGGATTTTCTTCAATTTGAGTTTTTAGGATCACTTCATCCACTTGACATGGTTCTCTTCCAGATTCGTCTTCCAAGTTTATATTTTCAGATTTAATATTTTCCACCAACTTTGATATTTTCTGACATCCAAAATGTCACCATAATGGTAAAAATATTTCTCGTGGCTTTGCTGGTAGAATTTGACAAAAATTTTTAGATTTTTTAAAATGTAAGTGTATTAATTATGTCATTGGTATGATCTTTATGCACATATTAAAAGCATAAAAGAATTTCATAAATACTCGTAAACATAAATCAAGATAAATTTCTGAAATACACTTGAGCATAATTTACGAATTTTAAATCAATTAAAATTCAAACGCCATGATTTTTACATCGAAAGACACAAATGGCCTGTGATAAATGTTTTTTCGATGTTTTCGCAACATGAAACATGAGATTCACAAGCGATCTGAAAGCCTTCGAACGACTTTTAAATTTGAGTGCCTGCCTAAAGTATTTTTTCTTTTTCTCGCTGATTCATATACATGTTTTATTTGTTGGAAAAGCTTTCATTTTATTAGCGTTATTTACTCTGTTGATACCATTTTCTGAATCAATTACCATTCGCGCTTAAGCGTCCCGGGGCGAAATAAGAGATTTCCGTTCTATCAAAGCGGTGCTTATTGCTAAAATGCAATCGACTTTAACATCAAACAGTTTCCATCCATCGCTGAAAAATACCCAATGCAAACGCAATCCCAAGCACACCACAAAATATTATTTTTTTATCTGAAAAGCCTTCCATGATTCAGTTTCCGGTCAATTCTCGCAGGTAACAAGCGTCGCGTATTCTGTTTTTTCACCGTTCGTTATGTACATTTATCTGCTCTAGATATCATCGCCATTGTCGTTTTTTCCTAAAAAGCCTCCAAATACACTTCAATTTTCAATCACAATTTCCAAGTTTGTGCGTATGTCGACGCATGAAATGAACAAATTTCTATTTGCTTTTCCATCTCAGCAGCAAAATATATGAAACACGTCTACCTTTTATTTATTGAACGCTATGGAGAAAAAAAATGCTTACCTTTCGTTCGGCAAACTTTTTGTTCGAGCAAATGAAATCTGTCATCAAAATTTTGTTATAAAAACTTCAATATACAGATAAACATATGTGAAAATCAATAAACTATCTCATCATATAAATTGCTCACATTGCCTATGAAAGTATATATGTTATTTACAAATAAATAATTATTCATGATACTCATTGTATTAATAATGCCACAATTAAAAAATAATGCAAAATATTCTATTCAATCTTAAAGAAAATCTAACCAATCCTAAGAGCTCATTAATTATTTGTAGCAGTCAGTGACTGTTAAATTTCATGGACAAGCTAAGATCATAATTTTAAATACAGGGACTATCAAACCCTACTTATTACTTGCGTTCTTTTAATCAGCCTGGCTTAAAAATGAAAAATTGTATATATTAAACATTATTAAAATTTAATCTGGCATAACATGTTTTATTTGGAATATTTCTTTACAATTTAAATAAAAGTAATGGGAAATATTTCCTCCAATAAATTTGTGGATTTGTGGTTATTTTTCTACGGAAGACAGAGTTATATATGGAATCTGTACTTATAAATTAACGGATTTGCATATTTTCACATAAATATCCGAGGCTTACTTTAGGATTATTCTTTTGGATTTATGCATTGCTAGAATTAAATAATATGTACGTAAAATCATTATCTACATTTTTTTTCATAGATTAAAAGTACTTTAAGTTGATTTTTTTTATATCAAAGGTTTCATATCTTTAACGTCAAAGATATCATCAATATATAACCACCAAATGTTATACGAAGATAATATAATTGTTAGTTGATTAATGTCTATTGGTTGCTAAAATGTAAATTTTTAAACATAAGTTGCAAAAAGGATTTATTACGATGCAGGTAAAAATGCATTTTTTACAGGTCTGACCAAATCTAATTTATTGGCTCTACATACTACACATAAATATAAATTTCCTTTTGTCTCGAAATACAAAGATACCGAACTTTTTTCTATATTTTAAAGTCTGTTTAAACCCTTAAAAATACAAAGCAAGGAGATTTAATATGACCTATACATAGCTACTATCGAAAAACCATACTGGGGTCTGGCCAAATCTTCCTATGGAGAGAAAAGCTAAATTTCAGAGGGCAAAATATAAAAAGAAATTAATATGACTGTCTTAGATGATTTAGATAAAATTTGTATATTAAAAGTCACCCATTTAGTTATAAATAAGATGCCAATAAAAATAACATATATATTCCAAACTCAATCATATATTGTGTGAAACTGAATGAAAATACGTTACACTGCATTTTTAAGAGACGAGCGTGACCAAACTGTTACGATAAATATTATTTTTCACACTGTTCTTCTAACATAAAAATATTTTCATGCAAAAGATATTTTTATGTGGTGGTTTCCCACTGAATTTTTTCCCATTAATTGGATTTGAATTGTTAAATAAGGAATCCATGATCTAATGCACTGTACTTGATGTTATCTGTAATTAATAAACAATCAAGAGTATTATGAATAGTAATGCAGATCAAATGTCAAGTTATAAGTATTTTAAAAACGATTGGGCTAATGGTTTGAGCTTTCGGATTTTAATCCATTAATTGTATAGCAGCTGTGCATATATTATAATAGCATGGCATTGTTGTAGGAAATTTTGAATAGGGATTTATCTTTTAGCCACTAAAGCAGAATCTACAACTGAGCGCCCAAAGATGAAAAAAAGAGCACCCTTTTCTATTGTGACGATTTCTAAGAGTCACTCAAACGCGAAAACTTCCCCATTGAGGGGAGCTCCCCACACTGAAAGTATTTATACAGTACTACCTTTTTCTCTTTTTCCCTTTTAAAGCATCCAGATAACTGTGTCCAGGCTCGCTCGCCGGCGCACTTGTCTCGTATAAATCTCGTCTGAAGATTGAGAGGACAATGCTTCTAGGAGGTCTTCCTCCTCTTTTCAGAGCACATGAAAGACCTTAAGATTATCCGGGGAGTTGCCCACGCGAGGTCGAGGCGCAGTCCAGGATCACGCGCCTCCTTTGTCTGGAGTGCCAAGTTTGTTCCTCCGTGACGGCACTCGCCGTCCCAAGACATCGTCCAAGTTTTCATATTTTCCGCAATAATCCAGCATAATAGTTGTACGTATTAGTGGAAGGAAGGATGAATGACGGCAATGAAACAAAGATTATTCGTCACTGTAGAAGTTATACCCCAAAGTGATGACAACTTTTGATATAAAGGCGCTAAAGCTCTATTCTAAAATATAAAACGTTATCAAAATGATAATATTTCTGAATTTATTACTTTATCATTCCATCGACAGTATTATAATTAATTGCATTGTGGAAAGCTTGTTGACTTAAGATGCAAAAAAATATTGTTGAAAATGGCTGAAAGGATTAAATAAACTAAAATTAATCTAAATAAAAATCTTACATGTCTGCCAAATCAAGTGTTTCCAAATAATCCTATCCTTACTTTACCACGTGTGGAAAGCAATGGTAAACCACTACATTAAATCCTATCCCTAGTGAGATCTACTATGGATATCTGACATCAGATATGACACATAAAGATTCATGCTTTGATGGACGTCATAAGGACTTTAAAGAAAAGAATTTAACTGAACAGTGAACAAATAAAACAGTATAGCTATACAGTATTCTGTGAATACATAGTATTTTTCACACGAAAGTAGGGATAACTGTGTATGACGTATATAACTTTGCCAGATATTTTTTCAGCGTATAATTAAAAAATAATAATCCTCGCCTAAAAATTAAATTCATGGTTGATTGTCCAAATGTTTTATGGCCACCGATTCCTGATTCAAATCATCATTTGTCAAATCAACCAAACAGATTACGTCCATTGTTTCAAAAATTAATAATTCCAAATTGGCCTTTACCAATCAACCATGAATGTGACCAAATTAATGGTCAAATTCAAAGAGCCGATACGATCGAAATTGTTATTTACTCAGTCGCGGAGCCAAGCTATAACTAACAACCAAAAACTTATTAGGAGAGCACATAACGAACCCCCGACACCACAATCAGAGATATACATCATAAACAATAACCGCGGAATATTCTAAATTATGCGATATTGTTGTCATTCGGCGGAGCAAGAATCGAGGGAAAAACTCCATTTGTTTTGAACAATGGCCGAGTCTATAGGGACCATTATGATCCGCGATAGGAAACATAATTCCCCATTGTACGTTTTAAAAACTGGGGGCCGGATGCTTCGTTTACGGATATGCCTACAATAAAACCGACATCGAAGGTGACCCCCGGTCACAGAAAAATAATAAAAATGGGTTTAATGGACCGAAGCAATACGACCGCCAGGAGGACGTGCAGCCTTCGAATATTCTTTCATCGGCGGAGGAATCAAATTAACAGTTGAAAAATTCCATTATTTGATAGCATCGCTTTTTAGGCAAAAATAAATAAGGGCGGTTAAGATAGTTGCTTCAAAAATATATAATTTATTACACAAGAGTAATTTTTTTGTATGATATTTAAAAAAAAAACGAATAAAAGACCAATTTTTCGCGTGTTGATTATGGGCCATTTTAATTTGATAAGATCTATTATGGTCTTTGCTTATTCACCTTAATAAAATTGGCCAAATGTAAAAATCAACCATAATTAAGATATAACGAAATATGAACTTTATCCAAATATAAAATATTATACAACGCAAAATACATAAATATTATGTATACATGAAAATGTATTATTTTCATTTAAAATATGTTAATATATTACTGTGATTGAGTGTTGATATGGTAAATTATATCCTAAATATTTATTTTATAGGCTCTAGTTCATATCCAGATTATGGAAAAATATTTAAGTACAAATATTTCTGATCGATCGTTTCGATCCAGGTTTAGTCTGATTTTCAAAATCTGAAAAATTAAATGAGATAATTCAAAAATATACTACTCTATCCTTGGAAAGGGATTAAGTTCAAAATAGTTTTTTGTTTAGAGAATTTAGAAGTTGATATTTCTAATTCGTTCGCACATTTTTTGTGACTTAGGTAGCTCAGAACTAATGTTTTTAAACCAAAGGCATACAATAATGATTTAGATTTAGATCAAAAATACATTGCAAAATACAAAAATAGTTATTTCGTGCTATTACGATCACAGATAAAAATGTGATGACGGAAATTTACAGAAATTTTTTTTCGAAATTTTTGAAAAAAATACATTTTTATATCATTTTTTGAATTAAAATTTTTACCACGCAAAGAATTTTTCAATGAAAGAAATAAATAATAATCTGAAGGGCAATGTCCGGAGAGTATGGAGGATGAGGTAAAACATCCCAGTCAAATGATAATAATTTATTTCTGACCAGCAAAGACACATGAAGCCTGACGTTAACATAATGAAAAACAACGCCTTATCTTTTAACTAATTCTGGCTGTTTTCTGGCAATTGCATAATTTACATTATCTAGTTGGAAACAATATTTTGTTGAATTGATTGTTTTAACTTGCTGAAGTAGCTCATAATAAACTACCCCCTTCCAGTACCACCAAATGCATAACAAAACTTTTTTTGGATGTCCAGGTTTAGCTACAGTTAAAGCTTATGTACCCTTGGTCCAAGACCGTTAACGTTGAATATTTTCATAGAGTATCCAACTTTCATCTCCAGTGAAAAGTTTCTTCAAAAAAGATTGGCTATTATGTCGTTGGAGAAGATCACATGTTGAAATACGCTGAAGTTTATTTGAGTCAGTTTTCTTCAACCATGGCTATGATTTGATCTGTGTTCATTTGCGAAAGAAACTTATGGGACAACCTAATATTATTTAGTAGGGAATATTAAATAAATAAAAATAATTCAGAATTTTACTCGTAACCCATTATTGCCTATTTAATTAGTTCTATAGTTTTCAAGATTTATTAACATTTTTGTATTTATTTAAATATCGGCAATTATATTGAAACTAACAATAAATGAATAAAATCCGTTCGATTTTCTATATTATAAAATCTTCTGACGACCTACAATATGTAGAGACAGATAAATTGAATCTTTGCCATCGGTCCATTAGAAGACTATTGTCATCATATAGGATGCAGCTTATATAATGGAAAAGATAAGCCTCATGATCCCATAGGACTATGGAGGCTTCACAACAATAACTTTATAATCCGATTTCATTTCCTTCAGTCTTCTTATGAGAGGCTCTGACAAAAGCATGAGTTTCTTTGTACCTTTTTCATCTCGAATCATTGGATATTTTTGTATTTACCTCAAAATACTAAAGCGAAGTATCATAAATTATTTATGGTTTTTATGGGAAAATATGTGATTACGTAATGTTCGCTATTAAAGCCAAGAATAAGTTTTTTCTCCCGGCTATTATTTCGATCAAACAAAACTTCATATTCCTCACTTTCAAGAACACATGTTGCAGAATCCTTCATCACATATCAAGCATTTCCAACGTGAACCCTGTGTGGTGATTCCATAGAATTCAATATAAATTAGCCCCTTCAGCGGTAAAACATGCGCTTGACATATAAAGAATTCGGCGAAAATTTTCATAGTGATGGATCGTGATTAGTGATTCAATTAGTGCTTCATTACTACGCAGGAAGTCGTCCTTGCCAGGGGTGGAAAAGAAAGTCCTCGGCGTCTACGTTTTAATGTGAAGACATTAAAAGTCGTGTATCTTAATTAAAGGCCCGAATCTGCGTGCTGTTGATTGCGAGAGGAGGCTGTAAAGGTCATTTTGTAACGAGATGAAAATGGAAGATCTTAAATATTATGTATACGGAATTATATCAATCTGAGTAAGATCAACGATAAGGGCGCCCGTTAAATGAAATTTAATGTTTATTCACTCTTAATATCATCAAAGAAGCTAAATTTATGACTTATGATTTTCAAATATTTGCCGACGTATCGTTTGTATTTAAGAATATTAAACAAAACTAAAATTAGATAGGTCCTTTGAGTAAAAAATCGTAGGAGTTTTCAATCTTAAATTTTCAAGCTCAATTAATTTGAAATATACGAAATATTCAATTGTAAAAATGAATTGATTGGCATTTTAAATATATCCGACCAGTTCGTTTTTAGTTGGCTGTATATGCATAATATTTTCTTTCGATTTTAAATTCTGAGTTGAAATACTTAGAAGAGTGCTAATGCTAACTTATTCATTAAAACGATGTTCGATGCTGAAGTAAATTTAAAGTTTAAACCAGCGATTGAACACAAAAACGCAAGTACTGACTGAGTTCATGATTTCAATTACAGTGACGTTCTTGGATCAAATATTCAAAGGTTATATGGTTTGTTTTAATCAAATCCAGAGAATGCATAACGATAAACATCCATTTAAAATCTTTTAGGAATACGCTTTTGAATATTCATACAAATAAGATGTTTAAATTACAACAAAGGATTTCCCTCACAGACGAGACCGATTGTATTGTGATGGAAGAACAAATTAAAATATATTTATTTTTAAAATTTGTCCTTTGAAAGCGAGCTACCGTGTTATGTTCAGCCATGAAAAACATCTCTTGTTCCGAGAGCCATTATTCTACCCAGATTGAAATAAGCCGACGATTGTTTTGAGAGATCGCTATTGAATGGTTGTTTGCTTTGTCTAGGCGTTTCCCAGCCGCCTCGCATGGATCAGCGGGAATTGTTCGTTTTGACAAAGCAAATGTCGTATGTCGATGAATTATTCAGGAAGTTCATATATGACTTTATTTAGTATCCCGGGGAAGATGTGGCTCGAAAGTGGCGGAAGAGCCTGAAATATCCTCGAAATAAGTGCGTCGCCGGAGCAACGCAGGTGTGGCCGGGAGATTAATGACTTGTGTTATTGCTCCTGTATTTGGAATAATACTTTCTTGAGTGGAGTCCTTGCTTGGCCACCGGGTGCCATTTGTGGTCCTTTGAAAGCTTGCTGGCAACCAAGAACAATGAGGAGGGATGTTCTGGCCCCTAATGCTGAAATAACATCACGCGTCTGTGGATCACACGCAGAATTAACATTAGGATAGCACAACAACAATGACAAAACTAGGGATGTTTGGACCAAAATTTATTTAATATATGATATTGCATTATGCTTTACATAATACATCGCTCAATAAGTTCGTAGGAAGGTTTTAACCTGTCTATTTTGAGATGGATACGATATTGTATTAATCGATTGTTTTAAGAGAGGCAATGGCAAAATTGCATAAATTGCACTTTGAATTGCTTTCTCATTCACAGTGTACTCCGGATTTAGCTCCTAGCGATTACTTACTGTTTGCAGACCTAAAAAAATGCTCCAAGAAAAGAGATTTGGCTTCAATGAAGAAGCTGAAACCTATTTTAAAGTCAAAGATAAATGGATCTACAAAAAAGGCATCGAAATGATAAAGAAGGATTGAAATAAATATATCACTCTTGAACTAGACTTAGTTAGACTTAGACTTAGGATTAGTAAATACTAAGAATTCTGCTTTAAGCTGAATTTACGTCAATATTTTCGCCTTGATCTTATAGCATTTTAATGCAGTGTAATAAATTAAAAACGATATATTATTAAATAACAATGCCAAATGATGTATGCATGTATTTAGTTAGTATAATATAATGTAAAAATCGCTATGATTAATTATACGACAAATATTATAACAAAGCAAATATTTAAAACTCCCCCATGATGCTATATTTTTACGAAAAATTGCGGTTTGTCACGAAATTAATACCTCATTAGCGTTATTAGAAGCCATTTTGATGAAGAAATATCTCCTGTCAAGCTCGTATATAATATTGTTTAACGGTCCTCAAACGTTTTATAAGCCTGGTTTATTTTTATGACCGAAGAGAAATAGCAGATTGAAAATTCAACGCTGCCTTCAATCAGGCGCAGTCTGTACTGGGGGGATGAAAAATATTCAGTCGCTTTCTCGATATATAATACGGAATAGTCACATTAGAAACTTGCGGGTCTTCATTTCATCATCTGGCACGGGATAATATTCTGATTTGATACGAATTTATAGTTTCACGTATAAGTATGCGAGCATCGATAATGGTTATCTGCCAAGTCTTATTGGATATTTGAGATATTCCTCGCATAATACCCGGATTGGATCTGGGAAACAATTTTCACGTGGTTTGATTAAATTATTTTATTCAACCCTGAATGTATTGTTTGGTAGCAGAGACGTTTATATGGTAAAGGAAATCCTGCATGAATTAAATTTTATTGCGTAATAAGCATCGACGCAATGGCCAGGACGAATTACGATCCTGTATTTTGGGGCTGAATTATTAATTAATTTCATCGTTTACGTCCTTTGATGCTCAATAATGATATATTTTATTGCAATTTAACATTTGATGTTGATATTTTTTTTTTTTTCAAAAAAATCAAGATAAAAGTGTGATAGAATTTGCATCGAATATCACCACTCTGGATATGTTCGAATCCTATATTTAGATTTGGCTCCTTGGTATGAGGGGTGCGGCTACCCTCAGGGATGCGGGTCGGTCCATTACGGATGATGGAACTTGTGTGTTACTCAGACTTAAATATGTCAAGATCATATGACATATAATATCCGACACTAGAAATTTTATTTTATTTTCAGGATATTTCATCTCACGTCCCCAGCATCCTCAAACGTGTCGATGCAAAAGAGCCGTTTCGGATATAAAAATTTCCTTGTGGCCCTGGGACATATTGAATTTCACAAAAATTTACCCCCAACATATAACAGATGATTCATATGTATACTTAATATTGGTTAAAATTTAATATATCATATAAATGTACTGAATTATGTTTTATTATTATTGCAAAATTTGAAAAGTATTGCTGGGGTTATATTTAAAACTGAATAACACGACAATCAGTTTGCATACAACAGTTCATTTGGCAAAATAAAAATTTCATCAAAAATCTAATTTACTAAAATTAGTCCATTTACATTGTTATTACACAACGGGAAAGTTTGTTCGCTATGTAAATTCTTTACATTAAATTTCAAAGGTAGACATAAAAGATAAGAACTGTTTATGCTTTTAAATGTTCTTTAAGCAACAAAAAATGTATAAATGCAAAATAAATCCATATTTTAGCTCAACTATTCTAATTTTTGTGACTTTTTTGCGATTAACCAAAACTATAACCAACGTATTTCAGGTAGTCTCTTACAAAAATTAAAGCCCTATTCAAAAGACTCTAGGAGAGTGAAAATCTTAAGATCGGTCTAGAAAGACGTTAATGCAGAGAAGACAGCGACTGAAATTTTGGATCCATTTTATACAAAACTAATTGTGGTTTCAGTCATTAATTAATAATATAAATCAGAAAATTTACAGTCTACTAAGCTTTAAACGTTGCGGACATGTATACATATATATATAAAGTACATATATGTTTTTCAAATTGTTATATTAACTTTTCCCTACCGGTGATGTATTTACTACACCTCGACTCTAATAATGGGAATATCTATATGAAATATAATAGATACAGAGTTCAGAATTTTTGTATTCCTCCGTAATATAATTACGAATCACATCAAAGTATTATAGTGTATAAGTATTCATCTGCAGCGGCGAAAATAAATAATTTGTCGGGAAATCGGGATTTTTGCGAGCTTTAGTCCGTGTCTCAGCAGATAGGAATTTTATCAATCACATTGATGATATTATACGAAAATGGAAGCTCATACGGTCATCAACTCGAACTAGCATTTAAATATCTGATGACGATACCTCCAATGAGTGTGAAGGCTGAGCATCCATTTTCAGCAGCAGGTTGCTTGGCTTCCAAAATCAGATCCAGACTAAATGACGAAAACACTCGATGCTTTGATAAAATATTTTTATATTAAATAAACGGACTTATTAGTAATTTTTGATCAAATGTATCAATGTAATTTCTTAAACTATTGAAAATCGTGGTCCCGAAATCCCAGGATCGAAATTTTGGCTTGAGATTGGAGATTGGCTCGCAATTCACGCTTATCTACGATTCGATAGCAAACGCACCCGCGTAGGATACGCTGAAGCATAAGCGCGGGGTATAAATACACTTACCTAAATGATTCCACGCTTCAATGATCTTGCTGTTGATTATGATATAAAATAAATAAATTCTTCCAAGTGGATTATTTTTATCCAACTAAAATTTAAATGATTTATCACATACATGTTTCGTCGACATAAGTTTCAGGTACAATCGTCGCCATTAAAACTGCAAGAATATATACAATGTTAAAAAGTGATGGCTGTTTGCAAAGTTTGTAAATGCACCTGTGTCCAGAGAAGATTGATGCATTTGTATAAAACGCTGTTTCCTTCTTCGCGCAAAACAAATCCAGACAGCTCCAAATTGAGCAAAAAATCCTGGAACGATTCGAATTAAGTTCCATGGTGCAAATACGAAATATAAACTATAGACGAATCAAATTTTTTTTCATTCTGTCGCGAAAACTTTCCAGTAAGCAACCTATCGAAGCTTCATCCCTTCGCAGCATAAGCGTACAACTTCCGCAAAGTCACACATAAGAAGGGATGAAAATTGCAGGTGATGAAGTGTGGAAATCTCGCAAGAGCCTTAGAAGCCTTAAAGTACTGCTACTTATCAGAGTTAAAAGTGATGCTTTTACGAAGATTGAATTTTTTTCCGCTTCTTCCCCTTCGTCGATATTTCGCGCTGATTTTACAAGTAAAAAAATGAAAAAAAAAAACCACACACGAACACAAATAAAAGGGCGACATACACGAAAAGCGCATTTGCAAAAAATTTCATTTTCAAAGGTCGAGCTTTTTGTCGTGCACGTCCTTCGCATTGTGCTAATGTCGACATTTAAACGGGCATTGTTGAAGTGTGCTTTTTGCACACAAAAAAATAAAGGCATTACTCTGTATGTTGTACGATGCTTCGTTTTTTAATATTTTTGAAATGCTAACATTGTTATAACAATAAATATCTTGAAACTTCACGCGAAGAATTTCTCATTCAACCAATTTGTATGCATTAACTCATAAGGGATGTAATTAAATGTATGGAATTAAATATAAGGAATATTTAAATATGATTTTTAGATATAGGATCTTTGAGTGGGTAGGTGAAATTATTGTATGATGATATATTCTATCGATTGGATACATTAACACCGTAAAATTATTAGGGTGTCCCATAAGTTTCTTTCGTTTTCATATTAAGAAAAAATAAACAATAATTTGTATCTGGAAGTATCATAATGCCTTCATGCCAAAATTTCCCAGGTTTGTTGGCAAAATATTGATCAAGGTACATTTTTATATCATTTTTTGAATTAAGATTTTTATCACGTTAATAATTTTTCAATGAAAGAAATAAATAATAATCTGAAGGGACAATGTCCTGGAGAGTATAGAGGATGAGATAAAGCATCCCAGTCAAATGATAATAATTAATTTCTGACCAGCAAAGACACATGAGACCTGGCGTTATCGTAGATGAAAAACAACGCCTCGTCTTATCGCTAATTCTGGCCGTTTTCTGGCAATTGCATCCAACAATATTTTGTTGAATTGATCGTTTCACCTTGCTGAAGTAACTCATAATAAACTACCCCGTTCCAGTTCCACCAAATGCATAACAACACTTTTTTTGGATGTAAGCCAGGTTTAGCTACAGTTAAAGTTTATGTACCCTTGATCCGAGACTGTTTACGTTGGATATTCTTATAGAGTATCCAACTTTCATCTCCAGTGACAAGTTTCTTCAAAAAAGGTTGGCTATTATGTCGTTGGAGAAGAAGATCACATGTTGAAATACGCTAAAGTTTATTTGAGTCATTCAGTTCATGAGGAAGCCACACATCTGAACGATTGAAGTAGCCCAATTTTATCAGATGATTATGGACGGAAGTTCGTGGAATATGATTAGATCTGTGTTCATTTGCGAAAGATACTTATGGGACAACCTAATATAACAACATTTTTCTAGTCATTTATTTTCAAACGTATGTGTAATATTTTCGAGAGGGTTGTGCTATTAAATAATACATTGGATGCTCTTTGTAAGGCTAGCGATGATGAGAATATTAATGTATACAATTAATTTAGATTTATTCGTGCATATATTATTTAGATACGCCGTGAAGCATTATTCATGAAAACATTAAATAAATATTTTAATTTAAACTCCATTAATATTCTGCTACATAATTAAAATGCGCGTTCTGTTGATAAATTGCACGAGAAATAAATATTTTTATTCTTGTCACAAAGGGTATTATAATAATTTTAAACAGTTTTTTTTCGCGCGTTCTCGTGGAAATACAAAATGGAGAGACAAACAATGACTGATCAACCAATCTCTCGATACAAATAAATATCTGCCAAAATCAGATATTTACTACAGAATTCGATAATTACTTGCAAAAGACGCTCCAAAATGCATTTAAAATTATAAGTATTAGGTCAGTCCAAAAGTTGATGCGCGTTACCAAGAAAGTGTTGTTTCATCATGATAACGCTAGATCACATGTGGCTCAAACAATGCTTCAAAATTTAGTGAATTAAATTGTTTTTTTTTTACTTATTTCTTGTTTTACATTTCAAGTTTTTTTGGCTCAAAACCAGTTTCTTTCTACAGCAATGGAATTAAAAAGCTACCTGTGAGATGGAGAGAAATTGTAGATGGTGGAGGAAAATATATTATTGATTAAAATGCTAAATTGTGTCTTATTTACACTATTTAAAAAAATCTCAAAAATGCGCACGAACTTTTGGACTGACTTAATAATATTCTTACAAACAATAGAATAATTTTTGCAGACAATGGCAGACGTTTGAATAAATGCTGCATGCCTTTTTAACGATATCATTCAATAAGTTCGTAGTAGGGCTGATCGGTTTTCAAAACCCGGTTTTTAGAAAAAAATTGTTACTTTCGAAAACCGGTTTTTTTGTACTGAAAATCCGGTTTTGAATATAAAAATTGTATTTTCAATATCAAGATTAAGGTTTGCGCAAAGAAAATACCGAATATTATGTGCTATCGACAGTGTTTATTTATGTATATACAAGTTTCATACACGCTGCGACGGTCCTGACAGATAAGTGGATTTGTACGGATGATAAGTGGTGGACATATAAATATAGGATGAATTCTCAAAGGGTTAACAAGGATGTATCGTAATCTCGTGCAGAAATATTTTTTTAGAATAAGAATAAGATAATAATAATAAGATTTTGCATCAACATTTATTCGTGAGAAAGCTCTATTCGGAATGAGTACCGTGATTGCTCACAGTCGATCAAAAACAACAACCCGAATAAAAGTTTCAGGTAAAAATTATCTATTATTTTAAAAGATTCAAGAGAGATTTGAAAGAATGATTTAAACACATCTTTAGACAAATGTGCATATTATTCCAGAAACAAACGTTAAATCACATTTACGACCCACCAATCATCATTTGAATCGTCATATCTGAATTTAATCTTGTTTTTCATCTCATTTCAAACGAAAACACCGATTGTCCTCGGCGACGAATGCTAAAAATCACATTTATACCTGGCGGAATTGCGTCGATTAAATTCTCCTAAAATTAAATAGAATTTCAGCAAATTTTCCATCTGGCCGTGAATGTTATGATAGGCGCAATATTTCAGGTCACAATAGTATCTCTCATTTCCGTCGGCGATGAATAAAGTTTGCTCGGCAATAACGGCAAGATTCCACTTTTCATAAGAAATTCAGTATAACTAAACAGTTAAGGATCTCCGCCGTCGAAGAGCAAAGCTGCCACATTTCACAGAAGGTTTCCAGCTTTATGGGACGTATAACGATGCTTTGTTTATTAACTTCATTATCTTTGTTGTCTTTGCATCCCCCCCCCTCTTTAAAAAAAAGAGCGATAACCCGGGGTGGTTTTTAAATGTCACGTAAATACTGTTAAGTGGCAACACGTGTCGTGCTTGGAAGTAAATCGGAGCTTTCATATTAAAATATTACGGGCACATACAACGGAAGGGGCGTTAAAACAAATCTGCGAGATAAAACGTCTGCGCTTAAACGTGATTTTTATAAAATTTAAATTATTTTCAGATCGAAGATAGCGTGAAAAGACGCATAAACAACATTCGATAGTAAGTCGTAACTTAGAAACGGAGCTTTTAGCAGGACAACGGTGCAAATGTAGAGTTGTCAGGGATAATCTATTGCTTAGGGGAGGTTTTATTTCTAAATTGATTGTAAGCTTTGCACTTTGCTAACGGTATTATCCAACAAATAGCTGCAATTCAATCCGAAAAACTATTTTAAATACTAGACTTTTATACTTAATGCTTTTCAGTGTTAAAGATAAGCATCCGGATAGTAAGAGGTCGTTATTTATAATTCAAACAGGATCGTTTAGTTTTTCTGGTTATATGAAAATTGTTGCCAAAACATTATAATAAAAAAAAAAAATAAGATAAGAATATGAAGTATCCACGACAATGTATCATCTCAAGATTTGCACATTCAGAATTAGAAAATCATGCTATTAAAATATATTGGTATCGAATATTTTCAAATACTATTGATCGTAAATAAATTTAAATTTGCTACTTAAATTATTTCTCAATTATTATTTGATGGATTTCATATAATTTCTAGAAAATTTATACTAAGTAAATAATTCTCTCATACAATTAAACGACATACACGTTTGTTACGACATCTGTTTGCAGAATTATGTACAGAATCATAATATGTCTGACAAATTGTTACAACTCAAAGTTTATATTATTCAAACAAAGTTTATCTGTTAAGTACTTTATTTGCCTACAGACCCACAGATTCTGCAGACAGAGCATTATGACCATCGATTTTATACTATGGCTTTCAATGTTTGTCAGTTAAAATGCTTTTTAATTCATAATAGTCATCATTCTTGTTCAAAATCAATGGTTATAGATTTATATTCTTTAAGCCATTCTGGAACGAAATTTTAGTTTTTTTTTCATAAATTCGTATTATTCGTTAGCAAGATAAACCTTAACTGGCAATTTACAATACCAACTAATATCAATTATGATCCGACCTCATATTTTACCTTTTCATGATCACTCACTGCTCCAAATTATTAATATATAAAAAAGTTAATTCTGAAGCAATAACAATTTAAAATATTGACTCACGAAATTCTTAGCAATAAGTGGACGAAGTTTTATTGCAATCCGATGAACTGTATGGCAGCGTATCTCAAACGAACAAAACCCAATTCATTTTTATATATTAGATTCCTATTTGAATAATCATATCTTAATTATATGAAGAAGGCAAATGATAAATAATTTTCGCGTATAAATCTCGTATGAATTTCGACTTCAACCAATACAGAAAGGACACTTTAAGTAACGAAAACTAAAGTATTATATAGTTATTGTTTTTTTATCAAACAATATTTATTGTTTGAATATAGAATATAATTATGTGATTTTTTTAATAATTATATAATGTATTTTTGTGTTTGTATAGTAAACAATATAATTTTTAATAGTAAATTTTTACGTAGAACGAAAGCAAAGCGTAAGTCTTTGAGCTAAGCTTAATCAACAATCTCTCATTTATTTACATTCATGGAAGGAGCGAAGCTTTTAAAATTTTAATCTTTATTTTCTACTTATTTGCATGTTTTTCATTGCTTTTCTTTCATATTCTTGGAAAACGAGCGATTATCATACCGTGTAGAAACAGCAAATTTATTCACTACAGAAGAAATTCAGGTCAGAAGAAACGTGCGTAAAATGCGAGAAAATGTACATCAAAGAGATATGTCATGAATAGTCGATACAGTCCATATATAAGTAATTGAATAAGTAAAATAATCAGAGACCATTTGCAAGGTTTTATGCTGGCGATCAATCTTCCATTATTTATGTTCTTCAGTACAGATTATTCCAGGGTAGTTGTAGAGGCCAAGTTTACGACAAAATAAATCCAAATGATAGATTGTTGGCGTGGCCCAGTTTCAGTTGTTTGTTTTATTCAGAAATTATGAAACAATGAGTGTATCAATTGTGGTTCCGAGGCCCGGATTTGTTCTATTTTTATTTATGATATTCAAGCAAGTGAACTTTGCTCAATTATATTAGGACGTTACATGGCAAAAAATCTATTTTTCTACCCTTATTTGTAAGCCTTGCGCTTAATTAAACCGTAAGAAAGCACATCAATAAATTATCCGGGAAGATTTATCTACACGTATCAAAAATTCCAATAAATAAATCCCGTCTGTGAATACGACCATAAGACGATTTTACAAATAATTTATTCTCATGTAAATAACAAAATGGGGGGAAAAAAATAATCATTCCAACTTAAAAAGAATGGATGAATGCATGTTTTCCGGAATCTTTGTGTAAGTTATACAGTTCAAACAAACAAGTACGACTTAGCCGGAATCCAAAGTTCTCCGGCACTTGTTGAACTACTTGTCTAGTAAATAATATATGCGCGATGTACTACGTCAGCTTCTTGGCAATATACTCGACAAGTTTCCATGTTTGTAGGTCAAAATGGGGAAATTCTTGGAATTCCAGTGTTAATAAGAGCAATAAAGCATCGGAGAAAGTCTTCTAAAATATTCACAGACACTCTCGTGAGACTTCCTAGATGAAAAATTTCAAATCGTCCTCATAACGAATTCTTTCAATACAATTTTGATAACAATATTAATTAATCATTCCACTCGACCGATAGGAACAAATTTATTATTTTAGCAGACTTTTCATTAAATTCGTGGGAAAATCGCTTAATATTTATCTTAAATTTTATTGGGGATGGATGAATAATATATTTTAAAGTTTATATCATAGTATAATTCAAAGTCAATGTTTATGAAAGTATTCCTATATAAATGTTATATATTATATATTTTGAATTTCAAAATGATTATTAGTCATTTATGTACATAAATGGATCGCAAATACGAAGCTTTAACGAATTCCTCGTTAATAATTTGCATTTTAGCATATTACTTTGTTATTCACCCCATCCGGCGAAATTAATAATGACGCAATTTTGAGTAATAAACAGGGGATTGAAGCGAACGTTATCTTTGTCACAAAGGGTAAAGTTTTCAGTCTCAAAAGTTTTTGAGCGAGTTAAACAGGATACTGCCCACTTTGCCATATTGATTTCGCTGAAAGATTTCCCTCGGGAAATATCCCCAGTATTGTACTTATGCCGGAGACGCTTAACCTGTGATTCAGCAGCGACGAATTCATTCTCCTCGTCAGATGCGAAACAATGAAATAAAAAGCCCGATTCAAATTTCGCGTTTAATGCGATGAAAATCTCGAGTTGGGGGCGCGCGATCGCCCCCCGGTTTTTGCAGCATCTCGCCATTTTGGGGCTGCTAAGCACGCATGTACGCGTGCAAATTAAAATTTGTATTCATGCGTTCAGTTCACGTAATCTATACCAGGCTTTATTTAAAGGTATCGTGCGGAAAGGGTAGGATGGATGTGAGTGAGGGGAGTGTGTGTGAAATGAGTGGCATGACAAGTGACGACGTGTAGTGCGTCAGTCACGTTTCTCCATACAAATAAATGGAAATACAGTTGGGGGGTAGGAACGTGCCTCAAGAAGTGCCTCTTCCATTACTGCTCCTATGCAAAGTTTTACAAGGGATAAGCCTTTGTGAAAAATTTAATTCACTCGAAAAATAAGCCTGTATCAACTCGATGCGACAACAACTGCGAACACAATATCACCAAATAAGAATAAAAATATATCCCTTATATGCTTTGTATTTTTCTCATGTAATAAATAAAATTGAAGGCTTGCTCCCAGCATTTTACACAAATTTATTTAATAAATAAAAACAAGCTCTTCCTATATATCTGATTATTTATACATTTGTTTGTTCGTTTGTCTGCCTGTCTATTCGTACAGCTGGCTGTCAGATCGTTTATCCATAGACGTGATGTCTCCTAAGGCTTTTGTACAAGCGATTGGAGTATTGTCTGAATGATAGTAAAATCAAATTCTAAAAGAGGTAAAAGGCTGAATATATTTATATTAAAATATTTTTAAAAAATATCGAAGCAAATAAGCTTGAATAACGCATTATTCTAAATGATGGAAAAAATATTCAATTGATTATATCGACCGAATTCTGTAAAATGTTATGCTGATTTATACACAGATAATTTTGTAAAAATTCTTTATTTCTAAGAAATTCCCCAATGGGTATTTTGATGCACAAAAAATTGATATTTATACTGAAATAAATATGCAGTCCTATATGGAATTAATTATTTTTGCATAAGTTGTGGAAGAATATCATCCAAATATTTTTTACCATACAAATGAAGCTTATTTGTCCAGCGATGAAGTGAATTCAACCAAAGAATATTTTGAATGGATAGCATTGATGTAACATATATTTATTGATTTGTCAAATGATTTTATAAAAGGTCATCCAAATGTAACGCTTAAATGTCAGTACAGTATAATATTTACATGTGACATTTATTTAAATAACATTAGCTATTTTATTTTAGTAGATAGCAATACAATTTTATTTATGGACTTAAATTATTATTGAACGACGAACGGGAGATAATTTTTTTCAAGCAAAATTTTGTTGAGTGACTTTTGAAAGTGAAAGCGGAAAGAAATGTCATTTTTTCGGTTGCGTCTTTGCCGTCAGTTTGCCTCGGGTTGCTGTCGAGTGATTACATCAAAATTGGTGTCATTTTTAAGCTCTATTGTTTGTCTTACTTTTTCAAATATTTTTATATTTTTTTAGCCATGGTGAAAATGACCAAGTCAGAAATTGATGAGACCAATTTGCGATCTTGTTTTCTGTTTTTATTCGACAGAGGATTAAAAGCAAAATAAATTACTCACAGCATCTGTGATATATATGGCAACATATTGAATATTCAAAAATGCCATAGATGGTTCAAAAAATTCAAAAGTGGTGACAGAGATTTGAAAAATAAACCAAAATTATTACAACTTCTAAAAATTGATGATGATGCATTAAATTCTCTGGTGGAATCTGATCCTCGAAAAACAATAAAGGAATTATCGCTAAACATCGGTTGTCCCTGATCAACAGTAAAAGACCACGAGTTGTAAGCACAATTAGATAGATTAAAAGCGAAAATGCTCAAAAAGTGATCAGTGCTAGTTAACAACCAAAGAAGAATATTACAGCATGATAATGCAAGACCAAACGCAGCAAAGATTATGCAGAATAAAATAAGGGAGCTGGATTTGGAAGTGCTACAACATCCACCATATTTTCCTGATATTGCACCTTCAGACTATCATCTTTCGAAGTCATTAGAACATTCACTTTGCGATAAAAAAAATTCTCTTCTGTGGAACAAGTGAAATATCATTTGGATTCTTACTTTAGTGGAAAACCGACCGAATTTTACGAAAGAGGCATTAAAAATCTACCTAATCTGTAGAAGGTAATTACAAATAACAATGGAAGTTATTTATTTGAGTAATATTGTACAGACTTGATTAAAATATTTTTTTTCTCCAAATAACAAAAAAATGACATTTCTTTCCGCTTTAATTAATATATTTTTTCAGCATTTTGAATAATAATTGTTAAATAAAAAAATTGATTTATTTTGCAAATTAGCAATTTTAAAATCAAATTATTTGATAACTTTATGATGATGTCCATAAAATAATATATTAATACAGTAATTACGATGGTATATCAATTACAAGCTGATATAAATAACATGTCATAAAATTATTATAATATAAGAGTAATTGAATGTCGAGAAAATAAATTCTATAATATTTTTATGCCCATTTTTTGCTTTGTATTATTTGAGTGGGTAATTTTCTCAGTACGGATATTATAATGGGGAATCTTTTAAAAGTATAGGGTTTATCAAGGAACTTTATACAAGCCACACAAAATGTCTTTTTTGGGGAGATAATCGTTGGAGGCATCTCGGCAATTTAGAAAATTCAACAAAAATTAACTGCTTCCCACATTTAAATACCTTCAAATTTGAAGGCTTAAGGTAAAAATACTTTCAAGGGAAGAAAAACTTAAGCAAACATTACACCGAGCGATAAGATAAGAAAAACCTCTAAATTTTTTACCTTGGCTACGCTCGAGCACGATACCTCCAACCTTTACAAGTGTTCTCTCCGATAGTGATCTGTAAATTTAACATTTTCTTCGCCACTCCTTTAAATCTACCCCGACATAATCGTATGTGGTATTAAAATACAGCCACACGTATCTTCCTTGGAAACAAGCAACCTTCCAAATAAGATATAGCCGGATCCAGGGGGGTAGATTCTTAAGCAGATAAAACCTCACTTTATACAAACTATTCGCTGAGCATCCCCATCGTATAACTACTATACTCGCATGATCGTATTCAAGATGCTGCCTTGCGACAAAGAAAACAAAAACGTCCTAGAATGGGGAAAATGCTTGTATTATTTCATTCTTTGAGCTGTAGAGACCTCTTTGACTTTTGCCTATCCTCAACGGCGCCAACAAAGAGTTCCTGTTTTTTTTTGTATATTCCCGAGAAAAATGTGGATCGTAATGGCTTCGGCGTGCTTTAAAATTTCTTTTCACGGAGCAGACGACTTGTAGGCTTTCGTTAAGTCTAAATATTCACTCTCATATATGATCAAAAATATATAACCAAAGGCACGAGGCTCGATTTTAATTATTTTGTTCTCCTAATGAGACGTTTCTGCAATCGGCTAGAAGTTATTCCTGCTACTAATTGCGAGACGCTCAAATGGCGTTAATACTCAATTAACTTCATGATTTTATGAAATCCAAAGAAATTTAATTAGACAATAATTGTATATTTTGGAATATTATTATGATCAATATTTAATTTATGCATAACATATTTATCAATAAATATTACTCTCTTGATTTTCGCTCACATCTTTATAATTTCTTATCATTTTTAGTTTGTACAGACAAGTATTAGTAGGTTAATTCGATTGGAGACACCAGAGTAGTGACCATTTTATATCACCAAACTTAGGTAACATATTCTTTCAACGATGAAAAATGTGATTTTATAACTTGAATTGAAAAAAGTATCATTAGGCCTATTCATCTAAAAACTTAACTTCAACTGATAAATCACTTTTCACATCAAATTATTTAAGCATACTCTCTTTGGTGTAATAAAAATAAGTTTGAAAATATATTAAAGAATTCATGCGTAGCATAAAATAACCAGTGGACCAGTAGCTTGCATATTTTATTATATATTACACAAACGCAGATTTATCTTTTAGTTAACAATTTTCGTTAACAAGCAGAAAAAATCAATGCTTAAAATCAACTATTTTTAAGAGCTAAGAATTTTTACTTCTACCACGCATTTAATTTTATGATCCACATAAGCATCAAGGAGTCATATTATTTCTGTTATAAAAATGGCCTTGTTATTTTTATATTTTAACACGCTGATCTGCATATTACAGTTTGCATAAACACACATTAAGTAAAATTCGCCCGAACTTCAGTTGGTATTTTAAACGAAATACTACTGCCTGGAATGTGTTAATCTCAATTTAACCATATGTCAAAAACAATGGCAAATATCCAAATAAAATTCCTCTATCCTTGAAAAATTCCATCATTGAGATTCTCATGGGAAATTAATATATGTATAACAGATATAAGGCGTTACAATTTGTTTATATGCATTATCAAATTTAATCTAATATAGATGCAATATATTATCTATAATATGATCCCAATAATTATCGTTGTATGAGTGTACTATTATTTTCAAATATTAAATAGTCTTGAATATTATTTTGATAAGAGTCGCAATATAATAATATGTATGGGACAGTTATTGTTAATATTTTTTCGCTAATGTTACCCGATCCTTGCTGGGGGCAGCATGTGTGAGATAAGGGTAGGCTCTGCGGCCGAAGAAGGCTGCACATTAAGGGATGTAAAAAGCGAGGGTCACATGATGGCCATGGTCCAATTGAGACGATAGTGAGTGCAAGGAACATCCCCGTGGTCATTACGGGCCGCATGCCACAATAGTTTATTCACAATTGAGGAAAACCGACGCAAATTACACTCAGCTTTAATGGGCACACCGACGCTTAAGGTAAACCACATAATGGTGTTATCGCCGCTCTTCTTCCGAGCTCCTCTCATCCATTGTTTAAATATTAGCCGGCCTTTATGTGCCCCCAGACATGCCACACAGCCTGGAAAAAATCCTTCTTAAATGGGCCGTTTCACTTCCACGGACCGGCTTTGCTGCTCATTAATATCAACGGCACTACTAATTATGCTGCCGAGTTGCCCATGAGCCTTTCAACCCTTCCCAGATTTATATTGCCAACAAAAGCAACATATGTTGCTTTGTTCTGGATGTGAGCCTTTGAAGACTGCGGATCAAAATGCCCTCATTTAAAAATACAGCAGATTATACGTCGACGATAATGGCGCATCTCTGCAGGGGTAACTGGCTCTAATTTTTCAGCTTAAATTGCCACAATTTGCTGCTTAAGATTAAATTATTCCACAGAAGGAAAATCATCATCATGACATTAAAGCAAGTTGAGCAAAAAATAATTTAAAGCCAGATATTTTATGCAAATTCTAGTTTGTATTTTATTTATAGTAAGGCTGGCAGCAATATTAATGACGAAGTTTTGCTTAAAATTAAATATAAAATTATATAAATTGAGGTCATATGAATTCTTTCATATTCTTAATACTTAATGCATTATATCCCTTTTAGGGCCGACCAAAAAAACTGTATCCAAACAAAGAATGCCGAGGCAATTTGAT
The DNA here is from genome assembly GCA_008973525.1 of Stenopsyche tienmushanensis. NCBI lineage: Eukaryota > Metazoa > Arthropoda > Insecta > Trichoptera > Stenopsychidae > Stenopsyche > Stenopsyche tienmushanensis. The sequence continues at coordinate 997,212 of WACJ01000079.1, forward strand.
AAGACTTGGGAAAAATTATAAAAGGGAAATAAAAATGATATTTAGCCAATTCAAAAAAGAGACTTGTTTTGAAATTAAGGCAGAATAAATTTTTGTTGATGTTATTTCGATATTGAAAATTTTTCTGATTTTAACCATATTTTTAAATAAAAAAAAATGATTGTACAAAGTCATATAGTTCGTTCGTCGTTATTTTTGTAGTAAGTTTACATTTATAACCAATTACTATTATCATCCCTATTAAATTGCAGTCATATAACCATTCATCTAAACCACCCAAATGTCTATTTTTTTTCATCATCATAAATCGATGTCAAATTCAGATATTATTTTAGTGAATTCAAAAAGTATCATCGAATTACTGACAGATTTATTGCCTTTAAACCTTTTTTGCTACACTTCATTCCCCATTCAATCGATGATATAAGTTAAAATCATTCTGCGTATTAAATTTCTCTTTCAAAATAAACTTATCTCTTAAATATGAATTTCATATAATGTTCTATAAAGTTATTCTTTTTTGAAAAATAAGCTTATATGCTTTACAAGTCGTCAATGTGTAGATGATAATTGAGAGTCAAATACCTTATAATATGTTATATAAAACTGATAGAATGTATTTTATTTTATTTCGTTGGTTTTATTATAAATATGAACAAACATATAAACATTGATTTTTATATATAAGATCAACTTTAAATTAATTGTACTATACCTATATTATTTGAGAAAATACAAGCAATAAATTGGCAAAGTTTCATCGCAATCGAATGAACGGTATGGCAGTTCATTAAATACAGACAAACAAACATTGATTTTTATATATTATAAGACTATGCCTATGTTACTCGCGGAATTCTTAAACAATAAGTGGACGAAGTTTTATCGCAATCCGATGAACGGTATAGCAGTGCATTTCGAACGAACAAAACCCAATTAATTTTTATATATTAGAAGATTAGAAGAAGTATTTAACTATGAAGTCTGAGTCTCGATTTTTAGACAAAAATTTTAAAAACAGTTTTTTTATAATTATGAATGATATTATCAAATTGTCGATTATAATAAACAGTTTTAATTTATTTGAATCCATTTTGAAAATTAGATGCAACAATTTCTCAGCGTTCTAACAGAAGCACATACGATAAACAATTCATAGAAATATGTGTAATTGTAATGCCGACAGTTTATTCACTGTTTAAGTGAAATTATGTAATATATAGATGAAATGGTCGTCTTGTGAAAGCAACCTTTGAATAAATGTGCTAACTTAAAACGTTCAATTTGGTAGATATACCAATAAAAGCATCTTGAATTGTGGAAGATAGAGTTTGGGATTAAATTTGTTAAAAACTGAATTTGTCTAACGTTAGTGCAAGTTGCATCCCGATAATGTTGACTTCTTTTCAAGACGACTCTCGGGGAAAGTGCTGTGAAGAGGACTTGTAGCTATTCAGTGAAGATTCCAGAATTGAATCCGTGCAATTGAAGTACAAGATTTCTCTCATCGCTAAAATATTTAAAGTTAAAGAGGTTTTATCAACTACTTTCTGGAATGATACGAATCATAAACGATTACAATAACGGAACAAGATGTGGTTAAGACAGTGATTCAAAATGAGTCTTAATCTGCATATTTTTATTCAACATTTAGCATCGGTCATTGAATTTCAAGCGAAAAATGAGATCAAAAGACTGCTGGTAATATTGAAGCAATTAATTTTTGTCATGATAATAAATGTATGCTTCGAACAAACCTTGTTCTTTTAAATTATTTCCAATGTCGATACTTCAAAATCATTGATTAAAAATACATTAACGACTTGATATTTTTATCGCAAAATGCTTGTAGATCTTTATCAAAGATTAAATATGTTATTAATCTATTGATAGGCTTAGATATATATTATGCATTATATTTAAGGAATAAATACCTAATGTGTTGATTTATATTTTCATTTTATGCTAAAATATGTAGTAAAATACGCGAATATTTATATATTGTAATATAAAGTATTTCAATTTGAGCATCGTATATTTGTATTATCTTCTGCGGAGATGACATTACAGTCAATAAGGAAATTCCTCGGAGAAGAAACTGAGGAAGAAGTTGCTTTATGCGGACTTTATTAAAGTAATGTAAATGTTATATATTGCATATTCTCTCTCGGAACTGTTTGAACGTAGATATCGTTATTCCCGAGTTGTATTCTCTGAGGAAGATATTGGGCCAAGTTTTGTTCGGGAGCTCGCTAATATACTGTGTGTCTCAATAATTGATAATGGTACTTGGAAACACGAAAATGAAGTTTTACATTTTAAAGTTTTGCTTCGCTTTTAAATCTTTGGAGCTTCAGTATTAATCAGGGGGAATTTATTTGATTATACGATAAATATGCAAAACTCAGGGAAAGAGGTAGTAAGTTAAGGCAAATGGATTACAAATTGAAATCATGCTCTGAAATTAAATTCTTTAAAATGAAATTAAGACCTGGATATCTTACAACTACCGTTTTAATTTCTCTTGCAAGTTTTATCATTCGTTTAATCTGGGAGGCCATTAAAATTAATTCAATGCGATGCAATCTACCGTGTAACTTCTCCGGAAAGAAAATAAAATAGAAATGCTTTCAGAAAATTTGCTATATGACTCTACTGAGTTAAAAATACTGCAAAATTAAAAAATAAAGTTATTATCCAAGCTCAACTCGTTTCTTTCACTCGTCCAATCTCTCGAGATGTTGGCACTTCTTAAAATACCAGAAACTTGTCCTTTATACGTGCCGCTCAACTAAACCATCTGGGATTTGATATCATATCGTTGTTAAGTTTCTTACTCCTTGTTAAGGAGGGACTTTAACCGAGTTTAGTCAAAGTAAACAAACACCACTCGTTTGTGTAAATAAATACCGATTTTCAGCCCCATGGATGTTATTATAGCAAGTTCATTACACCCAGTATTTGGCTTCTATTATCCAAACAGTCGATTGAATCAGACTGTCAAAATATTTGATAAATAAAAATCATTACCCTATTACAATGAGTATATCCATAAATATTTTCGTTTTTTGCAAAGACGATCATATTTTTTTTAAACTTTAACATATTACTACAAAATGTAAGTTCCATTGTTAGATACAACCTTTCTCCATCTATCTGGTAACATATAAATGCCTCTGTCCATTTTATTGTTTATCCAAGTTTAAATGTTTAAAAATGAATGATTTGTTTCCCCTTGCACCAAATAGTCAAAAGATTTTAGAGGCCGGGCTTAGGGGTCGGTTTTACTATCTGACCCTTCGATGGCCTTTGATTTTTGCATCCATAATTAGAGTAAAGAACCCATTTATCACCTCCAGTTATTAAGTCGCCTAAACACGACGTTTCAGGTTTCATTTTTAGAAGTTGTTCGCATGCGTTAATGAGGTCGCCCAGGTTCTCTTCACATAACATCTTCCTTGTCTCCACACCTGCCCGATATTTTTCAGATTTATTTGAACACTAGAACACGAGTATCAGAGATTTTTTTAATAGTTGCTGTTTGATTACTTTCGATTTCAGCAGTCAGTCTGATGGTATCCATCTTACGCAGTCTTCCACTTCCAGGGCAAATTTTAAATCAAAATTTCCAGATCGAAATTTCTGGAACCAATTTTAACATTTGCAAACACTTAAAATATCGCCCATTATATCGCAAATACCAAGTGTTGGTATGGTGGATAAGATCCCTGGAAAAGTTTCCTATGGAAATTGCCTTCATCCGATAGCAGATAAGGTACCTCAAGAAGAAGAATATTAATTACAATATAAGATATTTTTGGTGGACACTTTGGATGAAAACCAACATCATCACGCCATCCACTACAAATATGCTCGCTTTATTACGGTAACAATGAACGTACCGGCAAATATAATGTGGGATATTAAAAAAGTTTCCACACATAACGTCCCGGGGGAAAATATAAAGTGTTCCCTTAAAAATATGTAAAGCACTCGTTTGTTTGATTTATATATTAAAATGCGAGATAAATTCAAGTGATTTATGGTCTTACTTTCTTCCCCATTTTCTTTGCGCGTAACTTTGTGGTGTGTTGAATCTTACCTGAAACAAAAAATATGAAACGTTGAGAAAATTATTATATTTTGCATAATGGATAACATGAATTCTGAATAACATATTTCGTGAGTCATTATATGGAGAAAATGCTTCGATGGAAAAAAATCCATAAATATCCTTCTCCGATTTTTAAATCATGTTATTCAAATTGATCCTATTTATAATACGCACAAGATCAATATTTCGGTAAAACGGAATAAAATCATTGAATCGTCCAATTTATTCATTATAAATGCCCATTGATCCTCTTGATTGCATATTTTAGGTCATTGGGTCAATAGGTAAATCAACTTTAATATTAAATTAATAGCTGGTATTTGAATTTTACTTTAACATCTTAATACTAGAACTGTAAATAGAGCCTCTAAAAATATTTTGAGATCAAATCAATCTATTGATCCAAAAGGATTTATACTTATACCTCGTTATATGGCTGCTCTTTATATGACTTTTCTGGTACGTATCTATGTTGTTCAACGAGGTGTATGGTGTATTATATATTTATGATAGTTAATTTCACTTGTATGAATTAAATTCCTATAGTATAGTGAGTAGACGAAGGATCCTGATTTACATCCGGGCTGTTAATTTGATATTTTCATAATAAAAAAATTCTCGTTGAAAGCTTTTTGGCTAATGGAGTAGATTGATATTTTGAAATGTATGGTATTGATTCCAACGAAAAATATTTGCATAGTTATCCTTTTTGAGCCATAATAAAGTTTAATTAAATACCAAGAGTTGCTCTTTTCCTATTCTTAACAAAATATTCGCAATAAAGCTCTTGCATAATTTTTAAATGATTATTTTGCATATTTACATATTATGTTTCAATGTATTTTTTGGCCAAATTTAGCTACAATCGAGAACGAGCCCCAACCAGAATCACTGATCAAATTTGAATCCGTATCGTCTAGCTAAACCCAATCTAAGAACTATAACATAATAATTTATGGGGTGTGTATTTTAAAAAGATTATCGTCAGAGAGGCAAATATAACTAAAAATCGCGCAAATCAAAGCACATTATTTAATAGCATTGAACTTCATTTAATATCATGTTAACTAAATCATTTTGCACAATTTATTCATCGATATCTTTCACATATATTTATCGTTATATTGAATGAATAAATATTTCATTTATATAAATAGTTATGATATCTCTGACCTTTAGACTCGGAATAAAGTCGAGGGTGGATTAAAATAAAACTCTAACTTTATAACTTGTGTGAAAATGTTCATACACAGTTGAGCATTTAACGTAAGCTCCCCATTCGAAAAGCTTGCACGAAGCGCATTCGAGCTTAAAATAAGCTCATCAGTAATTTCAATGACATTAAATATTATTTTAGACGTTGGGCAATTTTTTTAACCTAAATTCTACGCTGTCAAAATTTAATTTTCCCAGAGCGATTAAAATCAGTTCATCAACCCTTATTTGCGACGAAATCGCACAAACGGCCCCCAGTAATGCGGACTTTAAATCCAATTACAAGGCCCTCAAAATAATGTGCCCCGTATACTTCATTTTAATCGCTTAATTTTATACAATGTCAAATGTTTGCCCGGGGAAAAATCCACAGTTGGCTCGTGCAAAATTCAAATTTCTCAGATTTATTTATGATGGATGGCTTTTGCGGGCGATACTCGCACGAGGCAATCTCATGCGTTCGGCTTTATTAATCTCCGAATATTAAAATGTCCAACTAACTATGCCATGCAAAAATTACGTACGGATTCATAAACGTATGTAAATTCATTAGTTGTTCGAAGGCGGCCTTAATTAAGACCATTTAAGTCAAAGTTTCGAGAAGATTTATGTTGCATGCAAGACGCCAAATATATATCTCCCTCAGGTTTAGATATTATCCCCTTTATATAAACAACGTCTTAAATTTGTAAGCTGTGCTTTAAGCCATAAGCTCGATGCTCTCTGGAAGGTTATTTGTCGTGCGAAATATAAAAAATCTTGTTCGGAGCTTATGTATGGCAGTTTTTGCAGATCCAAGTGCGCCATCATCCGGCTCCATCTGCATTGTGTCATAAACTTATACAATATGCTCGTCCTGTCCGTTTATATTTTATTGTTCCACTTTATTCGCCGTCTGCTAATGGTCCTCTTAGTTACTCCCAAGGTTCATCACACCTCCCATAAAGAACACGGCCACTCCAGCTGTGACGGCAAATGAGGAGCGAAAGAAAAAAGGGGAAACATCTTGCCGTTGGAGCTATCGCATTTACTTCAAGTCACCCTTAAAACCAGACGTGACTGCTCGAGTTTGACCTGCGTAATAAATCAGAAGTACCTTCAACTCTTTGCCTTTCAGCCGATGTAACCTCCTTCTACGGCAGCGTCGAGTGAAAGTTTTAATCAAAAACTTTGGCCCTAAGTATTTCACATTAAAGATGTTTTCAATGAAGCAAATTGCGAGTCGAATATTTCCAGGAATTCTTTCGGATTAAGAGCAGGCAATGTTGTGACGACATTGACATTGATATATGGGCTAGAAGGATAACGTACATACAACCTTGGATAAGCTAACACTTACCGCAAATGAATTTCGTATTTAGAAATATAAACATTTTATTAATTTATAAGACCGATATTTGAGCCTTAACATATAATATACATTTATATGTTATTTTAGAATAATGTTCTAAAATGAAAATAAAAATTAGGAATTTGAAAAAAGCCCAATTTTAATTTGAATCTTAGATGGTAATTGGATTTTGGATGACGTTTTACAATCATCTTCTTAAAGTTCCATATCTGTTGTCACTCAATAAGTTTGTTGGATATAATTCGTCATAAAACAGTATTTTTTTGTTATTAAACCAAAATTATAGATGTATAGAATTATATCCTACGAACTTATTGAGTGACGACGGTGAAAGTCACTCAAGCAAATATTTATTTTAAAACATTCTGGGCCGCTATGCTTCGCATAAAATGTCATCTAGTGCCCAAGCAAATTTCGAAGAATTTGCAAAATAATCCGGGGGATTCAAATATTACCCGGAATTCACGCCTTCATTTACGATAAAACAAATAATTACGCGTTGCGCAACAGATAATTCTATTATTCGCCTTTTAATGATGATGATGCTTCCTATCAGATGGAAATAAATTCTAACGAAGGAAACTATGTAAAGACATAATTAGCTCCATTTGTATTACTAGCGGCTACCCGGCATGCACTTCAATGCCACAAGCACTTGGTAATTATTTGAAAAGAAACGCAGGATACAGTTACGCGGTTTATTGCTATGGGCCATGCGTAGGGCTGGCTGAAGAAAAAGCATACGAGCGCTCACTCTCGCCTCGAAGATCGACTGATCTCCCCTCTTCCGTGAGCGGAGCTCAACCGCCGTATTGCGCACGCATCCTTTCTCTCCCCAATCCCATTTCACTTCACCAGACGAATATGCGCCAACATGGTGCATCCGTTAAACGTCTCCCAAAATAAATTACTGCACACAGTTTTATTTGAATCTTCCTTATACTTTTTATATCTGTTGTAAAAATCTGTATTATTTTAGGCCAGCAGATTGATTGAAACGAAAATTTGAATGTACCAACTTGATAAAATCTAAATATCCTTGAACTTGATTTTTGTATGTTTCTGGGTCAGTCATAAAAAATAGAATTAAAAATAAAAACACAGAAAAAATTTAAGCTCACGTATCATGTGGGATGAAATCATCATTGAATTTTATTTGATAAAGAAATATATTTTATGTTTTCAATAGTTCAGCAAAATGTTGAATAGATATCATCTTCGATGAAACTAGAGTGAATTATATAGAAAAGATTTATTATGATTTGTGAGTCAAAAGCCCAAACTGTAAAACACGCAGTTTTCGCGTGAACGGACGTATAAAACCATCGAGTAAAACACGCATATTCAAGTGAGCGGATCAGAATGAGTTAACACATCGTGAACACAGTTCCTATATTATTAATATCATCACCTTTTAATACCCCCAAACAATATTTATATACACATTTTAAATTGTCATATAATTTCTGGTTTCTGTTAGATTTTAGATAAGAGATTAATAAAAATAATCACACAATTTTATTTTGCATTAAAGGCGTTCGATGATTTTGCATTTAAATCTTGCGACCAATTTTAAAAAAATATTTGTTTTTATTGTTCTTGACGGAGTAAAATTAAAAGCAAATCCAATATCGAAATTTATAGAACAATGATAAAAGTATAAATAGAATTGTCAATGTTTTGCAATTTCAATTGCTTTGTCTCAAGTTTGAATTAAAACGAAAAAGTTTTTACTTTATAAGTTTTCATTATTTCTATACATCCATACTTCGTTTTACGGCCTTTATACGTTCCAAAAAAGTTGGCCGTAAAGCAAAAAGCCGTATAACGGAGAAACTAAAACTAAACATAAGCATTTTTAGGTCATGTAACGAAACATTGGTGGCAATAAGTTGAATAAATGACTTAAACAAAATGCCATATAGCGAGATATATGTGTATTTGCATCTTAAATAAAATTTTCCTTGTAAATAAAAAGCTGAAAATATATGCTGCAGCAATGCTACCGTAAAATATTTTGATACAATTACTCTTTGGTACTTTCCTTTCCCCAGTAGATCCTTTGACAAGATATGCGCTATGCGCTCAAATATTAATAAAAGTCATGAAAAATACTTGCAAAGGTATTACTATACCAAGAATTGAACAATATTAAAACATCCTGATTGAAAATCAACAAAAGCGCGTCTATTTCAAAGCTGTATATATTTAAGAATGGATTTGTTTTTTGTATACAAAGTAAGTAATCAACAAGCAATCGGCCGCCATTTCGTTCCACGCATTATCCTCCCCCATCTTCAAACAGGATTCTTGCGTTTGAGTGAATTTTAAAACAATACTTCGAGACTGTACCACAACCCATTTACATCTTGGGTCCCATACATCGACGACATTTTATTTATTCAAGCAGCAATTCCATCAGACAGCTGGATCAGGATCGGCGAGAGGTTTCGCATCGCCGAAAATTCTCCCGGAGGACGAAGGCACTTTAATTATTTCCATAAATATTGATGGTTTCTCATCGGGACTGATGCTTAATTAAAAGCAAACAAAATGGTCCGAGATCGGATAAAACAATACCGTATCAATCCATTGTGGCAGATTAATCTCGTCATCGATCCATTGTTTCGTTTTTATGCCGCAAATGTTGACGACGATAATTCTATTTGTTAGGGACGCTTCAAGAATGATGTTTTCAAAGCAACTCCACGGCATACAATGTTGGAAACATGCGAAATCTAATTTAAAACCGATTCAACATCATGTCAAGTGCTTTTTATAACATTCAAACAATACGAACGACGGGATATTGAAAATGGGGGATGAAAAAACTGAGCATTGGACATTATTAAGTGATTTTGTATTTCAAGCAAACAGTGATTTAGATTTATATATTTGCTAAATAAAAAGAGATAATTTTAGATTGAGTTCTATAAATAAAAGATGTTTTGAGTATAATAAGAGCTTAAAAGTTATTTCATCCATAGCAAAAATGTATGATTTAGGATATAGTTTGGAATAGGAGCCGATAATAAATCGTGTTTTAAATAGACAGAATATCTCGATAGGTGAAAACCCAAAGAAAAACTTAACCCATTACAAGTTTGTTTATAATATATCTGTTTATTTTCAGCGATTATTGAGCCCCCATCTATTTTCGTATTCATCAAAATAAATATTTTCGCCGGAGAGCTAAGGGATGGCAGACTTGAGGTCCCCTTATTTATCTTGTGAGCTGATGTGCAAAAGGAAAACAAGCGTGTTCCTCGGAAGTTCGACAAAGGTACACGGATAAAAATGAAAGTGTGGTTCTGGGGGGCCCGCGAAAAGGGGTTGTTTTGTTGCCCGGGGCGGCGCGACCACGTGGCGAAAAGTTTCCCCCTTCCGCTGGGAGCGCGACGCGTGGCAAAGCTTACAACTTCCGTTTCCTGCTTCGGAAAGAAACAAAAATTCGCCACGAATATGGGACAATCGGTGTTCTCGCCCCCCTTAAAAATTTTTCATTTGTCGCGTTCGAGGGTGAATAAATATTCCGGAGGCCTGAAAGATTTTCAATAAGGGGCGATTCCTTACAATTTTAGAAACATGGAAATTCACCAAAAATACCGATTATTAAAAAGGAATTCTTATGTATACAACAAATGAACGATATACTTGAGAAATATCTAATATCAGAAATATGGAGGAAATTTAAAGACAACAGCCAAATGCACAATACAAATACATTATATTTAATTGATGAACAATTAATTCCATAAAATTTTGCTTAAAATATGTGATTATCTACAAATTACTGCAGCAGTGGAGACTCAGGCCATGGCAAACGATACATCTGAAAGGTTTTATTCATACAGTTTATTCATACATCTTTATAAATGCACTTAAACGTCCACTTGCTGGAATAAAGATGATATCCAGTTTCTACCTTGCCACAAAAAGATATTCAGATATTTTTTTTTTTTCTTTCTTTGAACATATTTTCTATCATTTCTATTGTATTTATTAAGTTTCGTGTAGTTATTTGATTCAAATAACATAACAAATTCGACAATTTGATAGTATTAATAAAATTATAGTCTAATGTTAAAATGTATTTTCATATGAATTTAATATACAGTTGAAGCAATGACGGCTATTAATTTAATTTATATATTTACAAAATACAATTATCTTAATTCAAATCAATCTCATATTTACGATTCAAAATATTTATTGAGGAAAGTTAAGATATAACAACGTCCATAAAAATTTTCCAGCTAATAATTTTGTCGTTCAATATAAAAACATCCCTTAAATTTGACATTGAATAGTATCATAACTTGCCAATAAATTGTCTGATATGTTCAATATTAAACTAAATACGATTCTCAAGAAGGACGTTTTTGATTATCATATATGTGATGTATTTAAGGTTTTGCCAAAAAAAATATTTTAGCTTGAAAATATCAAGTAAAATTCTCAAACATTAATTTTATATATAAAAATCAATGTTTGTTTGTTCGTAATTTATGCACTGCCATACCGTTCGTCCGATTGCAATAAAACTTTAGTATGATGTTGTGTATACTTTCGTGAATATTATAAAAGTATCTTTTGTGTACGAAATTTCTTATGCGAGATGTTTAGCGGATTTAACTGAGTTATATATTTGCCATTTATATTTCCGTGAGAACACTTATGCATGAAAAATTATCGATGTGAACACATCACTCAATAAGTTCGTAGGATATCTAGTAAAACAATATTTTTTAATACACAACAAAGAAAACAGCAAGTTTATTCATCGACGTAATCTCCTTATAAAGTAATACATTAATTCCAGTACTTTTCCAACGTTTCGTTGCCTTTTTTGTAAATCGATTTATCTTTGGCCTCAAAATAGGCTTCAATTTCGGCAATCACTTCTACGGTGGAGACAAATCTATTTCCCTGGAGCATTCTGTATAGATCTGCAAACAGGTAGTAGTCACTAGAATTCAGATCTTTAGAATACGGTATATAGGAAAGCAATTCAAAGTGCAATTCGTGCAATTTTGCCACTGTTGCGATCGACTTGTGTCACGGTCCATTATCTTCGCAAATCCTTTCTCTATTTGCATATCTCAAAATATGGAAGCCAAAACCTTCCTACGAACTTATTGAATGATGTGTTACATAGGAATTTATGCATACTTTTGTACGAATTATTATATTTGTAATAATTTCCTAAATCAGAGAAATTCATTAAAAATATTGAAAATTTCAAATATCACTCATAAATTTTATCTCAATTTAATTATATCTGAAAGGCGAAACCTCCTTTTAAAGCATGAAGATCCTTTTTTTTCGAATTAGATAAATTGAAGGTCATATGTCGCTAATTTTTCCATAGGAGCACTTTTATCATAAATTGTTTTTATTTATATTATTGGCATGAGCAAAATGAACCTTTAGATTTATATCCTGATTTAACTATTGTATATAGCCAATAAGTAATATTTCAAGTCACGGTTAAAATTGCCGTACATTCGAATGTATAATATTTATTTTATACTGCAAAAAATATTTTTCTATTATATCCAGGATATTGTCGTCCGTTTTTTTCTTCACATCGCAAACTCTTAAAAATATCCTGGCCCTATTTCGAGTACAATATCGTTAAATTTTACGAGCGCTTCATGGCGCACTTGAGGACATTATTTTAACACGCGACAATATATTTTGATGAATTCATAAAAACGGAAATTCTGAAAGGACCACAAAAGGAATCTTGGCCAAAGGGATGCTTTACACCGCGAATGTAATGTATAAATGGGAATATTCAGAAGAAGGAAAGGAACCTGCGCATATTTGTTGCTTGAAACATAAAAAAAGAAACCATAAACACATAGTGAACCCATGTTTTGTGCTTCCACGTACGAACATTCCCCGCGATAATAGTTATAGATTGCCGTAAAACCACCATAAATAAGCAATTCCGTATAATTTGGTGGCTCTACATACATTTTTGCGAGGAAAAATAAATAAGAGCGTATCAGTCATTTTTTTTATAACAAAAGGAAAAAATATGATACAGAAAATAATGTATCATATTTTTATATGAAATGCGTATGGGAGCAATGAAACATGTCGAAAGGAGCATTACATCAATTCTCCCTCAAAGTTTCCCATTGTTGATGCTTAAAGGGAACTTAAATAATAAATATGCAAAAATATTTTCAACCTTTGTCTTTCAAGGTCTTCAAAAGCCCATTACAAAAAAGTTTTCATATAAAGTTAAAATATATCCTAAAATAATATTTGCCGGAGTGACTATTAAAATGACTAATCTATATTCAAGCGATTAAATATATTTTTAGAGCAATACAGACAATATGCAAAAACGTCCTTACTAAAAAATACTTAATACTACTAGATTTATCTGGTCTAACAAAGGAAAGTCAAAAAATATCTTTATTTCTCAGCATAGTCTTCTTTTAGCTCTATAAACTTTTTCAGTAATACTCAATGAACAGGGTGTTCATGGTAAGAACCAGTAAATTTTAGGGTGCATTTAGGAAGCAATTCGAACTATAACTAATTGATTTTGATCGATAACGGATATGTGAACTGGTACGTGGTCTTGATGAAACGACGCTTTATGTTTTACCAAATCTGTTGCAATATTTTTTGAGTAATTTTCGCTGGAAATAGTTAAATTATAAGGTGCTTCCCATGGGAGGTCACCATTAAAGAGTTTACTGCTTTAGTACAATTTGCTAATTACAATTTTTAGTTGAATTCATTATAAAATTTCAATATTATTAACAAAATAATTTTTAAATAGGTGAACCAAGTTTTGACTGAAAAAAGAAAAAAATCATGTTTGAGAAGTATTTAAACAAAATAGTACGGTTTAGAACTATTTTTTGCACCTTTCTTACAATAAAAAAACATTTTAAACAATAAAATCATCCCAAATTTAGATTAGCATTGATCATAGTTAAATAAAAAATCTTTTTGGAAATTTAAAAAAAAATGGTATATCAAAAATGAGTGTATCAAAGTTGAAAAAAAGTGGTTTCGAGAAAAACGCGTTTGAAAAAATAACTACCGAAAACGAGAAATTTAAGGCAGTAATAAATGGTATAAAATTCCTAGTAATTAATCAGTTATTCCAGCACCATATAACAACCCTTCGCCTTCTTCATGTGAATAATTTTGAGCTTGCATCTCTTCTTTTCGAGCTTTCCAAGCTTCCTTCTACGCTGCTTCTATTCTGTCGTTTGACGCGCTATTCATCCATTTTCCGTACATAATTAAAACTCTGTGAGCTAACAACTACTTTTAGTTCGTCTACAATCATTACAAATGTTGAATTCCCTTTATTGAATAAGACAAAAGCCAAAAAAATGCCGCAACTTCGATTACTTTTAAGCCAGAATGTAGGGGCTTTGGAGCCTCTTACATCTCTCAGTAATTCAGTAACTCAATAATTCATCTTTGGCAAATCTTCATATATCGGAAGAATTGCTTTTTGATGGTCGGGGTATAGGGTTCAGGCTTCAGGTTCCGTTCCAAGAGCTTTAGTTTTCTGCCACTTACACCAACTGCTATCTTTCTCTGGACAGTTGTTTCTATTGTAAGGTTCTTTAGCTATACCATTTCTGATATCCATGTAATTGCAGATTAAGTTTAGTCCTTGCATGATACACATAATTCAACGATTTATCTCAAATCCAGTGTCAACGAATGGACCTGAATTGGTTTGTCGTGATCCACGCTTGCAATTGACAATGAGTTTGAAATCGAGACCACGAATTCCAAATTCTTGAAATTTCACAACCTTCTTCTTCCCGTAGTACAGAGGTATAGAGTCAAGTAAGTGAATAAGGGTCCCCTGAATGGTTATTTCGTACTACCCGTTGCGAATTCCGAACACGACACCCATTTTGCGCACAGCCTTTCAAAACATATCCAAATTTTCAGCCAATATGCGATGTACAGCACTTTTAAAATGCTCATCATGTTTGCTATCTTATACACTTTCAGTTGATGGTCATTTAATACCATTTTGTGAATTTTCTTCACCATTTCTGACGTGGTCACATAATTTGGTCGACCACTATGATATTCGTCTTGACAGCTCATATGCCTCGTTTAAACTCTGCCAGCCAATATTTTACTATAATAAACGATGGAGAAGACTCCCCCACAGTAGAATCTAGCTTAGATTTGATATTGATTGAACTGAGAGCTTTCAAATAAAAGTATTGTATCACATAATGATGAGTATTGATGGCTGCCAAACAAATACTAAACAACGTAATGTTTTCAAACTTTATAACGTAGATGTTTTTAGTCATAGTAACATTTAACAATTAACATACTAAATATTATCATAATTTAATTAGGCCGTAATACCGTTAAAAGTGCTTTGGAATTCACTAGTTTTGGCAGCGGTTAACAATCGTGTGAAAATAGTCTTTAGCAGAAGCCTAATTTGGCAAGGCTCTGCAAAGGGATGAAATTCACACCTAATTTGGCACAGATCGCAAAGCCCCGAAATCCGCACGCATTTATGCTTATATCTGAAGGGCCATAGATTTTTATATAAAGTGTCAATTTCGAGACCCGCGAATGTGTCAATGGAAGCAACCCTCATCCATATTTTGTTCCCCCGAGGACGGGCATACAAATGTGGAATTGATATATCCTACAAAGGGGGGAATTGGAGAAAAATCGTAAATTCGATGTGATCGCATTTCGATACATATGGAGTGCTCGCATAAAGATGATGATTTTGAGAAAATTACCTAGCGGGAAAATTTTATCGGGAGAGTCGGTATATGGACCAATTTGGGTCAAGTTTATGTGAATTCCCTTTCAAACTCGGTTGCTAACTTTGGAAATTTATTTCTGCACGCTTATTGCTGCTGCAAAATCTTTCTATATATTTTTTCTAGTGTTGCCCCACTAATAAATTTTTGACATTGTCATATTGTTTTTGGAAATTACTCTATTTGAAGGATGCGCGTTTCAAATACGGAAGTATCCCTGCCGCATCCTGAATGAATATGAAAAATACCTCTTTGAATGCAAAATATCTATTTTTATTTCATTGGAACCAAAATTAATTAGTACTGGTGCTGTTAAGGAATCTTATTGAAGATGGGTCTTGCTAAAAATAAGATACTAATGAAAAAAAGACCCTGCGATTAATGCGAGACCCTTCACTGCGTTCGGGCATGGGTCGCACCTTGTTTGTTCGTGGGTCTCTTTTTTGCTTCCATTAGGTCCTTGCAGGCAGAAAATGCGTGTTCAAAACCGCCGCACGTCCGGAAAAATTTATTTTCAAATTTTCCTGCTCCATGCATTAGACGAGTCTACGTGTAGGGGCTTTTAAACTCACATTAAACATGCCTCGGTTCCACTTTGCAGGGGGCCACAACCAAACGAGGGAATCTTGCGCCCGTTCAACGTGAAAAATGCTTAGGGGGTAGCCTCCCTTTCACGCACTGCGTAAATTTAGATACATGCTAGGGATGTAATTTGTGTAACGCATAAAC
This sequence comes from Stenopsyche tienmushanensis, assembly GCA_008973525.1. Taxonomy (NCBI): domain Eukaryota; kingdom Metazoa; phylum Arthropoda; class Insecta; order Trichoptera; family Stenopsychidae; genus Stenopsyche; species Stenopsyche tienmushanensis. The sequence goes on from WACJ01000079.1 coordinate 1,013,419, forward strand.
TTAGCATGCCCTAACCTGAATTAGTATTTAAGCATACTGTTAATTTACGACACAATTTCAGATACTTCTTTCGTTTTGCTGTTTCAAAGCTGCATAGTGTATTTCGTTTCTTTGGGCAAATTCCATATAAAAAATTTCATCCATTGATTTTTAAGTGTCACACAGTTTTAATTAAACAATACAGTTATAAATAATTGCTTTCATATGAAATGTCCGATTTTGTAAGATTAAAATATAAATGCAATAAATCTCCCAATTCATGCATCATGCATTATTTTTAGTATTTAATTTTATCTACTATATGATTTTTAGAATAAATTCTGTTCTTAAATATCTTCTTAAAATTCTGCTCATCGTCATCAATGCTAATATTTAGATGTTTATGTGGCTTTAAACCAAAATTTCTATTATTTAAATGAACAGAAAAAATCTCTATGCTTTTATCTATATATTATACATAAAAACAACATGCATTTAATATCAGCTGTATGCTGAGGTGAATGATTAAATGAATGGCATTAATTAGACGCATTACTATGTAACAAAGAGACTTCCATTTGAAAAATATGATACAATGAAAATTTCGATATTGAACGATCAAAGCCCAACGTTTCCACATGCCATGGTAGCATTCAAATAAAGGTATTCAAATGGGAGAATCCCTAAAATATACTCTGATCATACATGAAGATATTCGGAATATGCCAATTACTGTGAGTGCTTAATAAATACCAATATCGTTGGGCATGGTTCAACTGAAACTGAAAATGCATCCATACATAATTACTTAGATACTTGATTTTTTTGATGGTTGCGTACAATATAATTCGCAATGAAATTAAAATCCCTACAATTAAAAATCTTCTTCATGTTTGCATCAAATGTGTACAAATTTATTTTTAATTTTCATATTAATGAACATGATATTTATAAATCTATGTATTTATCAATGTAATATTATAACAAATATTTAAAGAAGTTTATTCCTACGAACTTATTGAGTGTTAAATTATAATATTTTTAATACAAAATTTAAACAAAATTTTTTTGTGCAAGTTTTGATCCCCTAGAACTAATTAATTAGTTGATTAGAACTAGTTAATTGTACTATACCTATATTATTTGAGAAAGTGTAAACAATAAATTGGCAAAGTTTGATCGCAATCGAATAAAGGGTATGGCAGCACATGAAATACAGACAAACAAACATTGATTTTTATATATTATACTATGTTTATGTTACTCGCGAAATTTTTAGCAATAAATGGATGAAATTTTATTGTAATTCGATGAACGGTATGGCAGTGCATTTCGAACGAACAAAACCCAATTTTTTTGTTTTAGATAAAATTTTAATTGAATTTAATATTTAAAATTTGTATACAACAATTTTAATAAATCTGCTTAAGTAAAAATAAAGTTTAACGTCGTTTTTTGTGTATTTGTGGATTGATTTTGTGAGAACACATACTATCAAAATTTAAATTAGAATACGTTAGGATGTATTTATATAATTAAATACAAATTTGCCTGTATTACCTAAATCATATGTACCGTCGAAATGATTGAAAAAGCACATATTTCCCATTGAAAATAACTAATTTAATCGATCGAAAAAAAAACCATTTCTTGGGCTTTTCATTACAAAGCCTCATCCGATCATAATCGCTGAAGCATGATTTGACGTTTATATATCGAATTAAGCCGTCGATTATGTGCTCAATCAAGGGCGATGAGAAAATAAATCTATTTCAGACGTTCAAGCTTTCAGCTCTCGTGGCGCAGAAATAATTACACGTTTATTCTGCTAAAAAGCGGATCTTGGAATAGAACACGTCAAACGCTGAAAAAATCCTTAAAAATATATATATTAAATACGATATGGCTTATATGTGTGCCGCAGAGACAATGATACCAAAAAGCCATATTCATCATTCCCATAGACATTCCACTCCGACCAGCTTATGTGAGCAAGAACGATGGAAGTTGAAGAAATATTTTATCTTATTCCCCGCGGAATCTTCTTTATGCCGGAGATATTTTACCTCCGCTCCGAGGTAGACTTTATCAACCGGTCTTACGTCAAAAAGTCGAATATTGAAAAACGACATTATCATCCTGAATGATAAAGGAGAAGAGTTTGGCTACTGAGTCCTCACGATTTGTAAATGGCAGTTTCTTCTTTCCGCTCGAAGAATATCTTTTGTGAGGCGGAAGGAACGTCTACGTAAATTCATTTTGGTATTGACATAAAAATGATAGGATAGAATAAACAGTTAAATGGCACGCTTCTGCATCAAATTTAATTTGCTCATTTATTTTTATGGCCCATTTGCATAAAATCTTAAATAATGTGAATAAAAGAGATAAAGCAGAACAAGTACTCGTGTTTTATTTACGCTTATCGCTATTAGCGGTATGATCTAATAACCTTTTTTTGCCAAAAATATGAATAAATAGAAAGTATTTAAACTCCAATTTAAATTTCCTTTGATTATCGACAAGGCCTTTTTGATTTTTGAATACAACAGTTAATTCATTTTGCATAGTTTAACACCTAATAAAAATTGTCATATTCTGAATCTGAATGGAGACAATCATCCAAATTTGTTGGTATTGTAGCGTGGGAATATTTCGCGGTTATTTTTGCATAATTATAATAATTTAAAATTAAATAAATAAATTAAAATAATAATTTCCGCCGGGAATATTGATTTTTGTTAATCAAAGCGGATCGTTTTTATAATAATTCCGTTCGGACTTTGCACTCGCCAGGGTTACCCGTAAGCGTTAGGAGTAGATCCCTAGGGTTTCAAAACGAACAATCATTCTATTCTCTCTGGAGAGCCTTGCAGACTTGCGTATCTAATTGTTGGCGTGCAAACTTCATTTGCCGCCATCATGTTTAATTTCGAGTAAATTTCGCGTTATATTCAAAATCAGAAGCCTCTGCCTCGTGATCGTCGCCATATCTGTATAGATAAAGAATCACCTCCTCTACGGAGATAAAATAAAGGATTCCGTCGTATGCTGCGAGTCTGTGTCGAGGCTGCGGAGCCCCATCGATACATAGCGACCGCGCCGCGACTCGAGATGCCCCTCGTGGCGGGTAGCATAATGCAACCGCGATGAAGATTACAGGCCCTCGGAGATACCAAAGAGGGCTAAAACGCAATAGTAACAAGATCGAAGCAGCTAACCGCGGAAAGACCAGGCCTTCCCGCGGCCAAGACAATTGGTCGGATCTTAAAACGTAAAACTCTTTTAAATTCCGCTCAAGATTAACTATTGACCAAATTTAAACTGATAATCAAAAGAGACTGACTTGTTGATATAATGACGTTAAATTAATATCAAGGGTGCAACATGGAACTCCAATATGAAACTGCAACATATTCGAATGCATTTGATTATTGATTAATTTTAATAAATTATATCACATTCTATGCATAAATATTAATATGATAAACCTAATTGTTATTCGCTTAATTTATCAAAGTATGCTTAATCACGTTCGAACAAATCTTTTTCTAACCATAAATTTGCTTGGGAATTTCTACTTTCGTAGATAAACTACTTAATGGATGCCAAAGTTTTCGTTACATTCAATTTTGTCATTATTTTAGGTGGAAAGTTTCTTGAATGAAACGAATTACCCGGTCATTCGTAGTCAAGAGAGTCGCCGCTAATAGGATTAAGCAATATGGGTTGAAGATGAGCCGAGAGTTAGGGATGATTGATGAGGTGGTCGCGGTGAAAAAATAAGTGGGCAGGATGGAAATGGAAGACCATCAGGATGTATTAAGGCGCAGAGTTTTCCGTGAGGCAGATTTGGGAAATTAAAAATACCGTATTGTCCCGAGTAAGGGTTGCGAGAACAAGATTAACGAGTGGCACTCGGAAAGCTTTGGCCCACTATTCATCATAGAAATTCCGGATTGTTTTTATCGCAACCGCTACGTGCCGCCACTGCGTAAGCCTAATTGTGATTATTTAATAATCGTTCCCAGAGAACTTGGACAAAAGTAATTTTTAAAAATGGTCCGTTTTTTTCGAGTAAATTTCAATTACTCCCCTAATTATTTTCGCTTATCGTGCGATCTAATTAGGCTAAATAGCGAATCGCCGCGGGAAATTATTTTTAAATTCAACCTAGCTGATTGTATAAGGTAATTGAATATAATTCGGACCGAGGAGCGAAACGGTCCACTAAATTTAGCAACAATCGAGATTAAAAAATAATATAAAAAGCAAACTTTACAAGCAATTTATTTAATTGAAAACTATTTCATCCATTTATATTTTTTTGTTTAACACATTGAGTGCCACCGCATACATAAATGTATAAAGATGCATATATGTATGATGCGATACGAGAAACTCAATCTGAAAGGAATAACTCAAATGCTTTTGAAGAACTTCAATCACAAACATTGCAACACAAATATGTATATTTTACGTTTTGAATAGCTTTAAAACTAATGCTGTGTGTTCAATATCAACGAGTGTTCCCATGGAAACACAAACCGACAATCATGTTTTTTTAAAGGCTTAAATGTTAACATTTAAATGAATTGAATGTTTCTGTATAAAAAGGACTGTATTTGCTTAATAAATGAATCTGTACCTTGTTGCTTTTATAGCGTTCGTATTTAACATATTATTTTTGTTTAAGGGGAATGTAAATGTAAATGGTTTAAAATTACACAAAAATATTATTTCTAAAGCCCAAAGTACTTTAAAAGATATTAGAAATGAAATTTAATTCAATTACAGAACCGAAATGTTAACAATTAAGTTTGAAATTATTATCAGTAGTGCTTTTAATGGAACATCTGTTTAAGCATTTTTATAATTAAATTTATTCTAAGCAATTAGATCTGAATTAAATAATATTATTAATAAGAGGGCGATATTAATTTTTTTCATGGATTTTTTCACAGAAGTCATTCTTAAACTTTTTTTATACGAACGACGAAACCGAAATCTGCACCGAATTTCCATAAAGTTTTTAGGGGAAAAAAATTGAAAGTGCGATGGCGGATGAAATTATTCCGATGCGGGCGCAGTTACACATAAAAACGTCCTTCTTATATTATCCTTCCCCGGGTTTTCCTTGTTGGATGAACACAGGTTTCTGCTTTATGCGGAGGATAAATAAAAGAAAGGATTTCGCTTTTTAAGCAACCGAGCAGCCGAGATAGAAACGAATAATTTAGGAATTTGCTCAATGTTCGTTTGTTGTCTTACTTCGTGGATACAAAAAAAAAATGTCGGAAATAATACCTCCTATGTCAACTTTTTTACCCCCAAATAGAAAGAATAATCCGGGGGATAACATAAATTTTTCATTTCTTAAAATAAAAGCTTGTTTATTCCCTCTCTGTAGGTATGAAAGCTTTAACAGCCATTCAGATCCGAGGATATAATTCTGTATACATACTCGTATTAAAGACAAATATTTCATGTTCATTTGGTCGCAAAATATGAATATAAATAATGGTAATATATCTTAGAATAAATACTTCAAATTTCGCTAATTTTCTTAAAATATTGCTAACAAGGCACCATTTAGTCGCTTGACTAATGTATTAGTCAGTTTATCGCCAATTTTTGTAAACATCGGACGCAAATTAGTACCCAAAGAAATCAATACAATCAATAATCAATACAAACATGCTATATTATATTTTTTTTAATTTTCAGTCAGTCAATAACTATCTAATCTATGTATACATATATACAGTACATATATGTTTATCAAATTGTCATATTAAACTTTCTCTAACGGTGATGTATTTACTACACATTGTCTCTAATAATGGGAATATCGATATGAAATATAATAGATACGAGGTTCAGAATTTTTGTATTCCTCCGTAGCATAATTACGAATCACATCAAAGTATTATAGTGTATAAGTATTCATCTACAGCGACGGAAAAAAATATTTTTATTAAATATCTGATGGCGATACCTCTAACAAGTGTGGAAGCTGAGTATGCATTTTCAGCAGCAAGTTGTCTGCCTTCCAAAATCAGATCCAGACTAAACGATGAAACACTCGATGCTTCAATATTAGTTCGGGCATATTTTCAAAATAATATTTAAATTTTTTAATTCAAAACAAGATATAAAAATACAATTCAAAACAAGATGTACAAAATGGACTTTCAAGTTTTTTTTTTACTCAAAACCAGTGTCTTTCTACAGTAATGAAATTAAAAAGGTACCTGCAAGATGGCGAGAAATCGTAGAAGGTGAAGAAAAATATATAATTGATTAAAATGTTGCATTGTGTTTTATTAACACTATTTAAAAAAATCCCAAAAATGCGCACGAACATTTGGACCGACCTGATAAATTAAGATTTGATCTTGAAAAAAAATATGTACGTAAATAGGAATGAGTTTCACTGAAGGTCCCGAATTTATGGTATTTCATTTTGGATATAAACCATATCGAATTAAATTCGGCTTTGTTGTTTTAAACAATTTAGCCATCATCCGTAACGATAAGACGCAGAGATGAAGCGCCTTTCAAAACATCGCAGAAATTCAACGCCGGATGAAAAAAAATAATATTATGATATCCTGTCAAATTTGAAAGACAACTTGTTTGCAAGAAATGAGCCCGCCTTTATGTAATAACAGGCAGTTTCTTTATCGAGAAAGGGAATATTTTGATATCTAAATTTGGCAAAAATCGCACAACCAGCCATTTCGAGAGAGGAATTTCGCGACTTTACAAAAGACAATTCAAAAGTATTCAAAAGGTCGCCCTTGTACCACCTTCATTTTAAAATTTATCGCTGGTTGGGGTGGAATGTTGTGGTTGTACGAAATTGTCTAAACTCTCATTTTTTGCCTCAAACAACGGATAAAACAAAACGGAAACATTTTTCCGCCCTGTACATTTCGTATGCAAAACGACTGTTGAAGCACCGCCGCTTAATTCTATTAGTTTTTTCTGCTTTTCGCAGCATACCGTTCGTAGATTTGATAAGTTTTTTTTAATATTGTCAGAGGTAAACGAATAATTTCGGCCCGGGAAGATTTATTTTAATATTCTAAATTCGTAGAGATATTAAACATACACCCGACCGAGCCTAAATTTCAAGATAAAAATCATATTTTTTTAAAATCGAAAACAGACGATGCGCCTTTTGCAAAGGGAAAAGATCATTTTCATCTTATGAAATATGATGAAAGAAAAAATGATCTCTGGATACACACAATCGTCTTTTGCACTTAAGTTGACGTTGAGGGTTCATTTGTCATCGTCAGTTATGATTTCCGCAAAAATGTCGCGCGATTTCGTCAAGCATAAAGAGGAGAACAAATTGACAATCTCATCCAATTTATATGGATCATAAAAATAATTCAGTTCAATGTTTATAAATTATATATTAAGTCCTATATGTTAGTATGTATATTTTGATTTAACGCTTATATTATTAAAATAATACACACATAATCCTGATAAATTGATGAAAGCTACCATTTCGAAAGTAATCGAGCTTGAGCTTTCGTACTTCAAAGCGAATTCCACGGCTGTTTACTATAATCGAGGCTTTATCTTCGATTTTCAAATAAATTTACGAATGCTGGGTAATATAATATTTTTGTACATTCATATTTGATTCCTTTGAAAGTTTATAGCGTAAAACCTCAAAAATTCCAAATATTAGAATTAATTTGGAACAAATAAAAATATTTCAATGTCGACTAAATTCAACATCAATATTATGTTAGTCAATGATTTGCGAAAACTTAAATATTAATATTATTAATATTTATTTTGATATCAATTTCGAACTTTTTATATTCTTCTTCGGTTAATGTCTTCGTTAATTACATTTCTTGTTCCATATGTTTAAATTTAGATGTAATTATTTGAATACGAATCTGTATAGTTATTATTAAAATATAATACAACTTAATTGCTCTGAAAATTGATAAATCTCAAAAATGTCAAATAAACCCTGATGTAAAAGCAGAACCAATTTTTTCAATTAAGAATATACAAAAAGCAAGCCAAAAGTCCTTTCTTATTGAAATAAATTCATGTTTAATGGTTATTAATTTTTAAACAATTATTTTTCATAGATCATACGTTTGATGGAATTAGTTTAAAAGCAAAAATATGCAAATAATTTGGTGGCCATAATTGTGATTTGATTTAAATTAATAGAAAAAATATGGCTTTAATGATATGTTTTCTTATTTTTAATCACAGAAAAGTATTTTTTTATAAAAGGATCATAATTTCAATTAGCAAAAAACGATTACTAAATGTGTTTGCCATGAATATTATTGGCATTTGAATTATATAACACGGTTGATGAATTGGATCATATTTTTGTACAACACGCTTGATATAAAACTATTTTAAAAAAATGCATTTACAAATTCAAGATGCATATCCGGAAAGTAAGTGTACTGTGACAATAGCTGGTTATGTTTTATTTTATTTGAATTGGAAGGTGAGGATTTTCTGAACTGTATTGTGACTGGAGATGATGTGACGTCTGAGTCAAAATTATCATCACAGTGGTGTTACAATTTCCCATCAGCCAAAAAATTCAAAATCACAATATCGGACAAAAAAATCAGTGTTTTGGGACCGAAAAGGCATTATTTTGATCGAATTTCTGCCTCAGAGAGAAACCATCAATGCACGACGATATTGTGAGACCCTAAAAAACTCAAAAGAAGCATTCAAAACAAAAGAAGGGGTGTGCTGACGAGAGAAGTGTGCTTGTTGCACGACAACACCCGTCCTCAAACAGTCTTAGCTACCAAGGCGCTCTTGGACTTATTTGGTTGGGATGTTTTGAACTACTCCCCCGTATTCCATTGACATGGCGCCTTTAGATCATTTTTTCCCTCCCTGAAAGAACACATGAGTAGAATTTAATTTTCAACCGACGAGCAGATACAGAAAGAGGTTTTAAAGTGGGAGAAGGATTTGGCGGATGAGTTCTTCGAGGAGGGCATAAAGAAGCTTATGACATGGCTCACCAGATGCATTGAAGAGGATGACGACTATGTTGAAAAATTGTTAACAAGTATATCAACAATATCCTATATTTTTTTCTCAAATGCACTTTTTATAAATAAATATTTAAAAAAATGTACACTTACTTTCGGGATTTTCCTCGTATGATATTTAACTCATATAACACAGATTTGTATTACACGATATTTTTGTGGAACCATACGACCGTATTATGCGCTAAACCAAGGTGAATTTATTTATAGCATTGGTAAAATATTCAAATTTTAAATTGAATGCTATATATAGATGAGCTCACAAAAGCAAAATTAATTTAAATGTATTCATTTCGGTTGAATAGTTATTTTTATCGAGCCAATGAAGTGTAATTGATGTTGTAAGGTTAATAGGCTGTAATTTAATTTGCCAGGACTTAATTTTACAAGAAAACCTTCCGTCAATTTTCTTATGAAAATTTATTCAATAATTTAAGAGTCTTCCGTCACGAAAGGCGTTTCAATAGAATTGGAGTGTTTATTGGATTTCTGCCCAACAAAAAACGTCTAAATAGAAATATCCAGGTGTAAAATGAATCACGTCAATTTTATTTGCACGTTTTTCCGCGATTGACGACCGCAACAGCGCCTCTGTCAATCTGGAAAAATCGAGTCAAGGTTGCTAATACGTTTGACACGCCGAAAAGCAACACAAAAAGGAAAACTCGACATCTCACCATGAATTATTCATGGTTTGAATGAAAAGCAGGGTTGCCGGGGTAGCCCTAGCAGCCGGTGCAAAAAAATGAAATATTACTTGCGGCTGCGGTGGAAAGCCGACCTGGGACAAACTTGCTCAGCATTTCGTTTTCGGGGTCCTTTTGTTGTGTATAGAAGCTGTGAACCAGCAGTAATCCGGTGAGTAAGTACAAAACCGAAAATGTGTCTTTCATCAATTGTGACGTAGTTCACTCAGGAACTTCGACGAGAAACTCGAGAAAATGAAGCGATGTGATGAAAATAAAGATTCGGATTATGTACGTGGTCTTCATTGTTGTAAGCCCACAAACTATGTTAATATAATTCCAGACGCTACATTTTATATAGGTATTCATGCGATTAATAAATATCATATCCGACCCAAGTATTGTTTGAATTAATACTAATTCTTAGGCAAACAACATTCAGTAGGATTTTTAGCAATAAGTTTAACCTGTTAAGCGGGTAAGTTCCTCTTCAATAACGTAACGTACAGTGGGCGCGCACATTTTCGTTAGGACGTATATATACGTCCCGCCCACCTGGCGTGAATTCATATTATTCATTTTTTTTATAAATGCTTAGAATTTATAAAAAAATCAATGAAACATATTTTTTATTTGTTTTAACACAAATACAAAACAATAAACAAAAGTACATTAAAAAATGGAAACATGGAGTTTAAAAAAATAAAATATATTCTTTCCCTTTTTTTGTAATAAACTCGACTTTTCCTGGATTTAGTTCCCTTTCATTTTTTCTTTGAAAATGCCTTTCAACTAAGTGTGAGGGTTTAGGTATAATGCTGTTTTTTGATGGCATAGGTTGGCTTTTTACTATGTTGTCTGAACTGAGCATCAATACGTCTTTTTGACCCTTCCATTTTAAAATCATACATTTGCATTAGAATCTTACGATAATGAATTGCAATCAATTTGCTACTTATCTTAAATTCATATCAAAATATGTATCGAAAACTCATACATTCGTTAAACAACAAAAAAATGCCGCCTGCTTTAGGACTCACATGTATTTCGAGGACGAATATATACGTCATAACCAATTTCGATGCAGTTTAAGTTGGACGTATATATACGTCACGCCCACTTAACTGCTTAATCATATCATTAAGTCCAGAATTTTAATTTTTTTGATATTTTCAAAGATTATTTTTTTAAAAATATATCTTCCAAAGAAATTTCAAAACAAATATTTACATAGTTATAGTGACGCTAAAACTAAGCCGTTTTGTTTATTAATATTAGCTAAAATAATTAACAAGAGAAATAGAATATTATGTAGCTGCAGAAAATTATGAAACGAATCCCTTATTTCTCACCATTATATCCTTTTTGTGCGATTTTGTACGGAACACATCTACCATATAAAAAATTCGAATGTAATTACTTATGTAAATTTCACACGCCTGACCTTGTAAAAGTGGATTTAATTCAAGAGCAATTAGGGGATGAAATATCCGAATTCGAAATTATGTAGAGTGAGGAGCCTGAATGAATTATTTGGCATTCCAAATCCTATAATCTGTACATTTTTATATCGTCAGAAATAAGTTTATATTTATGCCATAACTGAAAGTTGTCCATCCTTTTGTGCTAGGATTTGTATGAAACTGCTTATGAGTGGAAATTAAAATCAGATATCATCAATTTTAGATTTTTATTTTTTAGTCAGAATACTACGAGCGATTCGATAATTTAGCATATGCATGGTTATGGGTACGTATATGCAAGCGTGATTTTAAACGTGCGTGCAGGACTTGTGTGAAGCCGTCGGTTTATCGTATAAATAAATACTTCTCTTAATGGATACAAGCTTATTCATCACGCACAACCAATTTTAATTGATGTTTTAAGTTTTTTTCGCAAAATACTTAGATAAACTATGTATTTTCACCGTATAAGAATTTAATCATCTTGATTGACGTATCAATATCACAGATTGAAAATATGTGCAGGAACTGATTGAGGAAAATGAAATTCCTGGACGGATAACTTTTTTGCAACCCTCTCGGGGTGATTCTGCCGAAACTATTTTAATTAAACGGGAATGTCCCATTTTGAGCGAAAATCGCTTTTGACGATAAAATGGATGTTATTAATATAAACTATTTGTTGATTTTCTCTGCCAGAGAGGCAAAATGTCAATCCTGAAAATAAGCCGATCCAGGGGAACATTTGGCGCTAGTGATATTTTTTAAATGAATCCCGCTAACGGTACAAAGATACAATCGTTAATTCTAGCCTGTGCAAACAATACGTGGAGCAAACACAGTTCTTTTCATGCTTCACGCTTTGATGGCGCATTTTTGAAATATGAGCTACTTATTCATGTGGTGCTGTTTGAACATTTTTCGAATAACAATTTGCGTTTGTTTGGCGAAGTTGCATGCAATTTCACAGCAAGTATGCACACTTTACATGCTAACACAGTTTACCGACCACTGTTGAATGCACTATAATCATTATCTAACAGTTCACGTATGGGGAACGTCGGCGCTTTACCCTAGGGAAATCAAAATTCATACTCCAATTTTGGCAAATTTAAGCTAAATTTAAGGGGCGTGTTGTGGAGGATTGTTCTAAGCGAATGAAAATATATTTAATGATGCTCCATAAACATTTTAGCATACAATATAAAAGTAGCGCTATTACTGTGGCGCGATAGTGCATTGCTCATTTCTTACACAGATAACTATGTTTATGAAAGCTTTATGCTAATTTTATTATAAAACAAAGCTCTTCGTACCGATAATAATAGTTCAATGCCAATTTGAATATTAACTTTATTTTTAAGCGATCCAACTCTAACTTAATCAATTATATTTATCAAAAATACGTTTACGTAAATTATTTTTGTTATATTTTTAACATAAGATTACATAAAAGAAGAAACTAAGGTAACAATGTAAAACGTAGCTTGAAATCATAAACATATGAAAATATTCTAATCTAACCACTTAAATGCTAGCGACTCACCGGTGAGTCACTATGTTTATTCGTAGATTTTTTTTTAGCTTGGGGATGATGTTTAAGTATGAAGTTTGGGTTCCTCAACAACTATGGCCAGCAAACTTAATGGATCGAATTTTAGCATGCGTTTCATTAAGTGCAAGACAAAAACAAGACATATTTAGGGATAGAATAGTAAAAAGTAATAAGACCTGAACATGTACCGTTGACCAATATACATCAAAAAAAGTAATGCCTCCTGTTTGATAGGATATAAAGTGAATAAGGCTCTTGGAATACAACCAAACAATTAAAGCCGACCAATAATGTGATCAATTAACAAAATTGAATACAGTTCTTTATAAGGAAAGACCTGAATTAATGAACAGGAAAGGGGTAGTACTTCATCACGTTGACCCACGATCATTTGTGGCAATAAAAATGCAACACAAGAAAATTATATTGGGAGATAATGAAGCATTCACTGTTTTCTCCAGATCTTGATCCATCAGATTTTTGCTATTTCAGATCGCAATATTTGTTTTTTAAATGAAAAATTACTTCAATCACAGAAGTCAAAATATCCTTGGATTTATTTTTTTGCAAACAAGTCTCATGATTATCATAGAAATAAATAAGCTTATGGAAAGAGAAACTGTTGTAAAATTAAAGGTTTCGAAATTAAAATAATATATTTCGTTAAAAAAATGCGTAAAAACATTTGTATCAATCCAATATAATGCAACTTATCGTAGATCTATAACCTATTTATACCCATTCAAAAGAAGAAATCACAATGATATCATCGATATTAGGTATTAACCACTTCATACGCTCGATGTTAAAAACAACATGAGCTTTGAGTTTTAGTTCTTAACTACAAAGGATGCTTCAGGGACATTTTTATATGGGATTTGTGTGATTATAAGGAAATTTGCTTGGAATGTAATAAAAACTGCTCAAGATTTAATGCGAAACTCGCTTATTTAATGTGAATTTATCCAGTTGTAAGCATCTAAGCAAACTAAATAGGATAAGGAACTTTGATAGACATCAAAATACCAATCATAAATGTATAAGAAAAGCAACATTCGATAAATGATTTATTATCGAATATAATTTTTGGCTCAAACTGAATACCACAATGACGTCTACGATATCGGTTTCAAAACCAGTATAGTCCAAATGAACTCCTCGGCTACGTTTCAAATTTCCTAATGTGTCCATGTCACTGGAATGATTTATTTTTTCTTCGCGGTTGTAACGTCTCCTTTCATATGAAATCGATCAATGAAATCTGTCAAGCTTATTGACGAAGATGAATACAATGAACTCTGAGAGGTCACAATAAAGACGTTTCCAATAAAGGCGAATCGCGACGTCGACTTGATTAAGCTGGCCGAAAGCTAATTCAAGGAGCTTTTAATTCATCGGAAGGAGCTTTACTTAAGGAAATGCCATTCATTCCGCAATGCAATTTTGTCTGCTCTTCACTGACAAAGATCGATTTCGTGATTCTTAGAAGATTATATAATGGTTAAAATTGGTTATAATATTTTATTTTTATTTTTAATTGCATAAATCAATACATTTGTGTGTCAATCTTTCCATTCAAAATATGTTTATTCCAGAGTATTTTTTTGGCACAGACGTCCACCCACCGGTCCTCATTTACAAGATTAATAGAAGTGTAATTAGGAACCGAATTATCTTTGAAGGGTTATTTTCTTCGACAGGTCATTAAATAAAAAGCCTTGTTAACCCGAAAGAAAATTTCCAAAGTAAAAAGATCCTAATTAATTACAGAGAGCGGAAAATCATTTATTTAAAGCGCTCCATTTTCTTTTTTCGCTAAGTGACTCTCGGAAAATTCTGCTGAAAAATAAAAAATGCCCTTTTCTCCTTTTAATTTAATATTCACTTTTGGTCGAGTAGTGATATTTCGTCGGGAGATTTCTTTTCTTTCCTCCTCTGCCGAGTATGCAAATTTTTATTTAGCCCTTACATATTGATTAAGCGGGTCGTAGAAATCCCCAAATAAACTGTTTAATTTAATTCGGTATTAATAGCCGGGAAAAATAAGGCACCCTCCTAAAGGGGACTTAATTTAAATAATAAAAACAAACAATACGACCGAATACCACAGGGGTTGAATGTGTATTTTCATCGGAATCGTGAGGTTGCCGTGTATATTTTTTTTTAATAAACACTCATCAAACGATTTATTGCGGCCATAAAATGATACAATTACTTTTGATATGAACGCTAGGATACACATTAACTTATAAAACATTATATGGGATGCATAGGCCCAGTGGGATATTAAGAAAAATCTCGATCCACAAATTAAAAATGCATTTTTATTATATTTACAAAAAAAGATTGATAGACATTTGGTTGAGAAATTGGTAATGATTTGTATATTACAATAATTGCTTGTCTAAATATTTACACACAGTTTAGGATAGTATTATTTGAATATGAATTTTACGAACCTCCTTTATAATAAGCCTCCTGGATTTGAGATATTATGTGAAGATTCAGCCATAATTTAATTAGATTTAAAATTTACATTGTGCAACATTTAATATGTGATTAACCTTAACGCCATCTCTCCATGGGTATTATAATTTTAAATTTATTTAAATATTACAGTGCATAAATTTGCCACCGTGTGACGCTTCCATTTGCTTGATCGTTATTGGGGATCTACAAAAACGTTTAACTACAACATATGAAGAAACTAACCCAAACTTTTTAATATGATTTTAAAAAATAATTTACTATTGATATAAGCCATAATTGAAAGGTAATTGAACATTTTTTATTTAAAAAAAAAATCAACGACCACATCCAAGGTTAACACTTTTTTGTTCGGGAATCGCGTATCGCGTAAATAAAATTCATAAAATTTAACAAAAAGCGACCAGAATTAGAATAAAAGGTTTGCGGCTATAGACGCGTATGGCCTGTTAGGATGAGCTCCTTTGGGCGTCTATAGACGCTTATGGCAATTAACCGGTTAATATCGCAGTTTCCAGTAGGATTTTCTCAAATAAATATTATGCTCATGCACATTAAATACGTTATATTTCAATAAAGTCCATCTAAAAAACTTCGGGATTTCACAGGGAAGGTAAATGAGGTCGTGAGCAGAAGTAGCCCGTAAAAGTAGAGGAAAGTCGATAAATTACCGTTACGTCTAGCGCCTCCCCTATCATTCCACACCCCCCTTACTCCAATATCCCAGTTTGGGGGGTCCTGGTCTCTGTCCTTTTTATTCTTCCTCCAGTTTTCCCTGCTCTGCCGCCCATCTGAGGCAATTAGACATATCTTGGGAATTGGAGGGCACGCTGAAATCTCGTCTTTTCATTATTAAAAGTCATAACAGCGGAGCTGAAATCAAATCTCATTTTATGCGAATAAATATTTTTATATAGCCCGAATATAAATTATTCCATTTTTATAACGCATTAAATACTATTTTGACGTATTTATGCGACGGGGAACATGTTTTCCTTGTATGCATATTAAGGCCCTTATTAAGAATTTGCATGCTTTTTAGTCATATTTCGCATAGAAATATGAGCTTTTCAGAAATAAATTCATACAGCTGGATTTATAACATCGTGCTTGACGCTGTTGTGTGGAATTTTTCATCGTTTTAATCTAGCTATACGCTGTCAAATTTCGCTTTCTCAAACAAAAAGCGTCCTTGAACAGTTAATTTGCTAAGCCACATGACAAAGTTTTCTTAATATACAAACGAGGCTTACATTTTGAACGGCTTGAAACTTTCTCGATACTTTTAAATAAAAAAGTTTCCCTCCCGGATAAAACTGTCTATTACGGAAGTTAACTCGAAAAGTTTTCGCCGAAAAAATATAACGAGAAAAAAGATATATGGCGGAAAATTTAAATGAACCGCGAGGAAAAGCGGAAAGAATTTTATCCGTCATGCACCCCGCATGCATGTCTTATTTATATGTATTTAAATAAGGGTTTCATGCATCAAAAATGCATTTACGTGCTGGAAATAAATCGTCTGCATATGTAAAAAACATATGTCAACGGGCACGTGAAAGTGCATGTTTGTCGTCGCCGTTTTTATATCTTCAAGAATATGAATAATTAAGGCGATTTGCAAGTGTGAATAATATACAATGTATTTACGAATAATACTATGCATATTTATAGACGATCATTGAAAGGATGTAGAAGGAAGGGTTGAAATTAAGCTTAGCCTACTGTTAATTTCCTGTGAATATAATATTATAGCAGATCTGACCATTGCAGACGGAAATAGAAAACAATATGCATACACAAAGGGATGTTTTACTCCGAATCAATTAGTATGCAGACATTATCGTGATTGTGAAAATATATAAAGACCTTTAAAAAATTAAATATTATGATTTCTATGCAAAAATATTATTATTATAGCTAGTATTAAATTAATATTTCACCCAATCAAACTACATTATTACAGAATTATTATAAATTGAATAAAACATATAACACATCGCTCAATAAGTTCGTAGGATATTTTGGAAGAAATTTCATAAATGAACGAATGTATTTTGGTATTTTTAACACTTTCTAGTTGTATTTTTTTAGTGTAACTCCAGCTTGAAATTAATTTTGCAAATTTTTCAGGCTTCATACGAGTGAAAGTCTAAATCCATTTGGCGACATAATGCCGACTTACGAGTGGAAAGGGTAAATAAAATTGATTCTGTAATCGTATTTATGTGATGCATGGGATAAATACGAATGTCGCATCTGAGAGGCACGCATGTTGGTTTCAACTTAAGTTTCTTTTATCTTTTAATGTATTTCAATAATCTTTCAATTTATTGAAAAATCAGCAAAACTGCATTTTTTATTATTATTTTTTTATTTTTTAAAATAATACAATATTTAGGGGTCGCTACCAAGGTTTGAATTTTCATAAAAATATTAAAACACTGTTTTAATCACTAACTTTATATATCATTCACTACCCGCATAGAATGAATTATTTTCTTTGCAGCCTTAAAATCAAAGTCATCTTTCTAAGTTTCAACACCTTTATTCAAAACTGTGATGAGATACTTAGTATCTGGAAAAATTGTAAAGAGATTCTAATCACAAAGTCTTCTATGCTTTTTTCGATGATGTGTTCGATATCAATTCTATTTCTTTTGGGGCAATCTTCTAAATCTTTGATTCTTAGTACATCTACCATATTTTGCTTATATTTAACTGAAAGCTCATCGTCGAAAAATTCAAAAGACACCAACTCTTCGACAATTTATAATAAATGGTCCAATATTTTTTTCGTGGCAACTTTGGCCATTGTTTTATATTTTCAAAGAATACCAGGTATTTTATCGGTGCTAAATATCCAATAAAAGCTTAAAACCAGTATTTTATATGTATTACGACAGTGAAAAGACAAATATCTTTCACTGTTTTCATTTCCTTTTTCGTCAGTTTAAATTGATATTACAATTTTAAAAAATCAAGTAACACATAGGTTTAGATCCATTTAGCACGGTGAAGACCAGCAGGCCTCCTAAATGGAATTACTTTTTCAGGAATTCCTCCCAAGTAAATAATGGAAAGATTCAGTAACTCTTTATAGTCATCTCGAGGTTGAGACACTTTCTGTGATTTTTGAGGATGTAGTATTATAATTTACTGTTTTATAATCACTTTGATCAATATTGTCCTAGTTCTTCTTAAACTTTTTAAATAATTGGATATTAGGAAAAATAAACGGACCGAGAGATGGACTCACTTCAACTTCTAATATAATTACCATTATATGATGGCGACAAACTAGGCAAAGCATATCTTTTTTCCATTTTCTACTCCAAAAGAACACAAGCTCCATTTCTCAAGCCGGTGTTTACAGCTGTAGTTTTAAAACATAAAAGTAATACTTCACCAATAGAAAGTAACTTTGACTGGTGCAGATTTGGTGTTGATTGATCGATAAGCTAAATATTGGTTTTATTTTTAATTAGTATTGGTTTTATTTCTAGGGCAGAAAATTATATGACATGGTGACTGCCCAATTTTTCAACAAAAGTCGAAAAATAAGGACCACCCTAATGTCTATCTATTTTATCAACAAAATAATACTATTTTTTTGCATTTAAGCAAATATAATAAATTTGGAGCCCGATCTTTTTTGGATTGAAATATGCAATATTTGGGGTTCTTAGCCGTGTAAAATATCGTTTACGAACAAAATTTTTCTGAACAAGTCGGGCCGGAACAGCGAGGGGTAGGCGTTTGTTATTTATCCATTTCTTTATCTATACAAAACACGTGTAAATGTCCAACCCTAATGTTTTATAAGCTCCGTGAGATATTATACGATCCATTTTTATGGATCGCATTAAATGGAAGGCCTTGTTGGGCGGCGGGCCATGGCCCCGTGCTATTCACCTGCCTTCAATTTTATAACACGTGAAAGCCTTGTTTTAGCCATAAATCAATCACCTTTATAGTAGCTCGGCGCATGTAACACGTGAATCAATTATGGTAACGCCGTACCGATATATCGTAGATCCATTGTTGGCGGGTCAAGTGGTAAGCGCGGCTAAAATTTCTGCACGAATTTCTGGCATATATGATGCGAAAACCGACTTCTTCTGCTTATATTTAAATTAATTTTACACACGTCGTTTGGGTGTAAATCTGACGAAAATCATGTTTTTAAATAACTTGCCAATGAAAGTTCAAATGTATTAAAAATAGGTATTCATCTATTAATGAACAAGCAAAATATTTTCACTGTTGTAATATTTCTCATCATTTATATTCAGAACTTAAAATCAAGTCATTAAGCTCTTTTAAACATATTTAAAATAAATAAATTTCCTTGAATTCAAAAGCATTTCAATAATATATTTCAGTATTATTAGATACAAGAATAGGCAGTTGTTATATGCCAATAGTGTATACGAGCGTGATAATGTGGTCACATGCTATTTGACTGGCTTAAAAATATATTTTTTGAGTAAATACGATATATTGTAAGTCAAAAGACATGTATGCGAAAACTTACTCAAATAAAAAACAGACACTATTTTCACTTGATTTTTTGTTGTGTAAGTGCAATGCATCATATTCGCGAAGTAATGTTAAAAGGCAACGATTTCCACCCTCATTCTTAGTCCCAAAAATAAAAAAGACAGCCATTCGTCTTTCAAGAGTAGGTCACGAAGGCCGGTTTTCATTTTTCGACAAAGTTAGTAGAGCCGTCTGCATGACTCGGTCCGCTTCATTCACTTACGAGAAAATTTTCATTTCGGCGGGAAAATGTCTTGTGGAAATGGTACTCGGTGGTACCTTTTCGAGTGGCGTGAAGTACCTTCCGACAACGGCCTCGTGAAAATGAATGGTACCTTTAAATGAATGATCATTACCCTCACTTAGAGGGCCCACACCCTCCCCTGAAATGAGATATAAGACACTTTTCACGACCCCCAACCCCCATTCTGCGAGGAAAGTGCTTCCACACTACATTATATTACATTACACGCGCTGTGATAGTCGGCGTTGAAAAACTCACCCCCGAAAGAGATAAATCAAAAGAAAATAAATCTTGTTACTTTCCATTACTCGGAAGCCCTGTGTGTGTAAAGTATATGTGAATAGGAATGTCATGTTATTAGATATGAAGGCTTTTGCGGCAGTCAGACTTTTTCCTGGCATCATTTATATTATTATCTTTTCGACATATTTCTTTGAGTTCTTCCCTTAACGTTTGACTTTACATATAAAATAGCAATATCAATTTCATGTCAGTCTATTTTGGGCACGAAGACCCTTAAATAATAAGCAATATATACAGCGTTAAACAACTCATAATATAATATGGTTGATGTAATTTTTACGCAAAAAATATAAGCAGAAATCGACCCAATTCGATGGCAATATTTTTCGTTTACCATTCCGATGATTGTTCGATTTTTCAAGCCCACTTTTGGAATACGGTGTTTTTCGACGATATCTGAAAATATAATCGACAGCTTATCTAGTTCGCTGTCAAAGGTAGGCGTGAAACTTTTTGCCAAAAGGAATTCCTTTGGCGGAAAATAATAGAACTCTTATAGGAAAACTGTCTTTGGGTGTCGAAGATTTCATCGGAATTGTTACGGTTATTTCTCCTCCGAGAAACTCGCCTATTTCCATGTTTTCCATATTTTCCCCCAATTTCCGATATATGGGCACACATTTTTTTTATAATAAGAGGCCTGTTTATACACAAATAGGATTTGGCTTTAAAATCGACTGTAGCAAAATGAAATATATACATATAATATACACATAAACTAATTGATGAACAAAACAGAAGGTAAGAATGAACTATTTTAGAATTCGCAGCATCTGTTGCAGATACATTTAGATCCAAAAATAGCAAAATCATCAGGTATTCAAAAAGACCCAAATGCAAATTATTTATTTTTAACCCTCCTTAGGATAGTTCCGGCCAACCCATCATATCCGCCCGACTGCCGAAAACGTGTCTAAAATAAATGAAGTTGTACACTTTAGCAGGCCGATCTTATTTCTATCGCTTCCCGTAATTTATGGGATATCCCGAGTGATTTATTCAGACCGAGCGGAAGTCCGGTGGGCCGAGGGTGGCCCAACCTGGCCCAGGCACGACCCCTCGTGTAATTCTCCCCATCAGGTACACAATATTCCCTTTTCCATGACGCTCCCATTTCCTACGGAGGCTATCGGGAGCACTTTGCCTGGCAAAAAATAAGCAAACTTTTAGGCTCCAAAAAAAGCTGACAGAAGGCCTTTATATATACATGTATACATTTTGCCTCCTCTCCCGGTATATCATATAAAATTGGTTAAAACATCGATCGTCTTGACCTCGGGGGGGGGGGGCGTCAATTGAAGTGAGGTGGAAAACGACGATGATCGAACAAGAAAAACACTTTTTGAGGGTTAAAAATAAGCTGTCTTAATCTCTCTTTGCTCAATCGGGAGGTGAATAAACACCATGGGAAGCAGGTTCATTATTTATAAAGTGCCGGAATTGGGTATTAAGAATCGCAAGGCTATCAGCTCTATCCAGACCGCAAGTCTTGATTGAATTCCATGAATTGAATCGAGATTGTTTTCTTCATCGGTTCGGTAAACACAATAGGAATGATTCGGTTAGCTTTACAAGAAATAAACTTAGCTTGTACCATGAACTTAATAATAAGATCTCTACTTAAATTACAGAAATAATTAATTAACAGATAATAAGTACTGAATTAAAAAAGTTTTATTTTATGTAATCAGTTTCAACATAATATAGGAAACATAAATACTTTTTGCGAACAACTGCTAACTTTTTTTACTGCTAACGTTTTAAAATAATAAGATTTAAATATAATACATTATATAAATTGTATTTTTAACTCTTCTATCCATGAATGTTTTAATTTCTTTCCGTCAATGAAATACATAAACAAACTATCATACGAAATGTACTAATCTGGTTTCTAAAAACATGTGGTTCAAAAGCATTTTCTGCAGCACTGTTAAATATAAATATATTTTTTTCCAAGCATATGATGCAAAAAGGATTTCTTACGATACAGGTAAAATACAGGTCAGCGTGTAAGAAATATCATAAATTATTTTATGGAGCGAAAGGGTTAAAACTACCTTACGGAACATGAAAAAAAACATGATTTCTCATACAAATTCTATTAAAAATAAGGCTGAATAGACCACTTTTATTGACTCTATGTGAGAAAATATTAAAATTGATTTACGAAACATGAATAAAAACGTGATATCCAATACAAAACCTATGAAAAAATGGGTCTGACCAGACCATTTTATGGACAGATGGGTTAATAACGCCCTGGTGAAAGTACTCGATCGTTTAAATATCGATTTTAAAAATTATTCAATTAATAGACATCAATGGGGTTAAAAGATCGATGGGACTTTAATAGGAGTTTTTGACATTCATTAACATTTGAAGGAGGTGACTAGGGTTTGTCGGTTTCCAAAAACCGATTTTGAAAACACGGTTTTTAGGCAAAAATTGTGACATTTGAAAACCGGTTTTTTTAATCCTAAAATTTGGTTTTAAATACATATAAAAATTAAATTTTCATTATCTAAGACTTTTGGCCGATATTGAATCGTTCACATGACGAAAATCCTTCAAAAGTTGTTGGCAGTTGATAAGAAATAGAGGAAGAATAATTTATATACTTTCCTTCTCCGTCACACGTTTGCACCACGTCTACCGATTTTATTATATATTACACAAACACAACTTAATATTTTAGCTAACAATTTCTATTTAAAATCAACGTTTTCTTACCACGCGAAAGTCTCGTGTATTTAATTTTAGAACATATAAAGAAAAAATCCAAAATTACATTTACAAAAGCATTTAATAATTTAAGGCTTCTGGTATAGAACCTATATTTATATAACTCTAACAGAACGCATTTCTCGAAGAGGCTTGAAATGCCTGTCATTGATCAATAGAGATGTATCTTTTGAGTTGAGACAGTTAAATGTCGTTACCAATAGACCCCCATGAGGTTTAACCACCAGAATCGATTTCGTTTTCAAGTCCCAACTAGAATTAGTTCAGCGCCGAAAGGAACCATCTCGCTTTTCAATTCGCCCCATCCATTTTCGCAACCTGTCCATCAATCGATACACACAAACTCAATATTTTTTTCGCGTGAAAATTTTCCAATTGCGCTGCGAATATTTACGTATTCCGTATGCCTTTCAGCTGGAAAAACGTCTCGACAATCGAATCAAAGCACTGCTTATAATAAATAGTTAGTATTCATAGAGTGTGCTCGGGACGCTTTATTAATAATATAAATCCCGCAGGTATGTGGTGTAAGCGTTCCCTTTCACAATTTTCTCCTTAATATTCGAGAGATTCAGATTTTCTCTTTCAGCATGAATATTAAATGGATCGCTTTGTATTTTATTGTATTATATGCAATGGGTTCCGATGCTTGAAAATTGTCTTTTTTGTGCAAATAACCCTTTGTAATTTCTGAATGTGAATTATTAACCGAAACATATTTCTTGGGTTATCTCATATACTCTTATTAAAACGTTCAATGAACTTGATTTCGATTTTTTTTTAATCAAACTATATACTAAATTAAATAATTTCATCTTAATCTCTCTGCAAGTCTGTCAATTTACTTCTGAATGAGTAGATTTTACAAAGGAGGGCTAATGACGCCACTCCAGAACGGTCAAGGGGGAATAACAAAATTGGATCATCGATAAGAAAGATGCTAGTATCATAATTATCAAAACAAACGCCTACTCTCAAGACAACACAAACAAAAGTCATCTTATCTTTGTTGAAAGAGCTTAATAGCTTATCCGACGATAGCGATTTCAGTTAATTGTACCTAAATTTCATGACGTTTAAATGATTATTTAGAGTACGATTTTTTGTTGTATAGTAAGTATAAATATTTATGAGTTTCTATAAAAAATATATTGCGAATGTTTAGACGTGTAGGGGTACCTTTATGGCACTACTTTGCCATCGATGCACGAGTCTAAGATGAGACTCAAGACTTCCAAGATTTCCGGTCCGATTGAGTTATTGTTACATTATTACTTAGTTCATTAATAGCAACTTCACTCAAAGCATTGAAAAATCATTCGACAAATTATATTCAAATTACACCATTAATTTTATAACAACCTTATATTAAAAGGAGCATTTTCACGGCGTTTAAGGCTTTTGAATAACAAAACCGACGTGGCACGCACACGCATAAATTAATTTTATCTCAAACAAATTACATTGCCTTTCAATTAAAAAAATAAAGAAATTACCAAAGAAGTCTTATTTTTCAGCACAAAATCCTTTCCGTGAGAAATATTTTCAAATAAGGAATATCTTACGAAATCCTTGATTTTTTATCCCCCAGTGGATAATACGGTAAATTTTGTGTATGTTCGTTGAACAGCTCATTAAATTTGGGTTGAAACGGTTTCATTAACATAAAACACAATTACGTACTATAGCGATTATTTCCAAGACATTAGGCCCCATGAACAAAACGATAATTTAAGCCTTATGTAATGAAAGTTGTCTTGAAAAATAATGTATCCAGTTGAAAAAATCAAAATTTATTCCGATCGTATCGGGGCGATAATGATTTTTATGAGAAAAAGCAAACTTTGGAATCAACTTCCATGCGAAATTACTCTATATGATAGGGGAATTAAATATAAATAATAAATTTCGCAGGAAGCTGCCAGAAAAAATAATTTCCATTATGCTCGAAAAATTCTTTACTATATTTGCTTTGGTCATGTAATAGAATAATCAAAAATAAACATCTGCAAAAGCTCGGAAAAATACATTTTTGATCATTTATCAAGTATCAATTTTTCTTCGGGAAGGTTATATGCATTTTGATTTTCAATAGATGATGGATCACATTATTTGATATCAAAATAAATATATATATATGGTGTATTTTTTTTAGCTAATACTTAAGTTTATTAAATAAATCAAAATTTAAAATCCGATTGTTTATAATAAAACAAATAATAACGTGTTGCGCAACAGAGGATGCTAATTTTTGCTGTTTTCTTCAGTGACAAGATCAAGAATCCGATCAATTTTTTTTTTACAGCAAAATTCCGGGTTATATTTGAATTCCCTTCGTATAGCAAAACGTTTTTATAAGTCTTAGAAGACATCCGATATTCGCATATTGTGTGTGAGAATTATGCTCAAATATCTTTCAAATAAGACCCCGAAAGGCTCTGCGTAAATAAAACATCGCATGTCTAAATTTAACCCCCAAACAAATGGAGTAGCGCATTTTCGCGTTTGTAGCAAACATTTTATATTCCGACCGCCACATTTATATTCGCATCGACGATGTTTGATTTTATTGGCGTGAAGATAAATAAAAAAACGTATATATAAAGGACAATTTTTTTACGGGGAACACTCAAACGTATTACCGCGAATATGGCCTCCGCCCGGGCTAATATGTATGAATGTTTTATGTAGGAAGGCAGCGCTCTGAATAAATATAAAGTATCGACCGGAAGATGTAGATGGTGAATGGGAAGATAGACGCCAGTATGTATCTATCAATTGTGGAAAGATACCATGAACATTTATTCGGCTGGTCTTCTTCGGCAGGGGGCCGGAACCTTTGCGGAAGCCCCCGCTGGGCGAAATATGTTACGTCAATCAAAACGTATGTAGAAACGAGTGCCATTAATCATTGGCGATGTGGATAACTTCATTGGGTGTAGTGATGTATATTTGACAATGTATTTTTTATCATCGTCCATCTATTCTTCAATAAATACATAAAAATAGCATCACCATTGGACGCTAGATAACTCCACTTCAATGGGGCCTGAAGATGAAAAGATGCTTAAGCTTTTGAGTGAACGCTCTGAATATATTTATGGGGTTTGATATTCATCCAATTTGTTGCGAAATTCATCAATATTTTCTAGCAATAAACTAATAAAGATAATATTTTATATGCGAGTGTTGCTTACTTTAACCATATGATATTTAACTAATGTTTCTTTACAGACTGACTACTTAAAGGTTATTGGAATGCCCCAGTTTGTACAGTTACATAATGAGATTTGTTTGACTATTCTAACTAAATGTTAATTATGCCTAAGCATATATATTGTATAAATATATATACCCCCTTTTTTAACATATGTATCTATAAAACATATTTCAGTCGTATTTGAACGTTCTGGGCATTTGCATTATGTGACACCTTTCATATTTCACTAAGTAAGTTGCTTGTAAACTAAGATATGCCTTCGTTGGTGAAAATGCGAATCCGAGATGCATTTTTGACTCATGTAGGACTTCACCCTAGCCTGACAACACCCTCGTGAGGAAATGGGAGACTGGACAATTTTACTCCAGAAAGCCCTTTTTAATTAGATCAACAAGGTCGTCTAGAGTAGTTTTTTACTATCTTCTGAGAAAAACTACCCAGTATTTACAAACTTCCTACACTCCCTATCGAGATGTTTGCAAAAACGTCCTTTGACACGTTCATCCAAGTGGCCTGTTGTAGTTGAATGTATAATACAGACAAATTAAATGTAATCCCTTCCTATGAATGGATAATTCATATAACTTGATCAAAATCGTTAATCCAATTAATATTTTATAGCTTCAAGCATTGAAATAAATATTGATTTGTTAATACACAAATATTCAAAGTCTAATATGAAAGAATAATCTTAAATAACTTGCTATAAATTTATATTATTTCCATTAATATTGGGGTGTTACACACAAACGTTCGGTATTCATATATGAAAACTAAAAAGCCATAACTTCTATAAAACATAATTAATTCAATCAAAATAATCTTCATCCGTTTCTATAGTCATTTGCTAATATTTTTTTTATAAAAATCCACACTTTTATAATCAATAAATTGATCGAACCCTTGAATAATTTCGTTCTGATTTCTGAACTTTTCATTCCTTAAAAAGTGGTGAAAAAGGTAAATATAATAAGTTTTGTTCGCTCATTTTTTTTCCTTTTGTCACATATTAAATAATCAATTTTCATCACATTTCCAAGTGTCTCAATTTTTTGCCCTATGATAGTTCGTGCGGCACCCATTTATTCAGCTTTTTAGTCCTTCTTATTGAAACGAGACGACATATAATAAACAAACTAACACCTAACTTAAATGCTCGAACATTTGGTTCCATTATGGTCTTTAAATCTTCATTTCTAACGACGATTTTGGTCTTCCTTGAGGCTCTTTGTCGAGAATCATATTCCCAAAACGATATTTTTTCACCACATTATCACCAATTGATTTGATTTACCAAAAGCTCTGTTAATATTTTTAGCTTTTTTTGCTGCACTGTTCGCCAATTTTAAACTCGAAAGAAAAGTAAGCGAAAATCTTTTATTGATGCCATACTATTAAAAGTCAATAATTACTTAATTTTACTTCACTATCTGAAATTCCGAATCTTCATGTGTAACTATGTAATAATGCTTACATTTTTTTTAACTGTAATTAAGTAAAAAATATATACAATTTTTTGAACATGTTATTTCAAAACCTCGAAAAAACGTGCATAAGAGGGTCGCCCAAATTCCCAAGATTTTTTGGTCAAATTATTCATCATTTGCATATTACGTTGTCATTTGACACGATCACTTTGTTTACTAAACCAAATACATTGTTGTGATCATTATCTTCAAATTATTTGTAAATCAAATTGTTGTTCAGATCATCTTAAATGTATTGATTTATCTAAAAAATTATATAATTTTTTTTATTAATTGGTAGTAATATTTTCTTGTGGATTGAGGAAATGCGCTATTTGATCTTGAAGATATTAAAAATAAAGTAATAAGGATCGCAATTCCTTTTGTATAAAACAGGCTCGCTTTGAATACAGTTTGAGATATATTAAGTAAACAGCCAAAACAATAAGACGGAAATGAGTTATTGAGGCTTTGTTGTCTTCCAAGATGAAATCAAGTGGAAAATATTTCCGCACGACGTCCTTTAATATTTATTATATTTTCCACGAGACGAAAGTCGATTGCCGACGTTATCGGGGAACTCAGCAAAAATCGCTATTTGAACAATTCAAAAGGACGAAAGTGAAATACCGATGTTAATTGGAAGCCAAACGCCAAAAAGCGATATCTGCTCGCAGTCTCTGCCCGTACAAAAAATGATTGTCAGCGTTTATTGACGTTTATTTCGTTGGGGAATTGTCGAAGAGCTTCAATTGATTTATTGGAGCCAATGTGACTATCAGTTTCTGCTAGATTTGTTTTTAAAAAATGATGAAAAACACACAGCCCCGATGTGGGTGAATGTATTTTGTTCATTTCGCCGCGAATCGTGTATATTGAATAGTTTGAATGCTCCCAAATGACTTGTAAAAAATTTACGCCACCGAGAGTGGTCGTAAATTTGGATATTTCGTCCGTAGCATTTCTGGAAATGGGCTGTTCGGACATTACAGGGAATTTAATCCTATATATGGTGTTGTAAATTATCGAAACGCCGCCGATAAACGTAATTAAAAATAGGTAGCTGGCAACGCCAAATTATGGCTAAGAAGTAATGATCGTGCGGTTACCTTTAAACAGCCATGAGCTAATTTTAATAAAGTCATTTCGACCTCATATACATCATATTCATAGCGAAAACCTAATTAATTAAATATAATATATATTTTAATACATCGCAAAAATTTGAACTTCACGCATATAATGAGCAAAAATTATAGCGATTAATATTTTTGTATTTTTAGAGAAAACAAAATCAACTTGATCAATGATCAAATCTTGATATAATCGGTTAAATGGCCTGTGGATCCAAAGTTTGTAGCAAAAATTCAATGTACCAATAAATTTGAGAGATTGAAATGATTTTTAATTCCGATTGATCTTGTCGATTCTGGTGTAACCAGAGAACCTGGATCCTAAAAATTATCTTTATTTTGTCAAAACGACCTTTTTTGAACGGCCCAGAATATTTCGTTATACGGCCAAAAATGACGAAAAATGACTTAAAATAACAGTATTTGTAGTAATAATTAAAATATTATTTAACAATAACAATTTTGCTTAATCATTCATAAAACCTATTTTGTATAATTTTATCTCTATTCCTTACATGAAAAAATGTATTCCTAAAAAAATTTCCTATGGAAATTGCCTAAATTCGATTGTAAATATAACACCATTCAAATAGTCGACCAAAATTTAAATAAAAAAGTAGTTCGAAAAGAGAATATTTGAGCAAAACTTGACGTAAGCCGCGAAAAATATATAAATATATAGGGCGCATATGTATGCAAAATTTTATCGGGGGTTAGGGGGCTCTTTTGTTATATTTTATCCATAGTCTCTATGTCCTAAGTGCCAGGATTGTCGAAATAGATTTATTTTGAAAAAATACCCAAATTTCACCTTTGAATCATCATAACTTTTTAATATGTGGTCGTAACATAATATAAGTTTGCCAAGGTCAGGGTTAAGAAAATACTTTTTTAAATTTATGACATTTGTATTAAATTTATTAACAAAATTTGTTCAAATTGGCCATCTTTGCTTTTGCTGGGACAAAGAAATCCAGTGGTATCAGATCTGGAGACTGTGCGAGCCACGAAATAGGGGACGTCTTTAGACAAGGAAATCCAGCGGTGTCAGGTCTGATGACAGTACGAGCCACGAAATAGAACACGACACTAGACAACGAAATCCAGTGGTGTCAGGTCTGGAGACAGTACAAGCCACGGAATAGAACACGTCACTAGACAACGAAATCCAGTGGTGTCAGATCTGGAGACTATGCGACCCACGGAATAGGGTACTGAAATATTTCCAATCACCACAATTCTTATATTTAAGTTAAGAATATAGTTTTACAATAATTTGTTCTGGTCTTTACCTCATTAAAAAATGCTCACTAGTTTTAAAACAATGGCGTGACATACACCATGATATATAAACTTGTTGGACATTTCATTTAAAAAAGTTTGTCCCAGAAGTACTCGACCTGACATATAAACGGCGGATGTTGCTTAAAAATAATTACTATGCTAGAAAGTATCTATCTTATAAAGCTTAAGAGTTTAAGTTTAAAGATGTTACGTTGTTTAGTATTTGTTTGTAAACGTTTTCAGTGAATTTATAAGCATGGAAACAAATAATCATCGTTATGTGATGCTTTTATTTGATAGAGCTCTGTCCAATCAATATCAAAGTCGAACTATATTCTACTCTGGGGTAGTCTGCTCATTCATTTATAATAGTAAAATATTGAGAACAGAGTTTAAACGAGGCTATACGAGCTGCCAAAATGAACATCGCAATGATCGACCAAAGAGGGTGACCACGTCAAAAACTGTGAATAAAATCTACAAAATGATGAAATTGCTGGAGCTAGCAGATTGGTAGACATTTCAAATAGTCCTCTACATCTCTTATTGACTGAAAATTTAGATAGGTACCGCATTTGCTCACAATAGAACAAAAACAGCGTAACTAGGTTGCTTCAATCGAATGTTTGGTATTGATTGCTATTTTAAGGAGCTCCACTGTTCTCACTAAAATTAGAGTATCGGCATTATTGAAGTATTTTCAGTTGTAAATTTGATTTGAGTTTGTTACGATTTACATAAGAGACCGCATTGAATTGAATTTATGCGATAAGTAAAATTATCCGATAGGTCCTTGAAACGGGGACAAATTACATCAATGCTGAAAACACCCACAAAGGTCACCCCATTTGGCGATATATAGTTGAATATCTTCAGATAGCAAAATAACAATCTACATTATTGTTCTGAACTTTGTTCTTTACCACAGTACCATAGCATTAATAACTCCACGTGCGTGACGGGTTATTGTTCGACCGGTCACTCGTTGAATCATCACTCTAATTTACTTGAATTTATACGTCCAACACACGCCGATATAATATAAATATATTCCCGGAATAAAACCGGGACTCTCTCCTTTGACGTGGAGTAGAATTAATCTTTTTTTTTGTGACTCTCGCACAAATATATAACCTCTTAGTTCAACGACTGCCTTTTATGAATCGTCCTTTTTCTGTTAAAATTGATTATCCTCTCCAATCTCTCCTTTTCTTTCCTCTCTGCGTACAGTAACAGATGTCCAATATGATATATAATTCATATGTGTATGTTCACAAGTCTCTCGCAGGAATTTATTTCATTCACAAAGTGTTCGAACAGTGATACAGAACACGACCGCAAAAATACACAGGATACATCTGTAATTTATTGCAGTGTTATTTAAATTGAAATATCGATTCACATCATTCAGCGGATATGAATAGATGTGGGTTTTTGTGTGGAAATTGTTGGGAACATCTGCTAAATACATTAGTGGTAGTTGTTTTGGATACTGAAAGTCATGTGCCAAGTTTACGACATTGTACAACGGGGTCAATAGTATTATATATTGACACTACTTTTTGTCAAGAGTAAAATGTATATACATGAAAAAGGATAGTTTAGGATTAATTTACGGCTTGGAAAATTTTATTTATTATTTAGCCTTCAATTCGTGGCCATAATGCTTCAATTTATTTAAAATTTGGCTGTAGATAAAAATATACTTCGTTATTCAGGATTCTGCAAGTTGCAGAAATAAATGTGCATTATATTTTTCGACGTATCATTTATTAATAAATTTATCCGAAATTTAAAAATAAATGTAGTAGAAGAAATAGTTCCTTCGTTGTCATGTCTAGCAAAATTTTTCTCAGCAAAAAAATATTTGAAACTACCCAAATTGTAAAAAATTATGTGTTTTTTCTACAAGCTTCATCTTTTTTTAAGGGTTAAATCTTGAACTTTTTATCTAAATATCAAACTTATTTTTTATACATATTTTTTTACTTTTATAGAAATTCTATACTTATTCATATTCTCATCACGTTAAATTTTCCAAAAAATACTAAGGCAAAAATATATCTTTCCGTATTCCATTCAAAATGTGCTTGCGTATTTTCTGAAGGACCAAATCGCATAATTTGATAATATTTTGTATGAAATGTTCACAACCTTCTCGGAGGGATCTAAACCGTTTTTGATCCTTTATGCCGGATAAAAGTCCGGCTTGTTTACAAACACATATGATGATTTTTTCCACGATGGAATATTTCTTTATTAGCTAATATAATTTGAAAGACCGAAATTTTATCCAAGAATAAAATATGTTATAACAGAGATTTTCCATTTTTATGAGATTTATGAAATATATTCAATGTGATTTTCCATTGAATATGAATAGAGTTTTTCCCCATAAACTTAATTTTAAACATTAATTCAAAACTTAAGCATGACATCTTCGTCCACGTAATATTAATGGGTCTTTTGTGTTTCCATGAGAATGCTTAAATGTAATTAAAAACTAATACTACACTAGATATTCGCACTTCGAATTTGCTGTATGAAGTATGGCTATAAAGTAACAAGACTGAGCGATATGTGAATCGAATTATATCATGTAAGCCAAAATTCTATGATTATTGAGAGGATATTGATTTCAAAAAGCATTATTTTCATTAATAATTTGAATTCAAAGAACGTATCAGTGACACATTTGAAAAAAAATGGACAAAATGACTACTGAATAATTTTAGATGCTACTTAATTTTATATTGAAGAATACATGAGATAAATTCTAGAAGATGCCAAAATCTATCTAAATGTAGAAAAAGTTGAAAAAAATAATCAAATGCAGAAGAGGGGACAGTTGTAAAAAAAACATTTCATCCCTTATCAGAGCAAAACACTTATTTGGCAGATATTGGCCTCCCTTTTCTTTTTATTTTCCTGAAATCAAGTCTTCTCTTATTTTTAGAATATTGGAATGAAAATACATTAAGATTTATAATGTTTGTACATTGATGGAGAATACCTGGAAGACTAAGTTTTGGCATTAAAATTGAGTTATTAAAGGAATCTCTTTTTTTTATAGCCGTGAATAGGATGTTTCAGATAGTTTATTGAAAAAATTAAGATTATATACTATTATTTACAGATTTACTGATAAAAAAAAGGTTCACTCATACATTTTGTTTACACTAAGGAATTGTTTATACTTCAGCTTTCAATATTGCACATTAATAATATTAAATGTATCCAAATATTGTATATACGATACAATTTATCTTACATCAATAAGACGCATACCCGATGGAATAAAATTGAAGACAATGTATTGGAAGATAACTTCGTTCAAGTTACATCCATCCAAGATATATCATCTATAAAGTGTCTCAAAACGAACTTTAAATAAAATGAAGCGAATTTTCACTGATCGTTTTCCATGTCGTTCAATTTTCCCACGCCAGATATCTAATTCGGTGTAAATCTGGATTTATTTTTATCTCGTGAAGCATCCTGAGATTATAAAATATTCATGTCCTTATTATATTTCTAAATCGGTTTTCAGTATTTTGCTTGTAGAACGAATAAGTCGCTCTATTGTACGGCTTTGAATAAAACGCCTATAAACACGTACCTTCCATTATGTTTGTAATTTTTCTGGCTCGGGACCACCATAAAATTTATTATCCCCGACAAAAATATTAAAAAAAGGGTTTTAATGTCCGCCGCAGAACGCGGAAGAATAAATTTGTATTTATATCCAGCGTGAAATTGAAGATTACTGCAGAACCACTGTAGTAGCTTTTGTGCTTTATGACCTGTCCGCCAGTTGACTGAATTAACTAATGTATTTCATAAATCTTGGACTTTTTAGCTGAACCCAAATCATATAGTGCAGACGGAAGCGAATTTAATTAACATTAAAATTAACAATAAATCAATTTTATTTATACACAATTATATCGATTCAAATGTATCAGAATATTCAAAATATTAAGATAAATAACATAGTTAAATTAATTCACATTTTGCAAATCATTTTCTAATTTAAAAAAAACATTACTTATTTAATGGATATCGAAATCAATTCTTACTAAAAATATAATTATTTTCAAAATCAATATTTTTATTGCAATTGCATTTTTAAATTTTCAAGCTAGTATAATAATAGAAAATATTACCGCTTAATGGATGTGAACATATATAAAATCTTACCTGAAAAAAGTAAAACATTTATTTAAAATATTACTAAAATATTGGAAAATATTTTCTAAAAAATTGCACTCTAAAAATTATCATAACTTTTATGTGCGATTTTAAAAAATGGACTTAAATTCGATCGTTCTTCGCCAAAAGTTTCATGATTTTTTAAAAAAAATGTTTGGGAGAATAAGAGCTATTTTTAATGTATATTTGAGAACATGAGAATTATTCAAATATAACCCAGACTTTTATTGTATAAATTTATTATGTAGAAAAATAAGACACTCCATTTGTATTTCTATGTTAAATTTATACAGCAAAATTCCGCGCTATATTCGAATTCTTCTCAAATAATACTGGTGTTATGCACACATGTAATAATACTATTTATATTATATGTACAATAGACTCTCGATTATTCGAAGAACTGTCGGGGAGGATAAACACGGATAACTGGTAAACATGGATAATCGAAATCATCATATTTCTACTTGGTTTCGATTATATTTGCAATACAAATTTTTATTTCATAATTTTAATACTCATTATTTATTAAGAGAAGCGCTTGTTATTAATCTGTATGGTAGGATAATCGCGTATTTGCGAGCGAATTCCAGTGATTCAGAAAGAGACGGAGAGCTTCCTGCGTACATCGCACAGTTGTATAAATTGTTAACCCAAATTCATCGACTAATAATAATGTGTGAATGATAATATTAATAAATTTCAAGTGTATTGTTTATGTTTACTTGAAGAAATGATCGAATATTTTGTGCTATCGACGGTATTTATATATTTAACTCGTTCGTCACTGCGTCCACCAGA
Organism: Stenopsyche tienmushanensis; assembly: GCA_008973525.1. Classification (NCBI taxonomy): domain Eukaryota; kingdom Metazoa; phylum Arthropoda; class Insecta; order Trichoptera; family Stenopsychidae; genus Stenopsyche; species Stenopsyche tienmushanensis. The sequence continues at coordinate 1,048,613 of WACJ01000079.1, forward strand.
TATGCGCGTCTCCAAAGTCCGAATCTCCGTAAGGCGAATCCAGCATCTCATTGTTACGTATTTCTATAACGACTTAACGCAAATGTTAACTTTACGAACGTCTTTCTATAGTGCCTTCCACATGACAACTGTCTAAATATCTTTCAAGATCGCCCTCGAAACTTGCATTCTTACCCTTGTCTATTCTCACTTGCTTATCTTCACTTTTTGTTAATTTGACTAATGACAGAGTTAAGCTTATCGATCTAACATAAAACAACACATAAGTGAAGATGCACCATATGTCATCTGTGTTTATCCCGTGCGTTATAAAATCGCATCGCTATTCCTTCTGTTTACGCTCCGACTATAGAATTTGGGCTCCGTGAGAAACAACACCGATTCATGTTGGTCGACGAGAGTGTTAAATATAAGCTTCATATGCGCCGCTGCGTTCCTGACAGATAAGTGGATTTGTACGGATTTTAAATCAGCTCACTACTCAAAGGGTTATACCCGGTAGTCAGTTTAACACTCTCGTCGCCCAACATATCGTCCTCAACGTCTCTGTCTCTCTCCAAGCTCAACGTACAAGAGCTCTTTTTCTGATTCACTTAAATTCATTCGCAAAGACACAATCATCCGTACCCGAATAATCGAGAGTACACTGTAATATACACGAATTGTATATAAACATAATTTTCATATATTTTATTTCCCAAGATGTATCATAGATTTTTTTACGCGGTTTTTTGTCTCTGGGCAACCCACTTTAAGGTATTATATAAATGTCGTACCTTTTTTGACACATTACCGACCCTAAACGCTCGAATGGCATCTATGTGGAAATTTATATTCAGTAAAATAGGATTATAGTCGTTTAAGAAAAATAAAATGTTTACATACAATAAATGTTTTGTTGGGAGAAATGAACATATCTCTTTTTTTTCATATCATTTTGGCATTCAAAACTATTTTTTCATATACTTTTTAGTAAATCCAATTAAATTATTAAACGATCCTTTCACTACGAATTATGATTTCAAATTCCCTTTTTGATGGTTTATTATCTGTGAACATTTTTTATTAAAAGTATCATTAATATCCCTTTTTCCTAAAAAATGAATGTAACTAAATGTAACAGAAATTTAAATAAAAGCATGTAATCTTAAATTGATAAACATTGAAACCTCAACTTGATATAACACATCACTCAATAAGTTTGTAGGAATTTTTGAAAAAACCCAACGACCCCGAATAACGAAAAAAATATTTTAACTAAAAAAACCCTTCCAACTTATTAAGTAATGTGTTATATGAATGCAATATATAGTTTAAATTGTATACAGATATTCTTCTTTTTTTTTCATTCAAAAACCAAAATTTCATGCCATATCCAAAAGGTTGATAACTTATACAATAGCAACTCTGCCTTTTTTGTGATAAATGTGCTGTCTCTGAATTAAATTTATTAAGCGTTCTAGCGAACCATAAAGTGTTAAATTTGATTTTCATCGTTTTTCCTGGATTGCATATATTTTATAACCATATGAAATAATTTATAAAATAAGCACACATTGCGATTATCAGGGTATTTTCTATCCTAAATAATTTAGCTCGAATAATTTACAATCGGCAATATTGATTCCTGTAAATATCAAAGAGATTAATGAATAAATATCACTTTTTATTCGGTTTCCTGTTGATGAACACTTTAAAAACACTCTACAAATGAGGATTTCTGAGGACCATTTAAACTTCTGGATTGGCATTCAGGAAGGATTTCCTCCGCTCTCACAATCAAGCTTTTCAGTGTTACTACCATTTACAACCGCATGTATCTCGAAGCTCAGCATTTTGACGTTAACATTAATAAAATATCTTGTTTAATGAGGATGGATCATGTCTTGGGATATAAAAGATCCGCGTCCTTTCAAAATGGCACAAGCACCTCATTAGATCCATTTTTGCCATTTTAACCTTGTTGAGTATACTATCCTGCTTAAAAGATATTTTTTTTTGTATTTCATGAAAATACTAAAACAGAACTACTATTTTCCGGCAGATTATTTTTATTGGTTCAGTTATAATTTAAATATTTATTAATAAACGTTCCCACAAAAAAAACGACGATAGATGGGCGATAGATTTTCGTTTTTTTGATTTACCAAATGAGCGAGGTATTTAGTATTGAATTAATTTAATAAATTCAAAAAATATACTGATTTTCTGCCTCACCGAATAATTAATCTCAACTATGTTTTCTTTCAGTGGTATGCTCATGAATCTGCCATAAATAACATAACTCAAATCTGCAGGCCGGCTGCGGACAGACGCGTATCACTGGCAGGGGCCCACGTTTTCCCCGGGCGACACATATTTGTATACATTACGGTTGGTGATATATTATCGAACATTTGCATGCTACCCTCGTTCCCGAAATCCTATAAGACCATTCCTGGAACGGTGAGATATCCATTCCGCAACGCTACTCGACACCATCACGCCTGGCTACGTCTCTGAAAATCCTGTTAATTATTTCAGTGCAATATGCATCAGAACAATGAGTGCACAGCTACAAAGAAACAGCTTTGTTTTAGTTTAATAATTTATGGCCGCGCTTTGAAGCCTCGAGAAAATTGCACATTTCACTCGGAGCCCTCGTAATGGATGAAAAATTATCGCGAAAACACTGGGTAATCTCGGGCTTAAATGGAACGGGTTTTTAATTCCAATTGTTTCGTACACACAAGCGGTCTGTAATCTTTATGTGGAGTTTTGAAGATAATAAATTCGCAGTTAGGACTACGCATATAATTAAATGAGCCTTAAGTGTTCCGCCAGGCAAGAAACTGTGATAACCTTCTTCTTTGTCTAATAAATCACAAATTTTGACAGCAAACGACCTATAAGTCCGACTTAGATAACTTTACCCAGAATTGCAAAAAAAATTAAAAATTATATTTGATTCAAATATAACATGTTTCCGTTATGTAAAAAAACATTTTTATAGCACAACCCTTGAAGACAAACCAATATAATGTGTTTATAAATTGATTTAATTTTAGCTTTTAGCTAGCATTGGTTTTATTTAAAAAATATTTTTAAAAACGAATTCGATTAAAGCACTCTATTATTAGGCATACATTTATCATAATTTGTTATTATAATGAACAGACAGACATACATTCAATTTTACATGTATAAAAACGATCAAATTCAATATCTTTCAGGATATTTAAATTAATTTATAATGATGATATTAAGTATACTGCAGAGTACTGCAGAATTTCTCAAACATTGCAATATTTCCAAGATTTATTTTTCTTCGCCAGTTTTGCTGCTTGAATAAAAATTCCCCGAGACTATCGTGACATACGAAAGTATTCGTTTCCTTTCCTGAAGTTCCAGGTTAAGCCTGTTTTGCTGTTCTAATGTATCTGCTAGATATGCTACTCTTTTCAGCCAATCTTTGTCTATAAAGTTTACCAAAATGTCATATTTCTCTTGCACTTCCAGGAACAACTCGATTTCATCTTTCAATTCAGACACGATTCACAACACTTCATTTCAATAAGCAGCGTACTACAGTGTAGAAAAGATTAACATCGTGATCAGAATCCATGTCTTTGCATAGGTTTTTAAACAGACGGGAATTAAGAACTCCAGATTTGATGTAATGAAAGCCCGATTTTGATCCAAGCATAGATGGTGCACCATCCATACAAACCCCACACACTTTTTTCCACTCAAAAATGATATTTATTTTCTCTATAATATCTTCACTTTTTGTAATAGTTTCAATTTCACTACAAAATAGCAACTCTTCTTTGATATCATCTGAATGAATATATTTCATGAAGATAAGCAACTGAGCATACGAACTTACATATGTTGAATCATCAACTTGAAAAGAAGACAATGGTGAAACCTTGATTTTCATTCAAAATCTACTCTCTAATGGCTAGACTTTTTTTGCTTGGAAATGCGATTTCATACGATGCTTGCACTGATACTGTGAACCATTGCTGAAAACGTCCTGTTCGATCAAATCTCTGATGTTTGCAAAAAGTTTCATACCAACGAAAGAACTCCAGTAAAAAAATATCAGTATAAACTAAAGTGGAGCTTGATGGAAGAGTTGTTTTTATTTAACATGTTCAAAATATGGAAGATTGTATAAATAAAAGATACACAGATATATAAACAGACAAATTTGATATAAAAATGTGCAAACTAATCGTGCATTTTGAATAAATATAGCGAAATTGCAAAATGCAGACAACTTAGAAAATATTTTTTCACTCTTCGCTTGAAACAATATGTTGAATCTCTGGAGGGTTATATTGCAGTTAAAAAGAATAAAGACTTCTTTAAACTTGATTTGATATATATTGTACTTCTCAGCAGCCCTCATATAATTTAATATAACCCTGCAGGGTTCCAAATAAAGTCTCGCTGACAAAATGATACCGTTTGATTGTTTAATAAATCTAAAACTTTGCATATAACTTGTCTCGGAATACGACATTTGCATTCTCTATTTAAATCGCAGCGCTCAACAGATAGAGACATAAAGGCGGCCGTAAAATTTTTCATTAAAACTTTACAACATTTTGTTAAACATCGTGCCGTAAAAATGCATTCAAAGTGGAGCGAAAAACAAAGTTGTGAAAATGGAACTTTCATCTTTACGATCATCGGGAATAGTTCGACGCGGTCCGCGCCCTAACGATCTAATTCCACCGGTTCAGAGTCGCAACGAGATATTGAAATAGCGCGGCCAAAATTAATATTGATACTTTGTGACGGCATGCACTTCCTATGTGCACTCACGGCGCTGCGGTATCAAATTGCAACTGATTCGGATGCACGTACACCTCCCAAACTGTAAAATTTACTACCGGGACCCCATATCGCCAAGGCACGAAATTCAAACAATTTATGCAATGCGCTTGCTTTCATGCATCTCAATTCTGGTCATTTCGTTTGAACAGCATTGTCAACTAAAATGACAAATTTATAACATAATAATTTGATTATTATACATACCGGATAATAATCAAAATTTATATCGAGATACGGTTCAAGAAACACATAATTTTCTAAAAATTGAGATTTGTTAATTGATACTTATTGTTTTCAATTATTATCTACCATTATTAATACACAACGTTAATAAAGACCATTTACGTCATGGCATTTAATTTGAACAGAAAATAAAGGCATGCAAAGTATTAGGGTGTCCCATAAGTTTCTTTCGTTTTCATATTAAGAAAAAAAATGAACAATAATTTGTATTACATCAAAATGTATTGAATAATATATGATACATTCTGTTCTATTACCTTTCTTCATCTCTCCGGAAGCCTCATAATGTCTTCTTGCCAAAATTTCTTAGGTTTGTTGGCAAAATATTGATCAAGGTATATTTTTATATCATTTTTTGAATTAAATTTTTTACCACGTAAAGAATTTTTCAATGAAAGAAATAAATAATAATCTGAATGGGCAAAGTCCGGAGAGTATGGAGGATGAGTTAAAACATCCCAGTCAAATGATAATAATTTATTTCTGACGAGCAAAAACACATGAGGCTTGGCGTTATCGTGATGAAAAACAATACCTCGTCTGTTCGTTAATTCTGGCCGTTTTCTGGCAATTGCATCCTTTAGATTGTCTAGTTGAGAGCAATATTTTGTTGAATTGATCGTTTCACCTTGCTGAAGTAGCTCATAATAAACTACTCCCTTCCAGTTTTACCAAATGCATAGCAGAACTTTTTTTTGATATAGACCAGGTTTAGCTACAGTTAAAGCTTCTGTACCCTTGGTCTAAGACCGTCTACGTTGGATATTCTCAAAGAGTATCCAACTTTCATCTCCAGTGACAAATCTCTTCAAAAAAGGTTGGCTATTATGTCGTTGGAGAAGATCGCATGTTGAAATACGCTGAAGTTTATTTGAGTCAGTCAGTTCATGAGGAAACCACACATCTGAACGATTGATGTAGCTCAATTTTGTCAGATGATTATGGACGAATGTTCGTGGAATTTCTAACTTGTTAGCTATTTCGCGAACAGCATATCGCGGGTTTTCTTCAACCATGGCTATGATTAGATCTGTGTTCATAATGGGCGGCCGCATCGTTCTTCGTCTTCCAGGTTTAAATTACCGGTTCTGAACTCATTTACTGTATCACTAACACTAAAACCTTTTTTAAAACAATGCAGCATCACATGTCTTAAATGTTTTCTTTGATTCAGGTTCATACAAGTTCTTGCTTGAAAATGGCTTTGTGCGCATTTGCGAAAGAAACTTATGGGACAACCTAACAAAAACAATCACGGATGAGTATCGATACACTGAATATGTTCATAGGATTTTTTTAAGGAATTGCGAAAAAATATCCCATCGAGTGCTATGTTAAATTGGAAGATAGTATTTAGAAGTACTTAGTGTAATTAAAACATCGTAAAATAATCGGCGAATCTTGAATGTCCACAGGTAAAAATTCAAGAGAATTGTTTCAATGAAAAAATGAATGTATCAATCACCTTTAGTTTATAAACTTTTAAGAAAAATGGATAGTTTACATGAAATCTATTAAAATTATAAACAATTCGTTCAAACATTTATCGATACATGATATTATAACTTCGTAATCATTTTTAAGCAGGTAAACTTTACTATGTTTGAATTAAAATATTTAAATTGTTTAAAAAGATAGTTGTAAGTACTCTGTAAAGCTCAAAATCCTAATAGCTTTTTGGTTAATATACTAAGGAAAAAAATTAAAGCAACAATTACAAGTATTGTTATAATAAAATCTTCAATGGTTTTAATGAAAATCAAGTATTTTAACTAAAACCACTCATAATTTGCAATACACATTACAAACCACCATTATGCAATAAATTGCGTGGATTGCGAGATAAAATCAAATTATTTTAATTTATTACACCTTTCAATAAGATATTTCCGCATTTAATAATAAATGATTTGGCATTCACATACACTATTATTTAGCGAATAAATATTTAAATAATGATCGTGTTAAATATCAAAATTATACACCTTAAAGTATTATATTTAAATAGGGGTGAAAGTAGCTCGAAGTTGATTCGTAATGGATAATTTAATCTCATCCTATTTACGCTCATATTTCCACCCTTAGCTTCTTTTGAAGAAAGTAATATTCTACGCCTTTGTAGAAATAATTAGAATTTGGTCTTTATATTGCATTTGCATAAATGACTTGAAATTAGTTCGTAAATTATTTTTTTCGTCTTCAACATTTTTTCAAGAGGTTAAAATGAGTGAATATTTATGAGACACAAAAAAATCATCGCCGCCTAATTAAAGCAATGAAATGAACCCTTCGCGTTATTAATTTTACTTTCATTATCAGGTACTCGTACATTTTTTTACCCATCCATCATTCTGCATTATTTAATATATTATGATTTTTAAGAGTTGTAATTTAGGAGAGTAAACTCCCTTTAAGAATTACATAGTTAGGGCTAAAATAAGAAATATTTAATGTAGTAAATGTGTAAATTTGTTAAAGTCGCTATTATATGGGTTTAATCGAATTGCTGATTGTTAAATGCAGTTTTATTTTTCAAAGCCGCAACATTAATTAATTTCTACCCTTGCAGTACATTTCCCTTGGCAAATCTCTAATGTAACAAGATAACTTCCAATTCTGGCACTGCTCCCGAACGGATATTGTCGATGTCTTAGTAATTTGTTAAACTATTTAAATTCTTATAATAACATATTTAAGCGTTTGCATCTTAAATTAAATCATACCCCTAAAATTATATTTTATAGGGGTACAATGCTTTAAATTAAAAAAAAATCAAGATCATATTACTTAGTTACTATTTTGATTATTATGATGAATTCAATTCTTATGTAATTATTTTGATCAAATACAATAGGCTATCCTGGCCAAAGTTTTTAATATTCGGTATTAAAATACATTCATGTCATATTCACATACATGTCCTGCACTCTCAAAGAAATATAATAAACGAGACACATATTGGAGGAGTAAATTCGAGCTGAATCTTACATAGAGTGGAGAATTGTGGGTGAATGTAGGTTGAATAATTTAATTTCGTATCTCACGAGAATGATCGAGTCCACGGCACCCTCAAAGCCTCCTCGATTGCCTCCCCATCGACGAGGAACTTATAACAAAGCTACCTTCGCCTCCCTGGTTCATTCATGCTCCCTTGTCGAATAATTATTCGCAATCAATTTTTCATACATCCTCATATTGATACACTGAACTTCAAAATTGAATTAAATACATGCATACAATTATTTTGAAATAATTTTATGATATTATACAGTAACATATGCCCATATAAATATACATACATTTAACCCCTTAAGTGGATGTGACGTATATATCCGTCAAGATCAAAGTCCATGCAAAATGGGTATGACGGATATATCCGCATTGTGAAAGTTAAGCAAACCTCAATAGAAAATGACGGATATGTCCAATTGCAGTGTTGTGTAGGTTAAATGTGAGAATGATTCATCTCGGTAACTGACTTGTTCGAATTTGATAATATACTATTTTCGTATACTGGATATGACGCGAAAATATCGCGTCACTACGGATGACAGCTTTTGACAGTGAATCAAAACGTTGAAGGGGTTAATAAAAGATGACTGTTACTTGCAGTAATAAAATCAGAATATATTGAAATCCAATGAAGCTAAATATATTGATTATGAATTTCAATTCCAATCAATTGTTAATTGTTTAGGCCCAAGCGAATATATGCAGTCCAATCATTTTTAAATAATTCCCTCATATTACCCAATCTTAAAAAATCTGTAGTCCCCCTTATAATGTAATATTAATATTAAACGAAGTATTATCAAATGTGAGATCTGGCTGCAAGAAGGACGCCCTCCCGTAGCCAAGGCCAACCGACAACTACTCCCGACTCCCGCCTCTTCCGCGTCAGCATCCAATCGGCAACGATACACGCGCAAGAAGCAATCGGTCGGTAATTGCAGATCCAATGTCCCCGGAGCGCCACAGAAGATTGAAAACCATCAGATATGATATTCTTAGATCGAATCATTATAAATAGTCAATAGCCACATAAATCCATTGTTATGTATATAAAACACAGTATAGTACCAAAAATGATCCTATTTGAAACACTATTATAGATCCTAAATGTATCGATTTAATAAAAATAACTCATTAATCAAAGGGCAAATAATCATTACATCTGGTTTGTAAAAAAAATGTGAAGATTCATAATTGGCGTAATTTTATGTATTTAAATTATAAATTAATAACTATTTTTATTAAAAATATTAAGAATTTATTATCTTTTATAATGAGAAGAAAAGATTTAAAAAAAAAACAAAGTTGAGACTAAAGCTCTCTGCGGTTAACGCGTCAAACGTGAAAGCTCTTAGCTTTTATACCGCCAAGACCGCAGAACTATTTCTTGCAGAATGCAATTAAAATTTGCTTAATGATAGTCGGAATATTTGGCGAACTTAAAACATTCAATTAATGAGCACAAATGCGAATACATTTTAATTTGGTCGTCTTTTTTCCCGCGGACAAGGTCAATGTGTAATTTCTTCGAGTTTCTTCGTGCAAATTTAATCGTTTTCGCATTTATCACAAGTTTCTTCCAACAATCCACTGTTGAATATGCTCGAACGGTAAAAGTACTTAAGCGGAAGCAAATTTTCCGATTCGCTCAAATATTGAATAGGCTGTTAAAATGTTACGTAAATTTGAACAAGCAAACACTTGCGGAGGGCTAAAATATTCGACTTCCAAACAAACCGGAACGCGGTTCGAGCTTTTCACCCTTCGATCGCTCCGAATAAATCCCTCTGCAAAAATTATCGCTCCGAGAAATTTGCATACATTTTTAAAAATACATCTTCGATTTAACAAGCCATTATTTTCTTATTCTAAAATTTTCGGGCCTCAACACAATACACCGCAAAAATAATCGATTCTCATCGGATTAGAAAGAAAAATTTGATTGATTTGATGATGCGGAAAGCACGTCATTTGAAAGCATCCATTCGATAATAAAATATTAGGTGGTGGTTATATACAATAGCACAATGAATATACTCTGTATTCGAGACAATGGCGATCTTTGCGATGGAAGTATTACTTCGGCAACAATGCTGTCTTGAGACATCTAAGAAATCTGTCTTATGCTTAAGAAGTCGAAGCTCCACAGATTTACCGGTTGAAGTCGAAAGATTAACTGCTTACCATTGTTGGCCAGTGGTTCTTTATTGGCCTCAAACTGGACTCACAGTCTTAAATACGACCCTTAATCTTATTCAAGAAGAAGTGCAATGCGATCCTTGAGAAACACGCTGCAAGTTTATTTTTATATTATTAGAAGACTTGAATAGCAAATCGATAATAAAAATCACCAAATTATTCCACAAAACGTACATGCTAGTATTCTGGATTAGATCCTATTCCTTTTTCTATAAAGGTTTGAATTCAAATCCAGATATTGATTAAAATATCAATAAAAAAATATTATATTTTCGCTACTCTATCATAGATCTTCCTTGGATTAAATTCCTATTTAAATAATCCAATCCTAACTTAACCACATGTAAAAGACAATTGGATTGGCAATTTGAAAAAATAGTCGAAAAGATGTTTGATAATTTTAAATAAGCTTATATTTTTGAAGGCAAATTCTCTCTCAAAAAAATCCACCCTCACTTCTACAAAAATATTAAAAGTATCAAAAATAATTTTAAAAAATATTATTGCCATTATTAAAATATTATTATTTTGTGGTTTGATTTAGCATGGACACTAAGCTTTTAATTTATTTTTATATTTAAGCTCTATTATTGATAATAAAATTTGTTGCACAATTTCATTTCAAAATGAATTATTCTAAGTTTGTTCCATCAATTTTGAATTAAAGAACCTTAATAAACGTTAACTTTGACTTAAGGGTTGGTTTCACATTCACAGACTTATACACAATTTATATCAACATTTGGCAATACATATTTTAATATATTATTAGTGTAAAGTTATGAAAGCACACATTATGAATGGATAAATGTTTGATTATATTATTTACTTTAATCTATAAGTTTGATTAAGGAAGTACTTTTTCAAAAAGGGTTTTACATATCATTTTTTCCCCTAATTAATTTAAAAATATTTGTAAAATCAATTAAAAATGTTAAAAGGGATGTTTGATTTGTAGAACACCATTATTTTGTTCATATGTAATTGATATAAGAATATTCTTTTCCAAATCCCCCTTGACTTTTTTAATTGCCTCAATATGTACTTTTTCAGGACTAGGACATCAAAATTGACATAAATCAAAATAACTATATTGTCAGAAAAAATATCTTACAATTTAATTTAATTTGATGAATTAAAAACGAGTTTCATTGCAGTTATTAAACAGTTTTTAACTATAGGGTTGGTGATAAAGCTTTGCTTTTTTGAGGTAACTATGTTTATGCTGGATACATTAAATTCACTCCATGAAGTAAACAAATTTAATGTCAAAATAAATATTATGAAAACCTTGGATATTGACATTATTAAAAATATAAAATATTCTAAAAGGCTCTCAAGGACAATATTTTATAGCTTGGAAGCTATATATTTTGAAGTGAATTATATGGGCAATATACATCGTTTAAGTAGCGATATCAGTTTCGGCTTAGAAACCCCTCCAGTGGAATGTATAATAAAGAGTAGATAAAAGAAAGATCGCGACCCAATAAAAACACTTCCTAGACCAGATAGAAAATAACGTCGGTCATCCTTCTTTATAAGGCAAACGATAGACCCTTCCGAGGGTGTATTTCGATTTCATTATTTGCCCTGCATTTGGATCGATGGGTTTTGCGTTCTGTGACTTTTTTCTATGGCGATTTACACTCACCATTGAATAAAAAAGCTATGAATTATATAAGAATTTGATTTCGCGATGTGAGCCCCGTGCGAAAGAATTCATCATTTTCTTTGAAATTTCTTCTGAAGCCTTTCAGACCATTAGAGAACGGTTGGACGTTTACAGAGGTTTCATTTCTTTGATCTTATCCGTTGAAAAACTTTACAGCTATTGTCCGGTCTCTATTTTGTGCTTCTTCTCAACCTTTGTCTTCGCTATCTTTCGTTTTGGCAGTGGTGTCTTTGGAATGAACTCTTCGCGAAATAATATATAAATGGCTGAATGAAATTGCCAAAAGCATCCTTCCCCGCGTCCAATTTGTTCACGCTCAACACTTTGACGTTCCATCCCAATTTAAGATGAATTTCATCCGAAAAATATTTATGGATTTAGGGATCATGTTTTAGGATCAAAGGTCAAATATAATAACCCCAATTTGTATGAGCCAATATCAGGTCGCACTATTTGTTCATCACCTTTCAATAACGCCCCTTGATAAATAGGCTCGAATCCCGAACGACCTTTCAAAAAATTATATCCTCTTTTTGGAGGGCCCGAGCCCTCAATTTACATTAATTACATTTTGACCGGAAGAATTCTACATCGTGGCAATTTCTTCCCGGTGCTCTTTGAGGCGCGCCAAGGGTCTATTGTTGTCAAGGGCGCAAAAGTTATAAAAGTACATTTGTCTTTCAAGGGCTTCCATTTTGAACCCGGACGCCGAAAATATGCCGGAATTCAAAGTCCTCAAGGAAGGGTAATAAGTAATTTTCTACTCCCTCCTATAAATAGAAAGAAACATTTTTGACATTGTCGCACCACAACGAAGACGATTCCTTTCTATTATTAACGCAGTGAATAAAATATGATATTTATGTTTTAAAATCGCTGAAAGATTCGTTTTCAAGAAATTCTCTTTTCATCGCATTTTTTATGCAAATCTTGAAGAGTGCTACTGACAACTGAAAACACCTTTTAAATAAATGAAACACCATTGTTGGATAGTTTGCATTAGACTGAATAAAAATTGCTGTTTTTCACATGAAAATGTATGAGAAATAAAATGAATCATGAATTGAATAAAAATTGTGAAAAATACAACTTTACATACAATTTTTAAAATATTGTAATGTACCAATTTTTGGGCTTAAATGCATAATTAATATATATTCAAAATCTGTGCTAAAAATATCGTTACCTAAAATATTTCATATTTTTAACGCATAAATTTGGGAGAAATTTTACGGGAGTTTTTCAATTGCAACGTTATTTTTTTATATTTTGGAACTAATTTTTATTTGATAAGATGAAACTTGTATGATATATCAAATTCATAACATCAGAAATTTAGTTCCTAAAATCCCAGGATGATAACGAGATTGTTCCTTTTGGACTACACCCCGCCTCATCCCTGTGATCTATTATGGCTATCATGTCGAAATCATGCTGGAAATTTGAAAAGAAAAAGAAATTTTATATATAAAGATAATAGATTTAAATTCTCAAACAGTGAGAGGCTCCAACTGCGAGACTATAATGACAAGAAGCCTCTTTCTTTAGCATGCCCAAGATCAACTTGAGAACGCGTCTTCTCTTGGAAAAGTTTTTCGACTCAGTCTTGTCTTTAAATGCCTATATCCTAACAAACCCCTCTCCCTGCCGCCAACAAGATTCTAATCCTTAGCTACCTAATCTGTGGAGGACGATTATAAATAACAATGAAAAATATTTAATAAGGTAATATTTATTAATTAATAATGAAAAGATCTTCTTAAACAAATGTTCAAAATTTCTCCAAGAATCATCCCTATTTATTTTATTATTCTTCATGAAATAGAAATAAGTAAAATAAGACAAAGTTCTTCCAATTATCATTATTTGCACACTTTCAAATAATAGTTTCCGCCTATCAGGGACCAAAGTTTCTCAACATGTGTTTGCTTTAAATTAAGATTAACCCCGGTAACTGGCGGAAGGTGTTAATGAAATACTGCTGTTAAATTAAGGTAATGTAAATATTTGCTATAATTAATTCATTATCCAGCGAGGGGGCTGATAATACTGCCCTTGATGGGGTAATTTGTACAGGGCGCTCCAAGACGCATAACCCTCGTCGGACGCAAACATAACATCATTATAAATCACATAATCAGTTTACCCTTTGCTTACGGACCCTTGATAGTGTTTAAAATTACAACGAATAAACATGTTTACATGTATACGCCGTCAGCTGTGTGTCGTTACAATAAATCGCTTCGTTTTACAACTCCTTGAAGGCCGTAAAATTTACGAAAAAATATTGTTAAATCAAAGTTATCGTGGAAAAACATTTTTTTCCCATAATTCAAATTCAAAGTTACTTTTGTGGACTTATCTCAACAATTCTCTTGGATATTTTCGCTTTAAATATTTGCGAAGTAATTACAATACTTTCAAGGATCTTAGGAGCACTTTAAAAAATTGAAGCGAATATAAATATGATGTAGAATTTTCTCGCCATTATAATTTTTTAATCAAAGCTCAAATGATATTAGGTATTTCAGCACCCTAAGGGCGCTTATAAATATATTATTATTGCCGTCGACAAGCATAAATGTTCTACTTGATTTAATACATGAGCACAAAAAATATATCTTTGATCTTAACGGAATGAAATAAAAATTATATTATGGCACTCAAATGCAATGATTTTATATTTTTAATACGAAAATTATGATATTTTTATTTCGCATTCAGCACTAGTTAATGTGAATTTTGAGCGATATCAATATCTCTATTTTAGATGAAATATTTTCATATTATAAATAACGATCTTTTTCTTGAAATAAAATAGTTTTAACATATCGTAACTACTCATTGTGACCAATGCAAAACTATCGAGATGTTGCAACTCCTTTGTGGACAAACCTTCCACAGCGATGAGCACGCTCATTCTGAGAGCTGGAAATGAGGGAGGAATATTCACAGTGCTTAAAATATTATTCAAACTACCCTTAGGTAGGGGTAGATCGGGTTTTATCGTTTCGAACATCGTCGCAGCTACGGATGTACACGTACAAATTAACATGCACACGAGTTTTGAACCCTCCGGGGAAATCTTCTACAGCGTTTTTCGCGAATGCAAATAAGAAAAAAACCCGTGGACTAGATAAACTGCCTCATGGACGGTGGCAAAAATTTTGCAAGTAACCCTGTACAAAAATTAATGC
This sequence comes from Stenopsyche tienmushanensis, assembly GCA_008973525.1. Lineage (NCBI taxonomy): Eukaryota > Metazoa > Arthropoda > Insecta > Trichoptera > Stenopsychidae > Stenopsyche > Stenopsyche tienmushanensis. The sequence goes on from WACJ01000079.1 coordinate 1,063,766, forward strand.
ATTAAACCAAATGTAAAATGTTGCGAAAATGACATCCAACAAAAAATAATCTCAGACAGTTATATGCACCCGGATTTAAATTAAACACGGTGTATATCAAAAAAATACCTTGATTTACTTGGAAATGTAGAAAATGGACGAACATTGACACTCACCTGAAACAAAAAAATGTAAGAATGAAGTCGTATTCAAATTATTCAAATACTCAATAGTATATGACCATCTAATATATAAAAACTGATCTTTGTTTGTTCGTATTTAATGCACTGCCATACCGTTCATTCGATTGCAATAAAACGCTGTCAACTTATTGTTTGCATACGTGGAAATAACATAGGCATAGTAAAAATATTTTTTATATATGTAATTTGTTATGCGAAACGTTTAGCGTATGCACTATGTTGGCGAATATTGGTTTGGTGGTTGCTAAGGTAAATAAAATACTACAACCGTCGATTTGGTATGTATTTTCCAAGTGTTTGGTCTGATGATGATCATAAAATATATATTAGGGGAAAAAAAACTATCGGCGAAAACAAAGATTAAAATTTACTAAGTTGTCTAACCCCTATTTTTTTCGTTATCGTTATGTTCAGATATGGCATCCGATTGCGAACCGCTCATTCATCGTAGCAGCGGTCCGAAAAGCGGACGGATTGAGCATACATATCATATGGCCATTCCATCCTCTTTTAGGGTCCTTTGCGACATTTTCTATAATATGTACGACCACGGAAGCAACGTCGCTCCCAGACACTTTCTATCATAGTATTTTTTTTACAACAGTAACCGCCATTTATACGGTAGGTCGGGTATTTTTGGGACTATCTTCGTATATTATTTTAAAACATATATTATAATAGTATTCAATATATTGCATTTTTATTAGTATTAGTTAACTTAAAAAAATAAATAGGATTTCTGGGGGAGGGGGCGTTAAGTTAGATACTTGCCACGGGCGCTTCATACCCTAGTTAAATATATTTTAAAGACGATATTACTGAAAACTGTAAAGTATTATTGATAGTGGTTTTTAGAAATATATTAAAAAAGTGTCTCTTCTGAAAGATCAGATATCTATTTTGTTTTTTTGATTTTCGCATTTAATAAAAAATCTGGTGAAATCCACATTTGAGAGAAAATACATTTGATTTGACTCTTTTATTGAAAATAGTCAAATATTCAAAAGCCAGCTGCAAATATTATGATTGACGAAAATATATTTTCAACCAAAACTAGATGACGATTCATCAAATACATATAAAGCAAATAATATTTAGTCAAAATTTAATGTATACGTTAATTCATAATATGATTTAAACCACTATTATTAAGTGATTTATTTTTTTCAGGCGTATTGTATCATTTACTGATTCCTTAAAAGTTTTATATTTTTCAGTAAAACTTTGACCCTGGATCACTAATCATTAGTCTCACAGACTACATACTCCAACTGCCCATCTGTACTCACTGCGTATGCAAGTTAATTGTCACGTTGTTAAATCGTCAATCATGTAATATTTAGTGACAGTGTAACTCAAATATATGATTAATGATTTAGGGTTAACTGAAAAAAGCTTTGATAATTAAAACCATCCGCCAATATAAGAAATAATCACCAAAACTCGATCAAATGGCAAGAAAGTCTGATGAGAACTTTAAGTGCTGTGCTGAATTTATGTCAAGAAATTATAGCTGAAAGTTTTTACGAAAAGGTTTTTTATTCTTATTGGAAGGAAAAATGCAAAAAACATTAAAAAAATTAAATAACACGATAATATTTTTAGCAGCCTTGAATTAAATAATTTCCTTTATGAAAGAAGCATGCAGATAAGCGAGCAGCAATTAAAATTAGCTAGATGAACAATTAGTATAGATGGTAAAAGTGGTTAGTATAGTAACTATACATCTTCAAAAAAATATATATTTATGTTATAATACCTCACAAGGTAAGTTAATATTTGCTTTTATATTTTAAGAAGAAACATTTCTCATGGATGATTAAATCTATCCAAAAAATATAACTTGGATATATATAAGCACAAAACAATCCCTCAGAACTTTTCTTAACCAACCCCCAAATCTGCCAATATCACCTGCGTCATTACGATTGGAAACGGGCATTGATCGACCGCTTAATATGATTTATCGAACCCACCTTTAAAAGAGTATTCGCTGTACGTGCCATTCTGTTGACATTTCAAATTAAAAGTTGCACTCAAGCATCTGGTTCAAAATTTTAACATAGCAGAGAAAAGAAGGAAATCATAAAACGTTAGCTTCGCCAAGAAAAGCTGGAGGTTTCCCTAGATCGAATACGTGACCGGTATTTCGATATGAAGCTAAGCTACACTTGCCAGGATTATAAAATTATGAGAAAATCCACGAAAAAAGCTCTTCTGGCACAATGGTACGTGCCGAGCTACTAAACCGGACTTACTAAAATTATAATAAATTTTGTGAAAAAATGTGTCAACAGAAGACGACATGAAATTTTCAATGAGATTCATAAACTCTCTCAAGCCAAACAGAATATTTTATATTCGCTTTTTACATATTTTTTCAGTGAGCATAAATTAGCTTGGTATTTATTCTGTCCTTGAGATCTTGAAAGCTTTGGGAAAATTTATATAAGATGATAAATGTAAAATTACTTGAATAGAAATGGCGTAAGGTCGATTTAATGAACATAAACGTGTGTGAAGTGTAAATCTTAGAATTGACAATTGGCAAGATAGCTCTTAATGTGTCAGATTTGTGCTATACTTAACATGAAAGTAGTTTTTGAAGTCTACTAAACATTAATGCTGTAATACATACACCGACTAATTGGGTAGTCATCTTATGGGAAAAACAAATTGGTATTAAGCCTTAATGTAGAGTATCGTATGAGACATATGCCATAGCCATATGCCATATGACATAGCCAATTATAATTTTAAAAAATTAATTAAATCAAACGATGATCAGTGGCCCAGAGACGTGGAACCTAACAGCAGGCATTTCGCATAAAATAAAGATCACCAAAACGTGCCATAGAAAGATCTTTGCTCGAAGTGTCTTTAAAAGATAAAATCAGAAACGAGGATATACGAAGAATAACTCGAGTAGTAGACGCTGCTGAAAGAGTTGGCACACTTAAGTGGCAATGGGTGGTATCTGCTGAAGAGACGACGGTCGATGGGGAAGAAAAGTGTTGGAGTGGCGATCAAAAGCGAGCAAACGGAGTATTGGCCAACCCCCTGCAAGATGAACTGATGAAATCAAAAAAATAGCATGGGGAAGCTGGATGCGAAAGATGGAAGATCAAAAAGATACAGGCTGATGAATGAATGAATAAACTTCTAATAAAAAATGGAACTTATTAAAATAACAATAGTCTAAACAGTGGAAAACATATACAGTTATATATATATCGCCAAGGATTCGATCGTCGAAAGCTCCAAAATTCTTCGGCTTACCAAAGATACACAAACCAGGCATGCCATTAAGTCCCATCGTCAGCGCCAAAGGTTCCCCCATACAAGATTTAGCTAAATATTTAGCCAGATACTACCAGCCAATTGTGGAAAGCGCGATGTCGTATATTAAGAACTCTCAAGAATCTCTGAAAATAATACAATCGCTAAAACACGATGAGGATGATATCCTGGTCAGCTTTGATGTGACTTCACTGTTCACCAATATTCCTATAAAGGAAATCATGAAGCATATTGAAGAGAGATACAAGGTCCTCGAACACATTTTGAACCTAACTGAGCACTGAGCGGAATTGATCTTTCAGTATATAACACAACACTCAATAAGTCTGTAGGTAATTTGTGAATGAAACTTTTAGAAAAATAAATCTTCAATAACCAACGTAGTTTATAATATATGTACGTGATTTTCAATTTGAAAATCATGCGTTAAAAAAATAAATAGAAACATGAAAAAAAGCTTGTACGTCTTTTGTAAAAGAAAAACACAAAGAAACCTAAGCATTATTCCTATTTTTAAGCGTATTTTTTCAGCAAAATCCAACCTAAAACGCTTTAATACAAAAAAAAATCCATTCATATAGGTTGCGTGTTTCATGCAATATCATTAAATATACAATCTATAATATTATAATTTATAGACTGAATTATATAAAGTGTTATAAATAACGGCTTTATCATATTGTCCAGCATATCGTGTATGACAGATTGACAGACCCATGCAAAAATATTGGCATCGTACATAATTCGAGCGAAGGTCAACTCAAACAGAAGCTTTTAAAAAGCTCTTGTTTGAAGGCGTATTTAAATTTAACTCTTAAAGTCAATAAATGACCCTCTCATTGGATCCAATGTGGATAATTTTGTTTGCAAATGGTTAATTTAAAAAGGTTCTATTGTGATCTAAGCTCGGTATTTACTGTACAGGTGAACAACCCATATTCGCCGGTCCTTTTCAGATATTTAGCGACGTACATCTGGGACGTCGGCGTGTCCCTGAAGTGAAATAAAGAAAAACAGGATAAGGGACACCCCGTAACGACGCAGTGACATGACACAAAGTGAATCCTTCGAAAGGATCCCGATTAAGGCTTGACGTTTCAGTGCATATTTGATGTAAATGACTGGTTTCTTCGCGCCCCTCGTCGAAATCGCCGAATATTTAAAGGCTTCTATTTGGTCTTTCAGGTCTGATGTGTATTTATCTGGACGCTTGATCTGCTGTGAAAAGGCAGGAGACGAAAAAGAAGGGAATAACAAAATAGAGACACGACTTGGCTGAATAAATATAAAAGAGTCTGAAAGGTGACGATTCGTCTGATATGAACTTGAGGCTTTTTAAAGAAGGGTCGCGTTTCGAGGATTTTTGAGGGGTGGATTTTTTTATGAAGTCTTTAGACATTTGAATATATGGTAGTCTATTCAAGATGTTTCTTCAAATATGAAATCATCGGAATTGGTACATTTTAATACGAACACAGTCGGTTGAAAAACGAAAGCCAACGACCTTAAATATGTCATTAATGATAGATATATTAAATCATAAACATGGCTTGTTAACAGAGATAACTAAATACGTATAGTTGCTAATAAAATTCTATTTAATTGAATCTTAAACGTTTCGGAGCAAAAATACTCAACTTAATTGAACCGAATCCAAGCTTACGATTGTATGAAGCAATTGTTTCAAGTACAAAGTTTTTAAGACGCGTTTATCGTAGCAGTTCAGTGAATACGTACAAATTATAGTCTGATATTAAATCATGTATTTCAGAGAAAAGTTTCAAGAAGTTCAAATAACCTATTTACGATTGGTAAGTTCATACGTTAAAATTATTCTATTTAACAATAAAAGTTCGTATCGGCCGGGCATAAATTTCAACTTGGACTATTTCCCCACAAGGACTTTATCTTTTTGATCGTTAAACTTTTCACTTAGGAACATTTTCCGTACATTTATGTCTACTTGTTTTCACCGGATAAAAGAAAACTTAACCGAAAAAGGGAAATGGCTTTAAAAAAAAGTTTGATCGACGCGTGAACGCTTTCAATTCAATACGCCGTTCTTATCCAAGGCTCTTAAAAGGTGTTTACCATAAATGTGCTTGAAGCGTGTACCATGTAGCTACCTTTTAAACCGATTTTCATATTTATTTTATTTTATCAGGAAAATGTATGGGGAGTGAGCATTACTTTCCTTTTATAATGATCAGATAGTGGGAAAATTATGATTTTTCCATTTTATTATAGCGGTTATGGTTCAAATGCTAAAATAAATCTGGCTGAAATTTCACGTTGATGAGTGACACCATCGAATGATATCGATTTGAACTACAATATTTCATAACAATCATTATTTTACTATGTGTTTTGTAAGATGATTATATTAGCACCTACCGTGCTAATTGAGTTAAGTATTATAATGTCATTTTTCTAGCTAAAGTGATATTCCACAATATTATGTATTAGTGATTTTCATCTTCAGCAAAAAATAATACTTTTCAAAAATGTATTTCTTTGTGATTCACGAAAAACTATTGTAATATGTAGAAAGTAAGTTACACAGGGGTCTTTCAACAATGACGCTCAAGATTTGATACGTTATAACGGCCATGTTGCTAATGCAAAGTATAATTAATTTGTTTTGAATTATTTAATAGTATATGGCAAAATACCATGCAAAGTTATAGTGTTGAACAATGTGTTAAAATTAACAAATTTTATTTTCAAAATTAGTACTCCGTTCGAGAAGCATTTCGCCAAAAAAATCATCATTAGCGATAAGATCTATTTTTTGATGAATGCACATGTGAACAAGCAAAATTATGTAATTTTGTCATTTTTAAGGATACATAAGAGTGTTAGTCAATTCGACTAACATTAGCCTTTTACAATTTGCCTCCCAATTTCAAAGATTCAATATATTTATCCTCCTTTTGAACTTTTGGACTCAATCGTGTATCTTGATATGTAATATTTTCGAGTATAATAAATCAGATATTATTTCTATAAATACGTTATTTTAAAGTTTTATAAAACAGCATAACTTTTATTTAAAAAAATACTTTTTACTGAACTTTAATATTGTATATGGGCTAAGATAATTACCTAATGGCTTTAAGAAGATATTATATATGGAACTAGAAGTAAATCAATGATCAATCGATTTAGCAATATTAATTAATTGGACCTGTAGATGGACCAATTGGAATCCAATCCCGGGATTCTGGACAGTTTTAGGTGCTCATGAATCCCGGAATTATTTAACGTAATCCCGAAAAATTCGAGATTCAAATTTTTATCTAACAGAAATCGTACACCTCCCGAACACGATGAAGGCTACTAAATCGAGACATTCCCACTGAAATTTGAACGCTTGGAAACAGTGGCATAGCTACTAATTAGGCAAACTTAGGCGACGTCTAGGGGAAAAAACTGTCTAATATATGTTTACATATATAGAGCATATATATGTATTTCCCTACCGGTGATGTATTTACTACACCTCGACTCTAATAACGGGAATATCGATATGAAATATAATAGATACGGGATTCAGATTTTTTGTATTGCTACGTAATATAATTACGAATTACATATCAAAGTATTATAGTATATAAGTATTCATTTGCATCGACGAAAATAAATAATTTGTCGGGAAATCGGGAATTTTGCGAGTTTTAGTTCGTGTCTCAGCAGAAAGGAATTTTATCAGTCATATTGATGGTGTTATACGAAAATGGGGAAAATCTTGTTTTGAATTGTATTTTTATCTTTTCTTAAATAAATAAAATTCTTTTGCCCTCAAGCTATTTTTTATATCAAACAAATGGACTTATTGGTAATTTTTGATAAAATTTATCAATGTAATTTCTTAAGCTAGTGAAAATCCCGGGATGGTTTAATGAAATTTTGGCTCGGGATTGGATACCTTAGTTCGAACATTAAACGGTTGGACACGTAACTCAAACATCTTGCGTTCAAATCCTACAGGACGTTTGTTTGGCGACCAAATTTTTAAAATCATATAATCGCCATGAAAAACCATGTCAAAATGATTGACAATTAGTCTCATAAAAGGGATTGCTAATATCCATCTAAAAAAATCATAGAAGCCTATATTTATAATAAATATTGTGTAAATAAGATCAAAAAATAGTCCGAAATTGCATTCAATTATGGATTGATATATTAAATCTCTAATATTGACTTTGAGGACAACTTTCTCATGAAATTGTCTTCCTGAAATTCATTATAAGAATAGATGGGTATTAAGGAACATAATCACTTTGTCATTTGCAGCTCGCTTTCACGTGAGAGCATCATATTAATTTTTATCGCTAGGCAAGCGCGATGTCAACCCTCCTTTCACCACCTGTCCCATACCACCTGCCTCCTTCTTGTTCCTGTCATCTGCCACCTGTCCTCCAGCCTTTTCCCCTCTAATTTAAAAATACCAAGTCGACCAGAGAACAATTGCTTTTATTCCCATAACGACGCTTTTCACTCCGACAGTAAAAAAATCTAAATTTCATCAATCAATCGGATGCTAATTATTTTCGTCTTAATGAAAGTTCTACGCTTTTAACAATTCCTTGCGATGGCGGCCCATCGTTCGTCTTCTTAAAGCTTCATCCTTTGACAAATTGTTATTTTGTCATACAAGGAAAAGATTTCGCTCGATCAAGTTAAAATTGATAATTTCCTCCCGTCTGACAGTATTAAAAGAAAGCGCCGCTTATCCATCATCTTGACTGACGGGAATAATTGCTCGATCCGAGCATTTATCAAGAAACATACTCATAAAGCCTCTTCTGCATTAAGTCCTCCGAGGTGTAATAAAATAGCGTTTATTCCTCAAAATCGATACGGCCAGATCTTTTTGATATAATGCCCTTTATAAGAAAGAAATTCAATATAGGTTGACATACGGCTAGAATAAGTACTTCGATATCCGATATTAAACCGGTCAACCAAAACAGAAATTCTGCCCCGAGATAATGCCCTTTCTTCCTTTTGTCTTTCTCTAGAGGAGAAAATAAAACGAGAAAACCGACTGACGCATGAAAGAAGAAAAGGCTTTACTTTTCTTTGCTAAAACAATCCTTTGATAAGATAAGGTGGTGGTCTTCTATCACTTTTCTTAATAACTTGTTGCCGGGAAAGTTCTTTCATAACGGTCCATTAATGAAACTGTGTTTCAGTTAAATGTATTCGATAAACGAGATAAAATTAATTTATTATAATATTCACATTATTTTATTATATTTTACTTTATAACAATTCAACAAAGCTAATCTTGATGTAACTATAATATACGATAATAAGGCAAATCCCATACTAATAAAAATGGATCTTATATTTAACAAATACATATTTATTTCCGATTTATGCACAATTTTAGAAAAAATATTTATAATGGATTTGTGTTAAATATATGATATATCTGTCTTTGACATGGATGATGGCGTTGAGCCTAGTGTTAAATATGTTACACGCAAAATGTTCTCTGGAACAATATGAAAAATTGATAGTCTTTCCAAATATTTACAAATTTATATTATATTTATACAACTCAATATAGAATAAGGACCATATCCACTATATCATATATTCACTCATCTTACGATCGATATCAAAGACAGCATGACCCTGATTCTTTAAAGTCATCTAGACAAATATATCCAAGGATGCATTTGAAGTCCTACAATAGGGAATATATGAAGTTTTCTTGAATACTGAGAAGTTTTCTTCGTAAAGCGGTAAAAAACTTGAAATTTAATGGGAAGGACCTTTTGATAACCCCGACCCCGATGGGGAAGGATCTTCAAGAAGATGACTAACTTCGAGTTCAAAAAGGCGCTCCATCAAAGCGTCTATCCTCGGGTGGACCATCACCCGTTTACTCTGTAATACGAACTTTCGCTTGCTTGCCACTGGTTCTCCTATTGTGAGTTGATTGAATAAATACATTACACCGATTGTTCGACATTTTATTGATTTCCTACAGTACCTGCGTCATTTCGACCTCTATTACCGAGCGAATTAAACCATAAATGTGTTCCGTCGTTCAACATAGCCGGCTCGTTGGTCGGGACCATTGTTACGGATTGCGCCACGATCGATCACATTTGAACACGCTTCGCACCGAAATGCTATTAACAGCGGGTTAGCGTTAAGTATCCAAAGATTACAACAAAATACGTCAATGAAAACATTGTATATGAAAATCATGAACTGATTTCGTTCTTGCTTTCTTATAGTCACTCGCTGCTCCAAAATTTTATTTTTTAAAACAGTCAAACAAAAAAGTCACTACCACTGTCATAATAAAATACACCTTAAAGGATTAAACTAAGCAACTTTTAATTCCACCTCTAAAGTTTAAATATATTCAATTTTCATCTCAGTAAACAATCAGCAATACAAAGCATCTAAATTAACACAAAGTGATTCATCGTGATTTGATTAAAACTCGCAAATTTGCACCACACACACGGAAAACCCTCAAGGGATGAAAAATCTATTTTCCACCGAGCCTAAGATGCTTATCCTTAATTAAGTGAAAACCACATCCTGCTCCATAAATAATAACTAGATTCGGGTTGAATTCGGAAGGACGACATCTGCATTATCCGACGAGGATCGGAATTAATTCAAGCGACATTCCAACAATTTATGGAGCCGCCAGAGTAAAAATCAATTATTGCCAAAAATCGGACGGGCTAAATTTAATGTCTGAGGGCTAATGTTATTCCAAAAATATAAATCCATATTTAATTTCTGCTCCATCTCAATAATGAAATATGAATTTCATTTCGCTAAGTCGCACCTTTTTCAGCCTTCATTATTATAAGATTCGATTGAATCGTCAAGCTCGCTTTTATCTTTTATGAAGCCCATTCGCGAATTCTCCCGGGCATTCAAAAATCATTAATACCGGGAAGAATAAGTACTCTATCCCTATTGTTGGATCAGGTATTTACCAAAAATCTCTCCATAGACGGTGGACAAAAATAATTATCAAAAATTCCGTTCGAGGAAGATGGAAGCATTCAGCTCATCTACCACAAATTTTAAATTTCTATGAAAACAATTAATCGGGAATATTTTTCAATCAGTGTTACATCAAAGGGTGATATTTAAATCGCGTTGAATGTCATTGTTTTTTATACAAAAGTACCCTATAGATAAATATATTTAAGGGAGAAACTTATCTATATTTAATGTCCACGAATATTACGAAAACTTTATTTTCTTAAATATTTTGTATAATATACGATCGATTCACTATAATGTAATGATATTTACATTTCAATTGTCCTTGTTGTTGTAAGTCTTCTCAATTATAAATTAACCAATGGCTGTATTAAAAACGTTCTCCTGTTATTGGTAAAAAATTACCACAATATATACTATATAAAAATACTTTGCTTTGTTTTAATTTACGGCCCATAGTGTTTCGATATACGGCCAAAAACAATGCTGTACTGTTAGCGACCCTCTAATAGTTTCAGCTTCTTCGTTTTACGATCAACTTTTTCGGAGCGTATCTAACCTCAACGCATCGTGTTGCCGGTCGCCTTCCATCCAAAATGCTCAGTATTCACAACCCGCTGATTCTGACACCAGTGTAACGTTAAAGCGGGGGCGCTCTCGGGGGCAGAGTACCCAGGCGGCTCCTCGCCTCCACGTGCTGGCCGGGATGGCCGCGCTACTGCACGAGTCCGTTCTTCTATCGGGCTGTGATGTTGCTGGACGAATGAATGGAAATACGAAGGGGCGTCGACTCTTTTCGCAAGATAACTATTTATTCCGCACTACAGACAGAGAGAGAGAAGTCTGGCTGAAGGAGGGACAACCTTCCGCAGCCAAGGCCAACCGACGACTCTCCCGACTCCCGCCTCCTGAGCGTCACTACCCAACCGGTAACGGTACACGCGCAAGAAGCGATCGGTCGGTAAGCAGGTGCAATGTCTCCGCAGGGCCACAAGAGATGGCGCTGGTAAAATAACACATTGCACCTGAAGAGAAATGGAAGATGTTGCTACTACGATGATAAATCGCCCACGCTACACTCAGTTCAAAGTGTATAAGCATATAGCACTAGTATTAAATTTTGAAATCATCTATAAAATAATATCACATCACTGGATCGTATTTTTAGCAATAATTAATAAATTAATAGATAACTGTTGATAATGTTTCAAGACTCTATTTTTATTTGGTGTAAATATGCATATGATTCTTCGAATTCGTCATTAAAATGATCATATTATATAGAATTTTCTGCTTTTTGTACTGCTCATCTAAATCATTTAATTAGGACGTATTTTTAGAGATGCTTAAAAGTTTCTTAATATTTTACTCACATATAACTAACTAAAATCTGTTATTTTAATATTTATTTGATATTTTGAATGCAAATTGCTAAGTTATAAAATGAATGCATTTTTTGTTTACCATCCAACATCAGGATCGGCGTACCAACTCAAGCATACAAACACGTTTAAGAACCTCGTCGCTTATATATTTATGAGCATATGTATGTTGGAAATTTTGATATATAATTATGTTTTTGAATTAAAAAATAATATTTACAAGCGTTTTATATTTAATATATATCTTTGGCTCAGGGAACGACCTGCGATTAATAATGTCGGAAAATATTTTCAACCGTAAAATCCCCCATTTTTCACGCAATGAGAAAACTTTCCAAATCGCTTCCGAGTAGAATGTGTAGCCTCACTCTGAGAGTTCATGAAATTTTCAAATTACTTCGCAATAAGCGAAAGTAAAATATCGTGGGTCACTTTAGTCGGGTCGAACGGGTAGAGGTGTTGAATGTACAATTCATGTGAACTTATGTGGGTGGAAAGTGGATGTCCGCTTTTAAAGGAGAGTTGTCAGGCCTCACCCTTCGAGGGCTCCGAGGGTACAGAGGCCAAAGTTCGCCCAGGGGAGTGATGCAGCACCGGCTCCGAAATGTATTCAACGTTACTAAGAAACCTAATAAATTAGTTTATTTTCTTCTCGCCTAACCTTCGCCACGCTAAAACCTTAAATAACTGTTATACTACAATGTAAAATATGAATGAGCCATAGCACAGATACGCTAGTTTCATTATTGCCCGACAGCCATTTACATTCTGCGTACATAAATTGCCCTGTTATGAGGTAATTGAATATGTACACGACGATCGAGAAGGTCATATTCGGGAACTTCCAGATTTAATAAGATTTATTCTTATGAAGGGGAGAATTTCATTTTGTAAATCTGGGAATAATAATTCGGGAGTCATTGAAGACCGCCATAAATTAAGCCAAATGAACGAGATTTAATTTTGAAAAAGTGCCATTTAAATAAGAAAACGTTAGGCAAATTTACATGTTAAAGCGATGTTGTCATTTCTACTTTGTTTTGCGCTTCATAAGTTTGGAAGTTTCATTGTAAACAGTTCCAGTGTTTCTGGAAACTTTATCCGCATTGTTTGCTTTTGCAAGACGTATAGGAATTTGCAGACGGTTTGTTGGATCACTTATTCTTATATCCTTCGAGTAAATCATATCCTTCGCGCCTCGTTTTCACGCCTTTTATAAACCACAATATTAATATTATTATAAGGACTTTGAAAACAAATTGCAATAAAACTTCCCATAATAATAAGCCAAACGCTTCCAGTTTTAATTTGCGCGCAATATACATTTACCGCGTATATCCATATTTCAGTTTGTTTATATTTTATGTTTCAAAATGGAATTATAAAAAAAATGCAAAATAAGAAAACATGATCGATTTTATTCTATTTGAACAAATTTATTTTACAAAATTATGTCAAAATGAAACTCGGACAATTGATATGATACTAATATTTTATGCGACTATTTCAAGAATTTAACAGCAATTAAATCATATTTATTTGTATCTTAGTTGTTTTAAACTGATTACTATAATTTTTCACGCATAGGATAGCATTAAAAAATATCCCTAGTTTAATTTTGAATATATGAACAGTTCATTATGAAATTCATATTGGCGTAAGAATACAATGAAACACGTTTCCAAAATAGCTTTTTTCAATATCCTGCTCACTTATGCTGGTTTTTTTATTCCATCATAATAAAATGGCATAAATCATTTTCGAGGGCATTATCAAAAAATTACAAGGAAATCCTAAGCACTCATCTGATGTCCCAAAAAAAAACCCTACTCACTTAAAACCTAGACCCCAACATGACTGTTCATAAGAATGTTCACACCGAGGCTGAGATAGGTCTGAAGCCATGATGTCGATATTCAATCTCGCCCTGGCGATAAAAAGCAGCGACACGGCTTAGGTGCGTTCAAGTTTGGGCGGCATTGTGCGGCCCTGCGGGAGGCGACTAGGCGCGAATGCCGCCCCAGATACCAAAGCCAGGGCTGCCACGCAGATATTTCACCCCGGGCTGCTCACAAAGGGGCGACACAGGAAATTAAACGGGGAAAATATGCCCCGCTCACTTTTGCGGATTAAACGGCAATTCCGTGCAGTTACTACCCTAAAAAACGTTTTCCTCTTCGGCGCCGTGTAAAAGCGATCATAATTCTATCTTCGCTGCTCATCATTTTCCGCCGTATCTCTTTAAACTCTTCCTCGGCATGGAGCAGCCAATTTATGAACCATCGGCTGTTTTGAATATTTTTTATCAACATGCAGAAAACTTCTCATTTTCCAGACACAGCGAATTTCCCTATTAAATATCGCCATTTTGCGTTTCAATGCACAGATTTCAATTATAATTGGAAATTTTGATAATATCTCCATTTAAATTCAAATATAAATTGATCAATTTTAAGAACACAATATTCCCTCAATATACACGGTACTCATTTTGCACGGCTTCAATTGTACACGATCAAGAACAAACGATATTTTTTTTAAATAAATACTCCATAATATAATTAGAAACATAATGAATTTCAAATATAAACAGATTCGAGATTAAAGATAATACATTTATCTGATGTTCAAGATATCGAACATTATTTCTTCCTCGATTGAATTGAAACTTATAAATATGCATCGACTGCATAAATTCGCAGTGCTATCTATTATCTTCCTGAAAATTAAGTCATCCATTGTGCCGAAATCAAGCAAATTTTCGATCGATTCAATTAATTCTGCATTCGTTAACCGCATATCGGTCTATTTGGGCCTGCACAAATCCAACATGCTTCTCTCTAATTCATCCTAATAATCCGCTTTCGGCCAAATAATTTAAATACATAATTCAGGATGGCCATAAACAGACACCTGATCTTTTGGTCGAAACATTCAAAATTTATTGGGGTCAATCAAAACCACAAATGGCATTTTAATTTGATGCAATGTTGACCGCTTAATAAGCGGTGTACAATATAAAGAACTTGGGTTGACTTTGGTACGTAGACGTGCTCAAATTCTTATAATAAAATATTAAAAGCGAACAATAGCTTATTCTTTTGGCTGGTTATTAATTTTAGATTACTCTTTTGAATTGCTATTTTTGTATAGATTTGCCAATTTCCTTGCTAATTAGGTTAGTTTATAGAAGCAATAATAATGTTTTTGAATTAAATTAATATTATATAATTGTTCTTCTTGATCATAAATATTATAATATTTCGACAGTCAGTTTATTTGGCATATGTTTGACTGTCAAGTTCTATGAAAATATGTGTTTATGTGATAAGCAGCTTATTATTAGAGTATCCAATCCCGGAATCCCCTAATAATAGATCACCTAGTAGCTGTTTAATCTATGTATGTTTTTCAAATTGTTATATTAACCTTTCCCTACCGGTGATGTATTTACTACACATCGACTCTAATAATGGGAATATTGATATGAAATATAATAGACACGGAGTTCAGATTTTTTGTAGTCCTCCGTAATATAATTACGAATCACATCAAAGTATTATAGTATATAAGTATACATCTACAGCGATGGAAATAAATAATTTGTAGACGATACCTCCAAACGAGTGTGGATACCTCCAATAGTTCCAAGTGATTCATTCTTCAAGTGTTTTTATAGATATTTGTATTGAAAACCTAAGTTTTAATATAATTTAATTAATTAACAACAATATATACTGAAGTATTAATTTAATAAGACTATTAACAGGATGAGCAAAGAGTCAAGATTACAGCATCATCAAATGAATACAATCATACAAATTCTGCATAAGAATGATGATGATCACATATTATAACAACATAAAAATCAACCAAACTCTCTTTTGCATATGACGTGAACCGAACCGAAAAAACGATACTTTTGAACCGTTTCATTTACGGTTTTCGTTCCGACAAAAATAACAATTTAACCGATTTTTAGTTCAGTTCCTACTCCATAAATTTGGAATTAAATTAACTAAATCAATTTTAAGGACATTAAAATAAAGATCGTTCAACTACTCATTTTTAGATTAAGACTGGCTGCTGTTGCACACATGTCAACATGATTTATAAATCTGCTATTGTCGTCTTTATAATCAGAATTTGAATGTTTTGCATATATTATCTGATGTCTGACACATCTGATAGATTAGTTTCATTGATCTGTCTATTTCTATTACAGTGAGATAATGCCATCAACCACACAAAAAGGGTTCAATAATCGAAATAAGCCATACACTTACAAGACCATCGAATAAAACTCGAGCAAGGGTGATGTTTAATTTGATCCCACGTCGAATTAATCCATTACAATTAAGACGGACCTGTCTCGACCCAGGCATCATTATTCAAACCTCCTTAGTGTTAATAATTCGTGCGCATACATAATTGTTTCCATTAAAAATTTGCGAGATAACGCCGTATTCCCTCGGCGTGGATATAACGAAAGAAGGTGTATGAAGCACTCATGGGGTCATAACGACCCAGAATCACTTAGGACCGCCGCAAGGGACGAGGATGTTAATTCGCTCGCTTGCGGACTGATCGACCCCGGTTGAGACCCTGGACCCTTCGTAGGGCATACCAACGAGCTCCATATAAACACATTCATTCCTGTGTATTTTTTGTTAAAACAAATTTATATACGGTTGCGCGTTTTATTATCAGAGACGAGGATTTGAATATTGTGTTTATTTGAATTTATTTTCAAGCCAATTTCCACGAAGAAAACCTACGTCATATTGGATAATGGAAATCACACAATGTAGTCATTAGCTTCGATCGACCATTATTTAAGCGCCATCGACAATGAAATGAATTATGGCATAAAAGTAGATTTTTATAGCAAACAGCTCTTAAGGAATAGTTCTAGTAGCCACACTTCCCATGGACATCTTCCCAGGTACATCTCCCATGGACCTCGAGTAAACACAGAGAGCTCATCTATCACCTGACTCAGATGCTGATTGACTTGACTGACATGAGTGCTTCGGTATGTATCTATTTAAAATTGGCAAAGAGGACTCGACAAAGTGTCACCACTGCGACGAGGATCGCGATGACGCAGAACACACTGTCTTTAAATGTAAGGCGTGGGTCTTTTTAATCATGGTGTCTTTTTGAAGATTTCACCCTCCCAAGAGAAAAAAAAGTAGTGAAGGCGTATTTTGATGTTTCTCTGAAGATGTGGTTTCTATTCAAACGTGACGAAATAATGGTTAGACCGTGGACAAAAGGCTATTTCAAACCCTAAACAACCATTGCATTCAAAAAAGTGCTATTGTGTGTATGATGGGATTATAAAGTAATAAAATGGTTGGAACGATATCCACAAGAGCAGAAAATATCCCCAGAAGAATGTCATCAACAGATGAATAAATTGAATCCAGCATTACATCAAAAAAGGTCAGCTTTAGTGAATAGATGCATCATTACTCTCCAGCACAATAACATGCAATCTTGCGAAATAGACGCGTGAAAACCTAAGAATCTTAGCTGGATTTTCTTTTTGCATTCATCATACTCGCCTTAAACTTGCACCGTCTGATTATTACCTATTTTGTTCTATGCAATATTTATAAGAGCATTCAGAAAGGTTGAAAAGCAGCTTTTTACTCTATTTTCAGTCAAATTCCGCTAGATTTTACGAAAAGAATGATTGAAAATAATGGTGGCGAAATATTAGAGATAATTTAGGAAACTATTCGAATTGCATTTAAAAACGACATTACTTATGGGTACACCTTTTATCAACAAAATCCACATCATTTTTTTTATTTGATCGGATTTTGTAATAATATCTTCTCCAATGAGAACACTTTCTTGATGGCTTTGACAATAAATTGGACTAATTTAATTCAATTAAAATTTTGATTCCAAATGTATCAATCATATTATAAAATAACTGCCGTTGAACGATTGAAGAGTTATTTTCCAGCGACTATAGTAACCCTGCGGAAGGGGGTGTGATAAATTTTGAATCCGACACCTTTAAGAACGAAGAATAAGTCATGGTCGAAAAAACCATATTCTCTCCACCATCTTAGGGCAAGCCATATTTGACAAAGCGCTCTATTAGTAAAGTCTCACAATTGAGTTATATCTCTTTTTTAAAAGCTTAAAAATACATATTTAGACAGAAACAGCTCATGTCCTGCGTTGTTGCCATAGAAGTAATAATTCTAAAAATATCGTTTTAAATTTGAAATAGTTATCTTGTTCAATTGGGAATAATAGAAATTATAAATATGAACACAAATATTGATTTTTATATATAAGATCGACTGTAAGTTAATTATATTATACCTATATTATTTGAGAATGTACAAACAATAAGTTGGCAAAGTTTTATCGCAATCGAATGAACGATATGGCAGCGCATTAAATACAGACAAACAAACATTGATTTTTATATATTAGACTATGCTTATATTACTTGCAAAATTTTTAGTAATAAGTGGACGAAGTTTTATTGCAATTTGATGAACGGTATGGTAGCGCATTTAGAACGAACAAAACCCAATTCATTTTTACATATTAGAAGATTATATGTTTACCACAAAAACTCCACACTTTAATTTGAAGTGTCATTTTCTAAGCCCTTTGAAAGAAAATTAACCCCTAAAAAATTAGCAATTATAGCAGATACTTCATGTATATCTATTCCTACCACAGCGGGTCAAGTGACCCGTCTTTAAACTGGTATATATATTACTATGTATAACGAAAAATATATTATTTAACAGAATTTGGTACAAATGTCCAAATTTTACAACTATATTCTTAATATATCTTAATACAAATATAATAAATAAAAACTTTAAATATTTTTCTAAAATATAAAACAAGAAATCAGCTGATATCTTATATACTGTTTATGTTTTTATTTTTTAAAATAAAGTAGTTTCCCTGCCGCACCCTATATTAGCACTTTGTAGATTAAATTCTTTATTTGATTATTTTTGACATATATATATATGTGTGATATTTCCATTTTGTTCGAATTCGGATTAGACGAATATTAAAATCAACATGCCGGGCAAATTTTATATATGATCCTCGCACAAACGTGGGGTGGGGTTGAGAGTCACAAATTTGAATTGCTAATATACAATCCATTTCGAGTGTGCTCCCTTGGATGTTTAGATTATTTTAATTACCATCCGTAAACCTTCCGCATGAATTAGGGATGTTTTAATTTGGAGGTTTATATTTTGTTCCAGGCCCGTCATGAATAGCATAAATCACACCGTGATGAATTTTTCGACGGCAATCCAACACACAGCCGACATGGTGCGGAATAGTTATTTAACATATTATACAAATCCCAAGCTGGTAATATAGTCATTATGGTTCTCATGCTTGGGTATACATGGATGTATTAATTTTGTTCCGGGGGAAAAAATACTTGGAAAGCGGGCTCAAATATCAAAGATATTGCGAGTGTAGCAATTTTTATGGCGGAATAACCCAGCTCAAATTTGGAGAACTCTCAATGGGCGTTTTAACGCAAATATAAAGGAAATTCGGAGCTTTTGTAAATTTAATAGTTAATGTGTATAAGTGTGATATTAAAGATAAGTAAACTACCACTTTGAGCCCGTTCCGTGTTGTAACGGGGCCCTTTGAATGGCAATGTCTTAGACCATTGCTCGTATCAGAAAATGTATTCATTTATCAGGAACGTGTAACGACATTTTCGACAATCTTCTTAAGCCGTTGAAAATTATCCTCACGCCGTTTTGTTCCCCGATTTGAGTGTAATCGAATCCTGGATGAGCGCGGGAGGCATTCCTTGGGGACCACGGGCCGTTCGTCAATTGGCAAAGGGATGTAAGTGGATGAGCGAAATAATGAATGCCACACAAAAGATCCGACTACCCGTCTTATCTACTCAGTATCATCCAGCATCAGCATTAGGACCAACTTCATTATATGGGACTTAAGATAAAATTGAGAGAGTTTCAAATCGTCCCGGACTGGCTGAAAGCTGTTTTGAATATATCTGAATCTATTTAAAGGTACTCTTGTAAAGCTTTTGAACACGCTTATTAACTCAATGAATACTGTTACTAGGTTTAATACTCGTTAAACAGGATCCGTTTAAAATTATTTAAATCTCTACGAAACATTCTATAGCGTCCTTAAAATCAGAGAAAGATCATTATCAACGTGAATTTAGAACCGTTTTATTAATATTAATATTATAAATACCAACCAAATAACATCATATTCATCACACATATACAGTCATAATGACTAAAAAACAATATTTATTGTATGCTAAATTACCCAATTTTATATGAAGAAACTATTTACATTTAAAACCCATTCAAAAAATTGGCTTTGAAAGCTCCTTATGATATCCTTGTAATTGATTTTTCATCATTGTGAATACTTAAACCTCTCTGATGCATATTTTAAAAATGACAACTTCTTAATTAAAAATAAAGGAAATACCCCTAAAAACTAAAGCTTTTAAAGCTCTCATAAATTAGCGTGACCGAATGAACACGCATCACATCCAAAGATATATTTATTAATAAATATTATATCCCTTGTACATTTGATCTGATGTATTTGCACATCGATATTTTATGCCATTTATAATTTATCATTTTAATAAAGATGCCCTTGAATATCATCCAATTTAATATCCTTATATTTGTTCACTTATAACTCTACGACATATCTCCGAAAGACAAGTATCAAATATAGTATAGGTAGTTGTATCTTACATCCAATATTTAATCTGAGTAACCGCACATTCTTTATACAAATATCAACAAACTAAAATAATAATGGCCAATTCTACATATTTTTTATATTAATTCCATAGTATAATATATAAGAACCGATGTTTTAATCCATCGTATCGTAATAATACATAGCTTTATAATATTATCCTATCATAGATGTCCTAGAATTGTCATATAATATTATGTTGTCTTTTGTTAGATAATTTGTTGGAATTGTATGCTATTTCTTGGACTTTTAGTACAAAAGTTCAAATTCAAATTCATATTTTGAAATAATTTTTCACCGTTTTCTAGTTTATATTGTTTTAAAAAAATATGCATTTACTTTTGAGACATCCAAAATTAAATGTAAATTTGATACATATGATCTTAATATTGCCTTTACTCTAGATTTTTTGTAATATTATATGTAAAAATATATAAATTTGGAAAAATACTTTTCCATCAACCCTTATAATGTCCCTAATCAGTATAAGATAATTTTATTTTTGATGTAAGGCGTTAAATCAAATGATTCTATAAATAATTAACATATTTTTATTTTGCCAAATTTCATATTTATGCTGAAAATTATTGGATTGATTGGATATTCTTTTGGGCTTAAACCAGTTAAATTAATATATTGAATATTGGATCTAATAGGGTACGTTGTGAAATTATCCACTTGACCCTAGCAAGCAAATTTGACATTTAAAATACAAAATTAATGGTCGTAATCAAGGTAAAAGGGTTTCGTAAATAAAAACAAAACTAAGGAAATTAAAAGGATTAAGGCATTTGAATTATATCACATTCATCAAGAAGAAGACTTAAATTGACCTTTAAATAATTAATTGCACAATCAATCAAGGATAATAATAAAACCTGAAATATTCAACCCCATATCGAATTTCATACAATGCTCAATCTCCCGCAACGAGAATGGAAATATAATTATGTCTGATCCTGTCTGACATTTTTGCCGTACGTCATCCGATTCCAATTTGGAAAACCAATTAATAGATATCCAAATATCTAAGCCCCATCATGTAAACAGATTATAGAATCCTCCAAGCAAGAAAAGATAATTTGATCAGCATTTCTATTAGCAAATTCTACAAAGCACTCAATGAAGACATACAGAACGAACCCCTAAAAGCTTAAGCAATACCTCCACAAGTCAGGATATAACCAAAATACATGTAAATGTAGCGAATCAAACTTAATACATATTATTCTGTTCGCCGAGTCGGATCGAAGTAGTATTTAAATAAAATTATACGATCGCATTTAATAACACCCTTAAAATTCGCTCCGACGATGACTTTTAATTTGGGCGAAATTGCGCAGAATTTATTCATTTTTTAAGGACGCCAAAGAGCGGAAGGTATCCCGAATTATTGAGCAATTAGAAAAATATTAATGCCCTCGACTGTCATTAAATGTTTATTTTCGGTCAAATTTTCCTGACAGATTTTCGCGGACGGAATAAATTTGCATTTTTCGCTCGTAATAAGAAAGAGAGGGCCGATCGTTTTGTGGTGGTGACGATTTTTTAATGCTGTGAAAATTTTATAACTCGACCGAAGGTTGTTAAGTTTGCAAGTTAAATTAATAAGTGACATCTACGCGGTTGAAATTTAATTCGTTTCTCCGATTGAATATCCACCAATTGGATCTTTTAATAAATAAGGCTTTCATCGAGAGACTTGAGCTTTTATCGGAGGTTCTTTGAATATTTTAACACGTTTAGTGGGCGAAAAAATGCTAACCGTATTTCAATTAATTTTGATGGAAAGTTGGATGAATTTTTCGTATTTTCTTTCAGCTTAAATATGCGTAAAAAGTGTCTTATTATTTCATATTTAAATGTGATATTTAACAACGCCGTTGAAGTCCTGATCATTACATTTCATTGGGGCTGATATTTTAAAGAAGATTAACTGTTCATAATGACTTCAGGTATCGAACAATACCATCAAAGGCAACATTATGAAGAATAAAGATTTTATAAGACGTCATATTTAATCTAATTACTAAGAATATCAACCAAACTTCCATGAAATACTTATGTATAATTAAAGTATTGATATAGAGAATCAGATCCTGGACACTTTTATAAGTTTAAATCCTGATTATGGAAAAATATTCTGTGTCAAAATACCTAAAAGATCGGAGGTTTATTAATTTAAATTAAACAATTTTGACTGCATATTATTGAAATATCCACTGAAACCCAATCATATAAAAATTATTTAGAGATAAATGTGACCATATGGTAACGATAATCATTTTGTTGAACATATTCGGTTAAGAAGCTGATTCAAAATGACTTTTCCTCTTTGGATACAAATTATTTTATTTAAAAAATATTATCAATGTGTATAACATATTTTATTTTGTACAATCCTACTGATCACAATTTTAAAACACCCCTCAAAATAATATTTTTTTATAATAATATTTACACCCCCATTTTTTAATATCAAAATTTGATTTTTAGTTTTAAAAAAAATTAAATTTATATACTAATATAAAAAATAGATGAAGATTAAATTACCACTATTCCGCGCCCTTCGTATTTTAATCAGAACTTTGCACCAATTCTTGAGACAAAGAACGTCCTTCTTATAAATTATACTGCCCTTTTTTGATAAAAGTAATACGGAAAGATTTATAGCCCGCAGGTAACGGAAATGCAGGATAAGAAAAATATACTTTTATAAATTATTCATCCGATACGAAATGTTCAGGGACGGGTTCGTAATGAGGCGATTTGTTTAAAGGAGGGCGGAAAAAAGCCTCGCCGAATTCATCTCCGAAATAATTTTAGATGGCCTTCCACGATAGACAAGGCCGTAAGTTATCTCAAAATATCACTTGGAAATTGGCAATCAGTCACTGGCGAGGTGAGAATGAGAGAGGCCGTTTACTACCCCTTAGGGGTGGAAGCCCCTCCTGTCGCCACGGCCCGACAAGCCACTTTCCTTTGATATGCCCATGAAGCATTCCGTGTATGGAATGTGTGGAGAGGACATGCCTCTGGCGTAAGCACGACTATGTAAATCCTGACATACACAACACAAGATACAACCGAACAAGATAAACCCTACCCAGTACGGCCTATTTGTGTAAATCAAACCTTTTCTGGATACTGTATTATCATATATTCAATTTGTTCGGGTGCCAAGTTTCCCTTTTCCTTTATAAAAATACATAAAATGGAAGTGGACGACCATAAACAGTAGTTCGCATATAATGTCCATATGAGGTCGTGTAAACGTGAAGGATGCCATCATTTCCATCATTGAGAAGATAAACGGATAAAGATGGAAAAAATCACCAAGAAAAATATACATAACATAGTTTTTAAAATCGTGATCATTTGGATAAACAAATGTTTATTTAAAATAATATACAAAGATAGTCTCAAAATTATCCGACCTAATGTATATATGGCGGTAACTGTTGTAAAAAAAATACTTTGATAGAAAGTGTCTAGACGCTACGTTCCTTCCGTGATCGTACAGATCATAGAAAATGCCGCAAAACGCCCTAAAAGAGGACGGAATGGCCATAAGATTTACATGCTCAATCGGTCCGCTTTTCGGACCGCTGATATAACGAATGAGCTGCTCGCGATCGGATGCCATACTTGAATATGAAGAAAAGAGGAATTAGACAAATTAGCACATATTATAAAAATGGACAAAGTCAATCAGTGTTGGTTCATGTAAAGTAGAATAGTTGAGTAAAATAAAAACCATGCGCAACTGTCGACCGGGTCGGTATTCTGCGTTTTGCGCCCCTAGCCCAGTTGCGCCCGTTGCTTTGCCACGCCCTAGTTACTACCCTGAAATGCTTACAAATAGACGTACATATTTTTGCTTATATAGTAAAATAGTATCTATTTTTAGTTTAATTTTTTTTTTCAAATTATAAATTTGGCAACATTATGTTGACTTATTTGAAAGAGTTAAAACATTATTATTGTTGTTTTTTATCTTTGTTTGTTTCTTGCTGAAATATTTACATTAATAAATCCCATATTTTAATAACAACCACAAAGATTCAAATCAATTTTCATTCTCAAAAGCTTTTCATCCGGCTACGTATGTTTTCACATAAAACACTACATCGAAAAGTACAAAAAAGCAAACCAGTTTTTATTTGAAGTGAGTCATAAAAGCTTCGCATTCAAAATTTAATCTCGTGCCCGAAATAGCGTATTAAACGCAATATTTTCTTTTGCCCGAAAAATTTTTTTTCGGCGGAAATGCTTTTGGAAACGGGCGAAAGCACTTTGATGCGAAAACGGTATGCGAGAAACGTGTCCAAAAGTATATTTTTTACCAATTAAAACGGAGAAATGTATTTTTTGTTGTTCTAACTCAAACAAAACCGAGCGGGGCTCTTGAGTTATTTTATGTGTGATGAAATAATAAAAGTGTGGCTCTTTTGAATTTTATTTGGATAAACATTTTCGGTTTTTTTAAGGATCCAAAACGCCCTAAACTTTTTACTCGAAGCCAGTATCAAAGTTCTGTCCACTTGAAATGCTTGAAAAAATATACTCCACGAGGAAAAAGTTTTTCGTTCAAATACATTCATATTCGATTCAAATTTTTGAATCGAGTATGAATGTATTTTATTGAATTTGGAATTTTATTGAATCAAACTGACTTATATAAACGATAACTCTAGCATGTTTTAGGATTTGTTTCTAATAAATTGAGAATTTATCTTAAATCTTCATACTATTATCACCCGATTGAGGTGTTTTATAGTGATATGTGACTTTTTGGTAATCTAAAACCATATTTTCAAGCTCCAAATATGAAGATGGGCGCAATTGGATTATTTATAGGAAACCAAGATAAGATTCCAAAGCTAAATATGAGCTACTACACAAGGAATTCAAGAAAAAGCGCTTTGTGCGAATGATTCTGAAATGTATGATATCCTGTCATAATGTCAAAAAATTTTCTAAGACACATAATTTAAAAGAAAAAAAATATCTTGTCATTGTAATTTTTTATTAAATAATTATGATTTAAAATAGATGAGAAGTTGGTTTTAAACTTGTCATTATTTCGAAATTGCTTGTCTCAGATAGAATGCTTTCAAGACCTAAACATATAAACCACAATGAATTAATATGTTGATTTAATCCAATATGGATTATTTCTTGCACAAGTAATATTTTCAGGTTAAAAGTCAAGATATGAACGCAATATTAGAATAAGATCGAAGAACTCTATAGAGTTAACAATTTATATTAGAGCGTACCATATGAATGTTCGGAATTCATAGGTGATAATTAAAGCACTATAGCTTTTACAAAACATAGTCTATACGATCAATACAATATCCATTAGCTTCAATTATGTTTTTTCAATGAAAAAATTAAATTACTTATACTATTTTAGATACATACATATTATACAGATTTAGAATCAATAAATCTTCGAGCCCTTGATTTACCTTGTTCGGCTATAAAGTACTCAATATCGCAAAAAATATTGAAAGATCTGCTGAATAAGATAGATATAGTCAATTTTCGTTATTTAATTTAGTAATACTTATTCGCTATGTATGCCGAATGTTATCTTGGAGATTTATATATATGCTGCTCCAAGTCAATTTATAAGAATTGACTGCATATTTTTTAGTTTCTGATATACATACTTTCAATTTCATGACATTACAAGTCAGATGTCCTTTATTTACAGTCCTTTAGTTTTGATAATGAATAATTTTACCCTTATTTATCTACCATATAGTAAACATGAGCTTTTTTGATGTTTTAAAAGCTTTAGCAATTTTCTTGTTGATTCATCTGCAATTAACCACTGCCCAGACATTTTCTTGTTGTTGCATAAAATTATTTTTTATCACAATTAATTATGCGATTTTATCATTGCAAATTATTAACGATAAATACATTATTAAACCCCTTAATTATTGACCTTCTAACAATACGTAGGGGATCACTTATCCAGCTTTTAAAGCTTTGATATTGAAGCCAGATGTCGAAAAATAGACATGAAACTATTATTTAAATCACTAAGAACATATTTAAAAACAATTAAATAATACAAAACTTATATCAATTTCAAATAGTTAAACTTTGATATTGATATCTAATGGGTACTAATACTTTTCATCAAAAGCATTTTTAATAACTCCAAATAAAGAACATTGATTGCCCAATATGGATTACATCTGTTCTAGGCTTATACAGGGTATTTTATATTATACATGGACCGACAATTATTTTTTTGATGCTTAGGAGGGTGTTTTGCTATGTTTCACACACAGCGTTTGGGAAAAATATCTAAAAATTTGTCGGTCCATATGCATTATTCACAAAAATAATGACAACACTAATGATGCTTAAAAAAATTGATATTGAGCTGAAATTTTACTTCGATGGATGTTTAAGAATTTATTTTACACGGCGTGTTTTGCTCGCGATTTTTATGTTATGGTGATTCGAAAGCTCAAACGGTTGCTTCGACACGTGTCCTTATTAAGCTTTCGCAGCATTAATTTTATTACACATCCAAAGCAAAAATTTGATATCAGCACAAATTCGAAAATGCTGTCAGCTCATAAGAGCTCCGAAAGGCGTTAATACCCCATTCGGCGCTATAATACAAGGCTTTCCTCGTCCGTATTGGCACGATAACCACTTTTACATAGTCGCCTCGTTTAACGCTCAGCGTTCGGCGGCATTAAGTGAGATATTCGAAAAGTATCCCTTTAACGACGAGAAGACTCCATGGCACAAATTGAACTATGAACATTGATATCCTTCTACACGTGCACATAGGCCATATTATCTTAATGCTTTTTTAACAGAAGCATTTGTCTTCGGCAACGACTGCGACGATGTGTCTCGCTTGTAGCCTTAAAATCGGAGTATATCTCGCCCGTGACAGAGTGCTTCACTTGAGCTTTTCACACGTGACAGACAGCCAAGTGGAAAAGTGGCAAAAGGGAGAATCGTGGAAAATGGCAGAGATTGAAAGGTATTTAAATTCAGAGGACGCCTTGCTCAATATCGACGATATTTCACATCTGTACTTCGGCTGGGTCGACTCGGATAACATCGAAGTGGTTTTAAGAAGAAGAAAAAATCAGGCTTATAAATCACCGGACAATTTGTTATTCGGCTCTGGCCAATTTGGCTCGCTTCCCAAGATCAAGTAAATGGTCTTTATGTGGTCATTTGAATTGTTCTCCTACATGAATAAATCTGATAATAAAGGAGCCAAATTGATAATTGATGGTGGGCATCAATTACGTACGAGAGCTGAAAGAAGCCTTTCAGAATGTATGCAAGTCAGAAGCATATACCGAATCCCAAAGCAGCAAGTCTGTAGTAAACGATCCAATTTAAAGGACAATTTGCATAAGAACGCAAGTGGCAGTTGTGCGAAATAAATTGAATTATCTACGATTCATTAGCTGCGTGTGCACACGTCATGCAAATCGTACGGTAAATTGGATCGTCTAAATCACTTGGTTTCAAGTTACCATATTTATTTTGGAGTTTGTAAATATAATCTCAGCTATTTATGCACACAGAAAGTTATTTATAAACAAAAATATATACAACATTTCAAGAAAATAATCTGATTTCCATACGTTCATTTGGACGGTTAAATTACATTAGGTATTTGGTATATTCCGGGTTATATTTGAATCTCCATCGTGTACCCGAATATCCAACCATTTTCTTAACCATGTTTAGCCTTTATAATGTGGTTCAATCCATTTACAGCCAGTTTCATTATTTAAAAGCCACAACTTGTATAGAAAAGTGATACTTTAAATCATTTCAAACCTTAATGTAATCAATATCTTATAAAAAAAATAGGATTTTCATCTTAATAATTTTTATTGACTTTAATATGACTCGAATGACATAAATATCTAATAACAATCCTATTAAATTTCATTTATTATAATATATTCATATAAAAGCTCGTACGTAAACATGATGAAAGCTCGTGATGCTGTTTAACGATTCAATCAAAATTACCACCAATAACTGATTATACGAATAGCTTCAAATTTATATAATTTTCGGTTTGAAATATATCATAAAAGCTATATATTATTATTCCAAAATGTATAATTTAACCTGAAATTAATACATACAATTTAGGATCGATTTGATATTTACAGCTACTATAAATTGTAGTCCTACTCTAAATACGTTATTAAATTTATTGCTTCATTTTAATAGTATACATTATATATTCCAAAATAAATATTGGATATTTTCAAGAAAAATCTATGAACTTTTAATTAACAAGAAGAAATATACCGTTTTGCAATAATATATATATATCTAAAATGCAATAATTTGCCTCATAGTTAATGACAATCTTAAAATTCCATCCTCAAATCTATCAGAATATGCATCCAGTCGTCGCTATAGTGTCTTTTGAAGTCTTCAAAGACTTTCTCTTCAGAGGCATTTTCCCACCCCCCCACATCATATACAGCACTCCTATGCCATAGTTTTTAATCATTAAAAGTGGTTTCCAAAAAATGGCATGCCAAAACAGAATTCAAAGCCTGCCTTGCTATATTTATGCCACACGAACGCTTAATACAGTCGTAATAAAATTGCAGCTGGGAATATATCATGCCGAGCTGGAATTGTAAGCAAAACCATTAATATTGAAACGATATCGATGCTTCAGAAGTAAGTACTGCCATTTCATCACTTAAAATGAGTTCTCTGGAATAAGAATGCATTTCATGTCGAAGATTGCTCCGGTATAAGAATGCTATAAATTAATTTTATTTTCGTGCACTTTAAATTTGCAGATAATTCCTTAGCTGATGATGAATTTATACTCGTGAAGATATAATATAACGAATGTCGCTATACCAACCACTATGAAGATTAAAACTTCGCCAAAATGTGCAAAACAATTCCATAAACAGTTCGTGAAAAAATCAATTTAACTGAAATGTGTTAATGCCTTAAAGTTTACATATATCACAATGTCACACAATAATCACCAAGAAAATTTGGAATCATCTCTAATCTGAAATGTCTGTTCTATAAATTAAATCTTTAGTTTCTTCAAAAAAAATCTTATAAATCCGATTGTTACTCCACATCAATGAATTTAATGATTCATTATTATTTTGCGTAAATATTTTATCAACAGTTTAATGATTTTTTGAACTTCTAAAGTCGAGGGTGGCTGAAGAATGGCTAAACCGTAAAATTGTGTGATTTTGTATCATCGGACATGAACTAATCAGTTCAAACCTATTGTGTGCTCAGTCAAGACTAAACCAACCGTTATATTTGAAATAAGAAATGAGTTTAGATAATATAAAAGCTTCTTTATTGTGCACAATAGAGAAATGTTTGTATTAAAAGGGTTGAAGTAGGAATTCGAAGTGCAAGAGTCAGATTCTCCACCTCATTGAGTGATCGAACGCATACTCCAAACTCTCGCTTCTTCAATGATGTAATTTCCGAACTACCCTAAATATCGGAAAACCACTTTATCCACATATTCTACAATATATTTGGATACAATTTGTGTTAAAAAAAAAAAAAAAAGATTTTTTAAAACCAACACATGGAATGACCCCCTTTATCGAACTATTTTTCTATTTTATTGTAATAACGTTGATATTGATTGTATGTTAGTATTAATTTTAATTGATATTTCAGAATATCGCAAAATCTATAGATCAAAATTATGCCCAATCGACTGAATATGATGCGTCGCAGTTTAAATTTAATTTCATAGTCTTCGTTTAAATAATAAAAGACATTCAAAGCTTTTTTTTTCAATCGCCAAGAATTAATTCTGCTCCGTTTAACATCCAAAAAATGAGGTTGTGATAATATCTGTCGTTACCACGTTAAAGTTAAATCATGATCTGAATCATCCCTTATTTTGATTGAGAAGCGTAATACGATCGTGCGCGTCGTGACGGCCGAAATCCTACCCTGTTTTAATTCAATTAACCTCGGATAAAGGTGATATTACGGAGCTTTAAGCACGTGGAGTGTTGAATTTTTAATTAATAAAAAAATACAACTTTAAAAAATGTGCAATGCGAAAACAAGCGGCCCAAAGACGGATGAGCCCAGAACGTAATAATTTTTAACTTGCCAAAATTTAATTTATTCTACCGCAGAAACGAGTTTAAATTTTTTCTGTTTTGTTTTAATATGGCCAAAAAAAATATTTTTCCTTCCGCCTCTTGCTGAAACCGGGCTGCCGGTCTTCGTCTTTCCTCACTCACTTTTTCTCGAAAAAATATTATCCGGCTCTTATTTTTTAGCTCGGCCGGGTGAATGAAAAAAATCAGAACAATCAAATAAAGGAGATGCTTTTTTAAATGTCCCGGTGAGGTAACTTTTAATATTTTTCATGAGGAAGCTCTCCTCGTAATCGGGTTAGCGATGGGAGCACTGAAGCGCATTGTATTATATCAAAGTTGATTCGCTACGAAAATATTTTATATTTCAGCAAAGTTTTCAGGAATAACTTGGTTCGTTACGTGCTTCATTAGTACACAACCCCACCTAAACAGGTCGTAAATATAATATACGAGCCCCGATATAAATTTGGGCTTCGTAAAATTCGGCCGTGAAATTAAGTTAATTGTTGAATATACGAATAATGAAGAAGGTTGATGGCAGGCATAATATAGACATTTATGTTTGGAAAATCAGATCAAAGTGATAAAATTTGTAAGGCACATGCTCAAAATTTCCAAGGATAATGTGAAATTATGGGAATACAACATATAATATAAGAGTGATTCGGACATGCACACAGATGTCAGGTTGCCATCAATATCGAGCGCATGTAGAGGTGAACGTATGATAATTTTAAACGTACTTTAACTAGGATAAATTATCAATGCACAAATTTATTGCTCAAAATTGGACAGAGCAAATGCAAATTTATTAGAAAAACATACAAATTTCGTCAACTGAAAAGGCGTGGTATTGCATCATGATAATGCCAGACCCCATGCAGCTAAAGTAACCCAGGAAAAAATTAGGGAACTCAATTGGGAAATGCTACCTCATCCGCCATATTCTCCAGATATTGCGCCGTCTGATTATTATTTATTCAAAGTTCTAGGCACTCCATTGAAAATAAGATGTTTCGAAATGTAAATTAAGTTGAAATTCACCTAAATAACTATTTTTCGTCAAAGTCAGCCTCTTTTTATAAAAGAGAGATTGAAACTTTTCCTGAAAGATGACAAAGACTTGTAAATAATAATGGAAATTATATAATTGATTGAATAATTAAAACAAAATCATAACAATTTTTTTTCATTTTAATTCAAAATAATTGATTACTTATGGGTCCCCCTAATAATACTCAATAAGTTCGTAGGATGAAGTAGGACAAAATAAAATCTCGATTCTTTTGTAATTGGATTTTGATTGATAGACTGTTGATATAATGATTTGAATAGCATAATCTCGGGGTACGTATGTGATTCAATTTTTCTATCTTCCCTTGTATTTCTTGGATAGACAATTATAAGCTTTTCAAAAGAATTTAATGATCAAATTAGAGCGAGAGTACTCGTTGTTATATCCGGAGCTTTAACGACTTTAATAGGGTCGTTTGGTGAATTTTGAAAGTAGTCTAAAATATTTATTGATATACTAGAAATATATTTAGGTGATGGTGATTGAGTTTCATTATCGTTTTTTGTTATAAAAATCATTGTGCTAAATTTAATATCTATTTGTATTTCTTCTGCGTGTAACTTATTTCGTGTAAATGTGTTACATTAGTATACAAAATAGTTTTGAGATCGAGTGAAATTAATATTATTATTAATCTGAGTAATTATTCAATTTTAATACATCGGAAAATTTGAAAGATATGATTAATAAATTTGATTAACCCTTTGATAAGCAAGATAATTTTAAATTGACGTAAACTTAGATGCCATATTCGTATGTACACCGCTTATCGTCGCAGTATATGCGGGATTCCTCATCAACGGGATATACATACTGAGGTGATTAATAAGATAAATCAGGGCTGTCTATGCTTTGTTGGGCTTACAATAATAATTATGATCTAATTTTAAAATAATGAAAATTTTACCAATCGTTCATAGATCTAATACAACAATTATAATCTTATTTAAACACATGCAGAAAACAAATAGGATATCACCTTTCCCTATATAAATATCCTATAGAGATTGCACTATTTTAAAATATTCTATATGTTTTTTCGCATGTATAATTTTATTTTTACTTCAGTAATGATTCAATATTCACGCTAATGGATTTATTAGAGGCATTGACAAATCAGACGAAGCTTTAAAAGCTTCGTATAAGTAATTTCTATCGTCTATCATGATGTAGAGTGTGATTTAGATGAAATATTTTAGCAAGCTGTAAATTGAGGTATGAAAAATGGGACAGAATTAATACAAAAAATCTTTGAAAAGATTCTATTACCACAAATAAGTGAATGTCATAAATCTGAGTGTTTATCTACACATTTATAACAATAAGATTTCGAGCAGTATAAAGCCTTAAATTTAAAATAATGACGTGTATACAAAATATTTCATAATATTTTGAGACACTTACAATCAACTTGCATTGAGACACGGTTCAAGAAACACACATGTTCTATAGCTATTTGAAAGAGATTTCAATTATTTTTATCGTAATATAAGCAACGATACAAGACCATCGATCAATGAAGAAAATTTGCGTTAAATATCTATATAATAATTCTAGAGAGACTTTCTGCCGAATAAATATAAAATACCATCCACCTTTATATTGTTTGTATATTTTTATGTTAATATATTACATGTTTTATTACTTTCTCGCATTTTTAATATAAGTCATTCATCATCAATCCAATTCTTTGAAAGCTCTTTGGATGTCAAGCTTATTACATCAATATTTCAGCGTAACCAGCACGAATACAAAACACATATTTTATAAGATAATGTGATTAATTGGCAACCACAAAAATCAATATCAAAATCAGACAGCATCGCAGATAGCCTCGAAGGTAAAATAAATTAAGTTTTCAAAATTTAACACCTCCCCGTAATTGAAAGTCTCTACCTATCCATAAGTAAAATGACGTTGAACTTGAAAGGCACTTCGTCTTTTTTTCTTATATTTTTACCAAGATATATAGTCGTATCTGGCAGTCGGGAATATATCAACAGAGGTTGATGAGTTGAAACTGGCTGTATACCGTAAGTCTAGTAGCGCCCCGGGGGATTAAATTGAAGAGGCGCTGGTGTGTATATTTGAAGAAGTAATTGAAAAAGAATTTCGTATAGTTAAAGCTTGTCAATGGAGTTCTTCAATTAATCCATCATGTTGATTTATTAACACTTTAACGAGCTTTTTGTACTATCATCATTCAAAATCTATACTATTTTAGCCAAAAGACGAATTCTAAAATTAACACATTTCATCCCCCCCCCCCTTATTTTTAATAATTTACGCAAGTGCGCGATGGAAAATAAAACAAATTAGCAAATCGCACCTGTTCACCGGAGCGTTTCCTGTTTTCCATTTTTCCCGCGGATTATGAACCCTTTTTAATATTTTCTGTTTTCAAGATACGCAGGGAGGGGCTGGATGGTTTGCCGTATTAGCTATGCCATCGGGATTATCCGAGTACAAAGGATTTTTTTTATTAATTTGGTTTTATTCGCAACAATAAAGGGAGGGTGGGCCGGCGAGAGAGAGTAGGGCGTAAAAAAGTTTTATAAAATTCGACATGAAAAAATCACATTTCATTATGCGACCACCGCTGTGACAAAAAATCCCGTTTTAATATATAGCCCCATAAAATGGGATTAAGGATATTTGAATTTTTTTATGCGTAATAAGTATTTTGTTTGGCGTTGACCAAAGGGGGGCGATTATTCATAATTCCATTTAATTTTCCACGCTATATCCGAAGTAAATTATCAATTTTTGTGAAATAAAATCCTATTGGTCCTATTGGTATGCTGTTAAATTATCAGTTTGCAGACTAAATATGAACAAAATTTATACTATAATTTCTATGTTTTAAAAGTCAAAAACCATATTATAGTACGATTTATATGCCATTTCTAACCAGCACTCCAGCAACAATGTTAACCACATAAGGACGCTTCATTATAACTCGACCATAAACGCGAATAAAACATCCGTATAATTAGTATCGCATATAAAAAAATATTATTTACCACTGGATGAAAGCTGATGCACGGAAAATTGCAATTTTATGATGAAGATAATCCATTTTTTAATAACTGGCTTGTAATAACATTCTATATTGAACTTTTAAATGATATAAAAGTATTCATATTTTCAAGAAAAATATTTCAGCTCCCAATACGTGTTATTACTTAAGCTTTCAATAAATACCTTAGATTTAATAATTAAGTACCCCGCCTCAGCGTTTATAATTTTTTGATTGAAATATTACTATTTTTATTTTTAACAAGTCTTATAATTCAGATTGGGAGAGATAATAGACAAACAGAATATCAACACATTCTGAAAAGAGGAGATACTTTAAACGCATTTTTCTCGAAACTACTTTTTCTAAACTCATGGAAATGCTCCCAGACGCCCTGGATGATAATTATTTATGAAATTTGGCATATATATGTATAATAAACGTCTTCATCGTATAAACTACAATTATCTAAAAATATTTAAAAGTATTTGTTTAATGAACAAAAAACTACAAAAAATGTTAGTAAAAACACAAACTTTTTTTTGATCGCTGATTTTTTTATTATTTTCCAAAATTTTTTCTTAATTCTAGTCTAATCTATACACAATATTATACAAAATAGAAATATGTTTAATTCATTTGCTGAAAATCATTTGTTTAAGACTTAAGACTTCCATAATGAAGAATGTCATCGCTCGCACAACGACATACATGGCTCCACCCAATCCAACTACCATTCTTTGTCAAATTTAAAAAATATATTTTTATGTTCAATAAAGATTACCTAGTCAACACATTAAATATCAATATTCTATATTTAATACTTTTTGCTTAAAAAAATGCTAAAGCTAAATACATTTTTATAAAAAAATCAGACTAAATGTTGACAACTTTACTCCATTATAACTGTCAAACTGCTGATAACAGCACACTTATTTTAAATTAAATATCAGCTGGTTTTATTAAGGAAACCAAATTGAGAGCGAAAAATAAAAATTGTAGATGTGAATATTTCTGCATTTTCCATGATGGATTTTAATTTTAAATTATAAATAAATATTCTAAATAATTTTATTCTTAAGTTTTAATTTTTTTTATGAGAGTCGCCTGTGGGGGGTCCGAATCAAATTTTTGAATATTCGATATTCGATTTTATTTTCCCTTTTTACAATATTCGTAAATTCGAACATTCATAAAATTAATCGGATATTATTTTTTTTTTAGTTAAGTAATTTAGAAAGTCCATTCATAATAAATTCAAGCAAATGTAACTTATTTGGGATCTTGGTTGCATTTTTGTTTTAAATTAGTTGTGTGCGAGCCATGGAATAGGGCACATCCCTAGACAAAGAAATCCAGTGGTGTCAGATCTAAAGACCATGCGAGCCACGGAATAGAGCACGTCCCTAGACAAAGAAATCCAGTGGTGTCAGGTCTGGAGATTGCACAAGCCACTGAATAGGGTTATCAAAAGAATTAATTTACACGGCAAAGATGCCCACAAAATAAATCCTAATTGAAAGAATAATTGTCGCCTTTGCAAAAACTGCTCTGCTGACCTGATTTATTTACTAATCCGATCGCTTAATCGCAAGACTAAATAAATATACTCCCTGCAAATATAATTGCAACATGTGTCGATAAATTAACGCGGTACCTGTATACTTCGCGCAAATTCTTATCTAAAGTATAATGAAAAAGGTTTTGTTGCGTTTAAAGCCCCTTGCCGTCTTCAGGGGCCCGCAATCTTCGTCGCAGCTACCTCAAACAGCCCGCCACGAGGGGCGTCTCGAATCGCGGGGCGCTCCGGAGGCCGGACGCACCCTTGCGCCTCTCATCTCGGCCCGAAGGGCCTCGACGAGAAGCGAAGGGGCTCCGCCCTCAGGGGCGAAGGAGCCCCGCGGCACCGAGACAAACTCGAAGCATCCGCGACGGAATATGCGTATACCTCCGCCGAGGGGGCGATTCTTTAACTTCGACCGCTCATATGACGACACCAAAAAGGAGGAAACCTCAAAACGAGAGGGAAAACAATTAAAACATGATGAACTTCGTTTAATAAATTTTATTTACCATTTTGTGATACGGCAGACGATCACGACGCAGAGGCTTGATGATGGGAACGTAGCGCGAAATTAACACGACTGGTCCCCAAGGCGCCCAGAAAAGAACAGAAAGAATTTGCTCGGCCTACGACCCTTAAGAACGGTTGAGGTCCGAACGCCAAATTAAACGACCCGCTTTGACGACCAAAAATCGATATTAAACGACGAAATTAATTAATTTATTTTTACAATCAATAAAAACAATCGCAAATTATTCCCACGCTACACTCCCCCCGACTTAAGCAATTGAATCGTCCCGATCAATCCAATCCCGTGCCTCGCAATCGTGCCGCATATAAAAAAAAAGAAAAAAAGAAAAAAAAAGCGTCCCTGCCCGACTTAACAAAAGTCACAGCATTTGCTTTACGGCCCGAGAAATCAGGGGTAAACTTTGACCGTGACCATAAAATAAAACAAGTAGTATTTTTATTTACAAAAACAAGTTAAAAACATATGAAAATGAAATATAGATCCACAGTAGTAGGATCTTTCAAAAGAGAAAAGAAAATGTTTCTGATGTTCCTGTAGAAGTCCTGTTAGAACCTTGCTGCTCCTGCAATGAAACCTTCATGAGTCTGTTCTTTACATTTCTTAATTTAACAAAAGAAAATACAGTAAGCTTTATCATTCATCACGACGTCCGTATCGCTACGCGACGTCTACGCGCGTTAGCCTGTTTGGCGATGAAAACAATCATCCCTCCGAACCGGCACTCCCTTAGAAGTTTACGTGGATGACTAGTTTAAACAAAACTACTTTCTCCTCGACCTTGACTTATCTAATTTGCAACATCAATAGATTCGTCACCGTGTCCTATCGCGAGATATTTCTTTGAATAAACCAGAACAAAACAGAAGAATAAGAAAAATAGACAACGAATAGACAGAAAGCTCCTTCTCTGGCACTGCGTACTCCGTGATTCCATTGCAGCTCTACTTCTCGCGATCGAAAACTATCGTGCGAGGCCTAGACAAATTCGAACAAATGCAAAACAACCGAAACAATAATGCTAAACAACCATATTCAGCTAGTCACTGTCGCCGCCATCCTGTGTCGTAAAGAAAATAATTTAACTTCATTTAATTACGTTCGTCGCGATGCCCCTTGGTACGTGAAGTATCACCTTACTGCGCGAAACTGAAGGTTTCGGCTGCCAACCCTACATCACCGGTCACGACGGTGCCTCTTAATAGGATAGGGAAGGCAGCGATCAAATCCACCGAGGTGGTTCGATCCGCCCTGATCTGGAAGACCCATAACAATTATCGCGGCGGATTTCCCGTCGCCAGCGTCTATTGTTGCTTCCATTCAAGTACCCTTACGCGACATACCACCAGCCTGGCGGGATCTCCCGCCCGCCAGCGCCTGGTGCTCATCCAGAGCGTCGCAACTAAAACTAAACAACCACATGCTACCAGCCTGACGGCATCACCAGCTCGCCAGCGCCTGGTTCAAAGCATTGTGGCCCACAATAAATACTTCACGAACCATGGTTCTCCGACGACCTTATTATTCAAAAAAAATCAAAATTACCAAATGACTTGCTTCTAAACAATTACAACACTCTTTACGAGAAGCTTACAAAAAAAGAAACAAAAGCGACGACAATAAAAGCTGTTCTAAACGATACCGACCGCTTGCAAAGGGTATCTCTGGGACTGTACCTGAAAATTTCATACAATTCACCCTGCAACATCTGGCATTATCTTTAACAATATTCAACATATTTTAAAACCTAAAATAAATTCGAACGACATGCATATAATACATACAAAAAAAAATGCAACGCCGTTTACAAACCAAAATACCACGAATCGGCAAGACAAAAAAAACCCGGTTGATTACAAAATACCTAGCGCCCCGAGCCCTGCTTGATAAAGCGGATGGGATTTTCCCATGCCTTGAAGTACCGCTATCGGCCCTCAAGATAAGAAATATTTACAACTATAGAAATCCACAATTAACTCTTCATCCATCGCAAAAGACAAGCTTGATGACGCTTTATAACCATTATAGTTTGATATTTTAATCACACCATGCCGATCGCTTTATACTACAACTTACATTATCTATTGCGCGACAAACCCTAAAATATTATAAACAACTTAAAGGTCACGCATAAAAATTATTAAGAAAATATTTACAATGCCTCGCGGATTACCCGCGAGATACCTGACCAAGGATTCCTGTCATTACAAACTCCTCGTTCTGATGACGGCCATCCTTGTGACGCTGCAGCTCAAGCTATCGGGAAGCTCGTGCTGCATCTCAGGTGGTGGCGCTTTCCAGCGACGCTGCGTCTGCCTCCATAGGCCACGTGGTCGGCTGGAAATAAGCGCCTTCCATGGCGCCTCAGCTTCTCCCGCCGCAGACGATGCGCTCAGGGGGCGCATTCCTAGGGGCGTCGAGCTGATCTCGGCGTCCGGTGGTGACGCTAGCGTGCGTCGAACCATATGACGCCGACGCGTCCAACATGGCGGCGTTGCCACGTGCTCGCCTCAACATTTTCTGATGATGCGCCATCGTCGTCGTCGTCGTCCTCCTTGACAGCATTTCGGCGTCGTCTCAGTCGAAGATCCCAGTCTTCTGACACCAGTGTTGCGTTTAAAGCCCCTTGCCGTCTTCAGGGGCCCGCAATCTTCGTCGCAGCTACCTCAAACAGCCCGCCACGAGGGGCGTCTCGAATCGCGGGGCGCTCCGGAGGCCGGACGCACCCTTGCGCCTCTCATCTCGGCCCGAAGGGCCTCGACGAGAAGCGAAGGGGCTCCGCCCTCAGGGGCGAAGGAGCCCCGCGGCACCGAGACAAACTCGAAGCATCCGCGACGGAATATGCGTATACCTCCGCCGAGGGGGCGATTCTTTAACTTCGACCGCTCATATGACGACACCAAAAAGGAGGAAACCTCAAAACGAGAGGGAAAACAATTAAAACATGATGAACTTCGTTTAATAAATTTTATTTACCATTTTGTGATACGGCAGACGATCACGACGCAGAGGCTTGATGATGGGAACGTAGCGCGAAATTAACACGACTGGTCCCCAAGGCGCCCAGAAAAGAACAGAAAGAATTTGCTCGGCCTACGACCCTTAAGAACGGTTGAGGTCCGAACGCCAAATTAAACGACCCGCTTTGACGACCAAAAATCGATATTAAACGACGAAATTAATTAATTTATTTTTACAATCAATAAAAACAATCGCAAATTATTCCCACGCTACAGTTTTAATATTTTTTTTTTCCTATTTCCATTATTTATGCATCGAATGCAAATTTGATTTTTCAGTTTGTAATAGCTTTATATGTGTGTCAAAAATGGATGTCTGCATTTTAAAGCGCGCAATTAACTCAATTTTAACGGCATACATTCTACTACTAACATTCGCCTACGCCAAATCGCATATACATCCTTCAATTATTCAATTTGTAGCAACCAAAATGGATTATGGCATAATGGCAAGGTAAAAAAGGTACAAAATAATTAGGAGGCAGACATTTAATGCCGCAGAGTAATTAAATGTTCCGCTCAAATGGCGGCCTTAAATTATAGAGTCCGTATGTGCTTTGGACTCAGACGAACCGAAATGAATTAATTACGAAATAATTTCGACCACTTAAAAAGATAAATAATAAAATTTGTCTGAGCACAAAGGTATGTTTGAGTTGTATTAAAATTATCTCCCACATCCGAGGAGCACAAACAAAATGAAGTGTATTCCATTTATATCGGTGTTAAACTTTATGATCAATTTCGCTCGGAATTCCAAGCCTGGCGAGGAGGAAAATTTACAATTTATTTCAATTTGTATGAGCTGGTGTTCCTTCGGCAACACCTGCTGTTTGCGTATGATAAATTAGGCGTTTCGATAGGCGGCTCACTCCAGGACGAGCATAATTCTTCCCTTCTTCCAGCCCAGAACACTTGATACCTGAAAGAAAAGCGATCACTTCTCGGGATAAAGGCAAAAATGCGATAATGGCCCCGGGAGGATACGATGCGATATTGAAATGTATTGTTTTTTCGGGAATGTTCCCCGTGAAATTTACTATCGAACATAAAACCTACGAGGGACGTGAGAATACAAATAATGAGACGTTGCCAGTATAATTATGTTGAGAGCAACATCATTTTTTCTCAACCCCATGCAAGCTCCCCAGAAGAGGGATGTTTTCTCGCTTTGAGCGAAAGAAAACATTTTTAAAGTTTTGTATGTCTCAGAGACGAACTTATATAATGGAATCCACATCACATTAAGAAATTTGTTCTACAAGCGTAAATTTCTCACACGCTCCCGATACGGGAAAAAACGTGATGTTCAAAAGGCTTCCTAGTAAAGGAAAATAAACAGGATTAAAATCAAGAATTCGCTTCAAATATTTCGGAGACATTTTTTTCTATCATATACTACATCCACTTGAATATAGATCAAATTTAAGTCGACAAATATCATATTGTACAAAACGATGCTTATTACAACACGGTTGATGAATTGTGACATATTTTTATACAAAACGCTTTTAGAAAAAAAATCAATATAAAAATTCGGGGAAAAATTGCATCAGCTATCATAAAATCTATTCAAAAAAATACTTCAAAATTCGCCGAAACTATGAAAAATAAAGTCAACACATCAGAGTAGATATTCAATGTGGATGACACGAGATTGTACTGGAAAAAATGCCCCGTCAAGGGATTCTAGATGGCAAAAGAAAGAATATGTTTACTCTTATGTTCTAATTCTTCAGAAGATTTCATAATTCAGCCATTGCTTATTAATTGATCTTTAAGCTCCCATCACTGAAAGGTTATGATACAATGAATTTCGAATGCCAAAAACAATTTTCATGGTATAAATGGACAAGGATTTAATGATGATTCAAGATATCTAAGAAATATTGGAGGATCGTATATTGAACGAAGAAGAATTAGTCGATATTTTTGATGAACCTAACATAATTAATGACTCAAAATCAGATGCAGCGAAGTAACTCTATATTTCTCAATAAATAACTAATAAGTTAGAATATTTTGTTATAGATCCTATAAAGGAAAAAGGGAAGAAATTCAAAGGGAATTACAAAATATTTCGGCCCCTTATCGTGAAA
This sequence comes from Stenopsyche tienmushanensis, assembly GCA_008973525.1. Taxonomy (NCBI): domain Eukaryota; kingdom Metazoa; phylum Arthropoda; class Insecta; order Trichoptera; family Stenopsychidae; genus Stenopsyche; species Stenopsyche tienmushanensis. Next base: position 1,105,867 of record WACJ01000079.1, read on the forward strand.
TACGTAAAGATTTATACGCTTAAAGGAAATAATTGCTTATTACAGAATTTTAATGGCTAAATTCTAAAATATTCCGACGATGAAACTCACAACCGATCTCAAAAAGGATTCAAACATATAGAATTATTTATTATATGTATGTTATAAAAGATTATTTAATAAATTTTTGATTAAAAAAATAAGATAAATCGATATTTTTTGGAACGTAAAGTCTATTTTTTGATGAATTTCCTACGTCGTACAATACTAATTTGTTTTAAATTACGTTTTTGTGAAACCATACAGATATGACCGTAATATACGAAGCTTAGGCGTATTAAATCTTGATAGGTAAAGTTAAAAAAAATCTTTCAAACATTTTAAAGTAATAATGTGTATGTATGTAAATAATTATAGATATATTTCAAAATTTAAATATAAAAAATAGTTTTGCTTGAAAACGCCACCAGTAAAAGCTCAAAGCAATATCTCTTTCCATATCCAAAGGGAATTGTTCAAAAAAAAAATATTTTGTAGGAGTATGGAAAAGTATTCTATTTTTATGATATTTTTTTTAAATTCAAAAGAGTTTTATCACGTGCATTTCCATGAATGCTTTCTTGCATTTTAAAAAAATTAAAACTATATCATATCCATATGGTTGGTAAAGCTTTTATGAAAAATGAGAAAATATTTTTTAAAAAAATATGTTATATAAGGATCATCATAAACAATTTTATATCAGACCAATGGACCGTTAAAAGGATAAAAATATAAAAGCGCAATTTGGCTCCCGCCCAAATTTAATTCTTCCTGTTGAATAGAACTTAGGCATCTAAAGCTCACTGCCAAGAACAAATACAAGTAATTCCGCATTTATTTAAAAATTCACAGCCTCCTTGTAGATTGTGCTTTCAAAGGCGCTGTTAATCAAAGTTTTAGTGGCTTCACTCGGATAATTTATTAGGCAATAAAGAAATTAATCAGAATAAATTCGGAGGAAGTGCTAAATTTACATGTCAAAAATAAACAAGGGCCCTCTCGGAGGGCGTTAATTACATGGAGCTCCGTCGAAGGATTTAATGTATAATATAGTATTCCTTCGCAACTACTCCTTCTTATTGATATCAATATTCATAAGATTGAAAGTACTTGGAGGCATCAACCATGAGCCTCCGCTGAGTCGATGTTAATAATGAAACTTTCCAATGAGACTGAATTATTACCGCCGAAATAACATTAATTCCAATATGGCGCCGTTATAAAACTCATCCAGAATCATAATTTGAATGAAATGCTTTACCAAATGTTAGAGACAAATGTCTGCATCTTAATGATCATCATTCTGTTAAAAAAATATCAACCTACTATGATATCTTTTTAACAGAATGATGATTTTAAATTCTCATTTTCAAACATATCTTAATATATTTTTTTATTTGTAATAAATCAATATCTGCAGATTAAACCCATAGGCACCAAAACACATATACTTTAGAAAATATTGAGCATTTTTTGAAAAATCGATACAGGGAACTGTTGTCTATGTCAAGTAAATCTGTATTTAAGTGAAAAATATAGTTTTAGTAGCAAAATTAAAGGTTCTTTATTTATTTCCGTAAACTTTGGAGTTTATGAATTACGTAATTAATAAACATATTATCCTTCTTATATACTCAAATTCTAGATCTAAAATCTGATTGTATGAAAATAAACATATAAATTGTGAGAACTTTTAAGTACTTTGAGTCTTATATTATAAAACCAGTATCATTATAATAAAATAAAATTAGTTGTCACCCAAGAGATAAATTAGTAAAGAAAAAAACATTTACATGTAGTTCAAATTGTAAAATACTGTATTCTCTTTTAAATGTATATTTGGATTAAAAAGTTTCTTTATTAGCTGCCAGGGGACTGTTTAATTGAATTTAATAGAAATTAACCACAAAATATAATTAATTTATGTTATTCACGAGAATTTTCGTGACCCGCTGTTAGCGTGTTGATTTGACTTGAGTAATCAGTTTTCACATTATTATGTATTAATCCACAATACTAAATGCTTCATTTTTGAAACTGAAAATTAAAACTATTTAACATTTATCAACTGAAAATTAACATTAAAATATCTTATATATATTGTATAGATTTCAAAGAGCAAATTATATCAATAAAATGGATAATAGAAGAAATGCATTCAAGATTCCTTAAGATATTGATCCTTTAGTAGGAAAATATAAATATGAGATCTTTTTTAAGACCTTTCACCTTCAAGCCTCAATGTACAAGTGCTCTTTCTGAATAGTGGAGGGGAGATCACAGGCCCTGGGATAGTACTCCTTTAGGGGTTAATAAATACGCATATTTTTTATTGAATTAATTTGAGTTCATATTTTTTTCACTACTCAAACAATATATTCTTAAAACTTCTTAAGATCTTATTATAGTGTTTTCTGTAAATATGTTTTACTTAATGAGATTTTTGAAAACAGAACCGCAATGTCGACCTATATGCTAAAAAAGTTTTATTCTGAGGTCCGCTTCTACGTTAAGTTTTTTTTTATTTATTTTAATTTTATATCTATCAATCAATACCGTATGTTGAAGTACTTTATTTTCAAATGCAAGGTAATCAGATCTGAGAAGTAACCAAAAATGTGTGTATTCAGTTTTATCGCATTATAAGAGCTATATCCAGAAAGTAAGTGTACTGTGACAATAACATTTCGTGCAAAATAATCATTTTGGTCGAATTTCTGCCTTAGGGAGAGACCATCAATGTATAACGATATTATGAGACCCTTAAACATCTCAAAAGAAGCATTTAAAGCAAAAGGAGGTGAATGCTGACGAAAAGAATGTGCGTATTGCAACAACGCCCGTCTTCACACAGCCTTAGCCACCAAGGCGCTTTTGGACTTACTTGGTTGGGATGTTTTAAACCATCCCCGCCCCCCATATTCCCAACTTGACGCTTTCAGATTATCATATTTTCTTCTTCCCGCAAGAACACATGGGTGGAATTTCAAACGACGAGTAAGGGCAGAAAGAGGTTCTGAAATGGGGAAAGGAGCTGGCGGGAGAGCTCTTCGAAATAGGTATAAAGAAGCTTGTGCCACGACTAACCATATGCATTGAACGGAATAACGATTATGTAGAAAAATATTTAACAAGTGTATCAACAATATTCTGTACTTTTTTTCAAATACGCTTTTTCTAAAAAATATATAAAAAATTAGTACACTTAATTTCGGGATATTCCTCTTAATTCCACAAGAATATCTTGTTCAAGCATAGATAAATGTTTATTTGTCTTTATTTTAAAAAAAAATATGTCGATGCAAATGATTGCAATCGGAATAAAACATATTTCCTTTAATATGAGCTAATGAGATGAAATGTCCCAAATACACATCCCTCAACAGATTAAACTAAGTGTAGTCATAACTTCAGCGATGAGAAAATTTTAAGCGATGTTGAAAGCAGTGCTGAATTATTCCCCCGGAAGCCTTCATTAGGGTTGTTTCGCAGAGGACCAAGCCGGGAATAAGCATTCATTGTCGATGTGCGGTCTGTGAGCGAGCTGCGGTCCGAGTTGGTCCAGGCCGCAGATTCTCTGCAAAGCAGGCCACACGTCTCCATTTTCACACCACATCTCCTGCAGGAACAATGCTGCCGGAGATTATCTGTTAACATACACCAAACTATCGGCAAACAACCCGATACAATGGCAGGAGAGTGTGGTGTTGCTTTACTTCATTATAGCACACAGAAACGAATGCTGCTAACTAATTAAGAATTCGCAAAAGCAATCATATTTGCACCGGGCGAGCTTTGTGGCGAATAACTAGAAGATGGATCGACCAACCTCCATGATATACAACCAGTATATACCATCATAAAACGTATTTCAATAATATACACACAAATGTTATCGCTCATTAAAATTTAAACAAAAACTACTGTTGAAGAAATATCTTTAAAATGTCTATGCCCATTATCTTCAATATATACATATAAATAAAACAAGAATCTACTTAGTTCTAGTCAAACTGATCTCTAGCACCTACTAGTGAACGTTCAAGCTGTTAGTAATTATTTTGTAACCAAACAGAGAAACTATCTGAATATTTGCGTAAGAGAAGACCTTCATTCCTTTCTTACAAAAAAATATGAAAATATTTTCATGTATAAATCCATCCTAATCTATTTATAAAATATTTTTAAAAAGCCGAAACAATTCATTTAAATGCTTTCCATCGGTTTTTAATCAGATTTGTATTAATTCCGCCGCTAGTAATTTTGTCCCCAAACCCAATATATAAACCCCATCCGATACAATACAGTATGCTGTGTGGTCACACTAATGGTTTCTATTGTGTCTGCTGATGAAACATGGTATGCTTCATTTTGCTTATTTCGCAATTGATATCCACCCCTAACAATATGATAGTCGCACGAACCAAACTTATGCGCCATCGCGTGGCAGCCATCGGAACCATGAAATTGCATCGAGGGGTACAATATATATATATTATATGAAACTATTTTGAATTATTATAATAATTCTATACAGGAAATTCATCTTAAATGTTTGAAAATATTACACTTTTGGTATTAGATCTATTATAAAAAAGATCTGGGCTTAATACTTAAAACTATTTAAATTCGATCACATATCACTATTAGTCGATAAATTGGGAAGCAATTGAAGGAAGCAATAGCTCTCATTAACTTTCACCTGTCGTTACAAAACTATATATTTGATTAAAGTGACATTAGAACTATTTACCTTGCAATATATTTTATTTTTACTCCAAGGCATGGAGATTTAAATAAAAATAAATAGAAAATAATTAAACTTTTGATGAAAATATTTTTAGAAATCAATAAATCGACTTGTTCTTCAAATGATAAATTAAAACAAGTAAAAGTTTTCGTAAGGAATCAACATCTTCACAAATCCCTATTCGCTGACCTTATTCGACAATGTCTTCGGCGCAAACTTTCAAGCAATAATCTGAATCGATCTTAATTACGCGACTACAAATTCAAATAAATATAATGGTCTCGGAAAGTTTGAAATTATTGTGATCAATTTTACTTGCGCAGATAATCAGAAGCTACGGCGGATTTGGGAGAAGAGGAGACTCTGGAACACCTGCTCCCTTTGTCATTCCAACGCTAAATACGAAAACTTGTAAAACTCACAAGAAAGCTCTAAATAATTCAAATATTAAGCCCCGGCCTTCGTATATAATTTCCCTGAAATCGGCACTGCTTTAAAAATAAATTCGTACATCCCTACTCAATAATTATAGGGGAGCCTGAAAACGCGGCGCGCCCGTAACGCTCATGTATGAGCGCAATTTGCATTTAAATCATTTGATTCAGTTTTTATGGCAAAAAATATTACATTCGTTCTGCATGATTCAAAAGACGTGATTTCACTATTGAAAATGTTCATCAGAAAATATTAATTACTTCTTGCCTGCACAGTCCGTATGCAGAAATGCAGAAAGACATACCTGAAACAAACCAAGAAAAATATATTATTATTTTATACGCATATTTAAACAGAGCAAAACTCTTCAAATTATATTAACCATACAAAATTAAATCTTTCATCTCTTAAAAAATATCCTATGGTGATATGGTATTCAAGTACACTCTAACCTCTTTTTGTGCGAAAATCTTTTATGCGATTTCGAAATTATGCGGTTTTTTTAGGCAACTTTTTTTTTATTTCATAAAGAGTACGTATGAAGACCGATCCTACCATAATGAAATCTTTTAACGCGTTTTACTCGAAAGTACTTTTTTCAACACGGTTGACATAATATCTCAAGTTTTTGTTAATTAATTTACTTCAAACTGGATATAAATCATTTCTATATAACCTTCTATTATTCCTACCAGATTTATGTAAAAAAATAATTTTTAACTACATATTTAAAAAAAATTAAAACTGAAAAAATAAGACCAAAAAATTGTTTATTTTTGCACACTTTTTTTAAACAGTTGCCATTTTGTGATTTTTTTGGTTAGAGACCATAGTAATATCTTTACTAATTATGAATTATATTGTTGGAAAGAAAAAATCAACACAAAACCATGATGACAATGACACTGGGTCATATCGAAAATTGCAACGAAAATTATCATAAAGCGATGGTAGTTTGTAATTAAAATAATTAGTATTTCTCCATTAAATGTCTGGCATTTAAGATGCCAGATGTCAGATATTCTTAAAATTTTACCAAAAATGTTATTGTTTTTTATTAACTTTTTTGTGCGATTTTGGATATATTTTATATGGCTGTTTCAAAGTTATGCTGTTTTTAAAATCCATAGATCGCATCATAAAGTCATAGCTTTTTTGTACGACAAAAAAAAGTTTGAAATTATGTTTTGAGCGTTCACATGGATGCACGACAAACGATACTTTATTAATATTTTCGTTTAAAACTATATTTTTAAAAAATATATACCCACAAGTATTTTCATTTAAATGGAGTTTGTAAAATCATCTCCAATACTAATTTCATGTAACAATTATTTATTTTTCTTTTTAAAACTTTGTATGCGGGATTCACAAAAGTATCAAAACATATTTGTTATTTTTATTAATCTTAAAATTAAATTTTATACATTTTGAATTATAAAAATAACAGTACATCAACACACATCTTTCTTTAGTATTTTATTAATTTCACTTAGACACGCTTAGTTTAAGTTGCATTTTATTCACATTTATACACATACCAGAATAATAATAATCCATATAACTTTACGAAAGTTACAGATGTATTTTTTGTTATCAACGTTAACCCGTTGATAAGTAATAGCGCATATATGCGATCAGACTCGAGTGATTAAAGTAAAGTAAATTAAAGACGGAGACGGGCGTCTTGCATCTTATCATACACTCGTTTATCAATGGCATGGTTGTACTGTAAAGACGTTTAAATATTCTCAAATATCCATAGCGCCTCATTTTCAATTCTAATACAATACCATTATTTATTCTAACCATTATTTCAAACATTGCGTCAATGTTCTCTTTTATTCTTATTTCACATTTCAATTCAATGTTAGACCTAGTTTTACAAACACAAATAATCACTTGATTTTGATTTCATATAGAATAAAATAGAGAGTCATTACATCAATCATCAACAGATGATGACAAAATAAACATTAAAATCATAATGGAATTTGTCAGTATCATGTTAAAAACTATTATGTATGGGTCTTCTTAAAATTATAATAAATAGTAGAAATTTGAAACGCTATTGTATTGATCGGCCCGAATTTATCAATTCCAAGCTTCATCAAATGCATTATTTTGTTACAAAAACTGAAGACTCACATGTGTATTGTTTGTGTTTACGCGAATAAATTATCGAGTATTGTGTGCTATCAACAGTGTTAAGGTTCATTTATTGACATACAAGCTTCACTCACGCTGCGCGGTCTCAGAAGAGAAAATTTAATTTAATATAAAATTAAGTAATCAAAGAGTTAAATGAGCAAAAAAATCACAAAGAAGAGATTAACTTTTCCCGCATTCTGTGAGTGACAGCGAACGATGGTGATTCTTTGCTCCCGCAAGTAATGTGTTGTTTATTATCAAATTTTAAGGATTAAGCCCAGACTTTCATAATGAAAGTCCGGAATTTTAACAACAAATATACTAAAAAAATTGGCAATCAACCGATTTTTAAGAGTGTTTTCTTTGTACAAAAACTTGGATGTTTCGACGGCTACAAACCGATTTTCCAAAGTGTTTCCATTAACAGCAATCGCCGCCCTTATTAATTCAGTCCGAAACTTTTTCTCCACAACTTTCCCAACTGTGGTCCCCAGACTCGGAGCGTTTATATTTTATTTACGAAGAAACCATAAATTTCAAATACGCAAATGAATCTGGGTAGAGGGAAACATGCAAATGAGTGGGCCATGCCCGTTGATTTATTCCGTCTGCAAAAAGACACGACCAACATTTGTATGCGGCCCGCTGCCTCACATTTTTGCGCCTTCTTCCTTATTTTTTTACGACCCACCTACTCATTTTTGTGCACCCATTTTAACTTTTACACAGCACGTACGTACGTACGTCCTCCCCGGAAAATTTTCCGGTTTAGAATTTTTACGCCCCGGGCGAAAAGAACCACGTGTCGTCTAGACTTATGCGCCGCTCGTTGTTGTTATTTATAAACCGCTTGAATAAATAAAACTCCAATAAAACACCTCAAACTTTGAACGCAAACACAAAACAATCGTGGTTGTCAAATAAACAGTACTTCGAAAGACCAACACTTTATAAATGCCCATTTTGATTTGTGCAAATAAAAATGCAAAACGATCTAAATTTTCAAAATATATTTCGGCCAATAATTTTATTTAAAAAAATTATATAATATTTACAAACTGTACAACTAGGCAAAGTTATAAGATCTATCTTAAAGATATTTGAAATTTGTCAAAGTTTCAAGCCGCAGTCTTGCGCACGCGTAGTACGTGTCTTCTCCAAGACAATCCGATATGTCAAAATAGTAACAGTTGGTAACCGCTTTTCTACAAACCACAAAACACGACCGTCAGATTTAGATTATCCGAAACCACTTTGACAGCTTGAATGATCCATGAGAAAATTTACTCGGTTCGATGTTATATCAGGACTAACCTAATTAAAATCATCTGAAAGGCGGAGAGATATACGAGTGGCTTAAATTGAAACAATTAATTAGATGAATTTGTACTCCAATCTCCAACATCATTCATCAAATAACTTCAGAACTATCAAACAAAACGAATGCCTTTAACAGAACGATTTTCGCGACTTCCCAGCAAAGAAGAATCAATTGAAATCAATATATTCCATTGAAACTTCTTATATGAATGTTAAAATCAAAGCAATCCAATTATAAAATTTAAATCCCAATAATCATGTTACTTTTAATTGTATCTTTCCATGTAGGTTAGTTTTATAAAATTCCGTCATTTCTGACACCAGTATAACTTTTTATTTTACTTGAGCATTCTACTTTACATTAATCAACACTGATCAACTATCTATTTTTTAAAAATTTATATTGAATTGTTTAATCCTTATTTTCTTCGTCATCGCTTAAACATTGAGCTGACCCAGCCGAACTAACCTCGCAATAAAATAAAGATAACAATATTTTCGACCAATTGTAAAATTTAAACAACACACACACGAAAATTGATTGAATCGCGATGCGCTTTTTCGCCATGTCAGCGGTCCGAAAAGCGGACCAGTTGGACATACAGATATTGTTTGTCCTTTTATATAGCATTTTGCACTATTTTCGGGAATAAATGCATACCTGAGGCCTTTTTTGACCTGCACAATCATGAAAACCCACTCAGAGGCTAACTTACAAGGGTGATTCGCGGTGAACGAGATCGTAATCGAATTTTTCTCCCACTCTTAAAAACTACATATTTATTTATCTTACTAATTTATGCTACTATCTTAAAATGATCTAAAAACTCGGCCTTATTGTTGTAAAATATCGCCGAACATTAAACGCGGCACCCATCTTGCGCACAGCTTTCTTGTGTCCAAATTTTCGGTCAATATTTGGTGTATAGTATTTTTTGAAAGGTCTACCATATCTGCTAGCTTGCGCACTTACATTCTATGGTCATCCAATACTATTTTGTGGATTTTATTCACCATTTTTGGGGTGGTTACCTAATTTGCTCGAGTACTGTACTGTTCGTCTTCGTAGCTCACATGGCCTCATCTAACCTTTCCTTTACCATGATTTATTTACTACAACTCGATTCTAATAAAAGAAAAATTGATATGAAATATAATAGATACGGGGTTCAGAATTATTCAAATTTTCATATGGTGTACTAAATACATATCATGGTAGTGCGTGGGCTTTTTTTTACTTAGTATTTTTTTTAAATAATAACAGTTATCTATACGTTAAGTTGGGTACTTTTGGGAGGGATGACTATAGACAATGAGGACAGACGATGTAATTGTTAATTTGACACATTGCATCCGAAGGAATACAGAAAGATTTCACTGTTAATCTGGCGAATTGCATCTAAAAAGACAAACAGCGGCTTTGCTAGGGGATGCCATTTCGGTAACGCTACAATTTAATATTTTTTTAATAACACGTTATTTAATTTTTATACTAACCACTTTGTATTGCGAATATCACATGTAGTCTGGCGTTTTCTTGGTCAAAAATTATGCCCTTCTCTTCCAATAAATGGGTTCCTTTATAATACATTTCTGGATGAATTTGGCTAATTTAAGCATATTCAATAAATACTTCTGTTATAAATCAAGTGACACCTAAATAAAGCCCTTTGACATCATTTACAGCTTATGAATATGCCTTAAATTGTTCATCAATTCAATCTAATTCATCTTCAAGGGATGAATTCCTATCAACTTATACAATACATTTGAATATTTACGCCATATTTATCATTGTATAGCAAATATGTATTAATGAACTAAATTTGAATAAAAGTTATCAAAAAAAGTAGTCATCCTAATAATGTCAATGTCGAATAAGGGTGAAATATCGCGTATGAATTGAATTATTCAACAGGGTTTATTTCATCAAGCGTATCGTTCGTTTATCTCTATAATGACTAGATCGTCCATAATAAGCTTGATACAATTTAAGGATGGAAAAACGAGAAAATAAATAGAAATGTATAGGCATGGGGTGTATTCGACAAAGCTCTCGGTTGACAGGTGGAATCAAATCTGTGCTGAAAATGCGAGCATGTCGTGAGGATATCCATTTTGGCAGGGAGTCATTATGTCGTTACGGGGCATAATGTAGGTGTGTAGGGGTTGTTAATAAAATGTCGGCGAGTCGCCCTCCCTGAGGTTATTAGGCGTCAGTAATTAAAGTCGGGCCGCAGCCGAGTGATTAAGGCGCCGGCGTCGTATGTCAAAGGATCGGAATAACTCATTCATATCACGACGGACTCTCGCGGCTATACCACACAAAAGTGCAAAAAATGACCAGTATTTCCTGGGCAAAAAATAATTAAGAAAATTCTCAACGACTAGAAGGGGAATATTAATTAAATAATTAAGAAATTTACAACAAGGAGTTGTAATTAAGCTGTCCAAACGGGGTAGACCTAAGACCATACGCTTAAATAGGGTCGGACTTTAAAGTCGTATAAGTGACATTAAGGAAAAGGTTTTAAATTTATACTATATCTTAATTAAAAAAGATGAAAAATAGTATGACGTATCATTTATATAAATTAATTGAATCATTTGTGCAGCCAATTTTAAGCTGAGGATTAATATTATATTAGTGGATTGTTCGATAATTAGTGGATAGATAAATTTTACTCATTTAATAGGATATTTGCTACCATGAATTAATCCAATTATTTTGATACAGTTGTTTATGATCACTATGTGAAATATCGACCGGAAAAAATTGCAAACACATTCTAGTCCGCTGTGTTTGCATAAAGTGTTGCTTGAATTCCGCACAAATTTATATAATATATACAGGATTTTTTGCACATGGACCGACACAATTTTTTTGCGAGTTAGTGGAATATTTTGCTATATTTTACACATAGACCCTATGTCCTAAGTGTTAAAGATTGTCGAATTTTTTTTTAACATTTTAAAAAAATCCCCAAAATTTCAAATTTGCGATGCATCTAAATAAATAATTATTGTATGCAATTGGTTTAAAGAAAATTAGTTCTATGCTTCCAAAGTTACATAAAATGTTCAAACGAATGAGAAACTTCTAAAATCTCTAAACAAAAAGCTAACAAGTATTTTAAACTTTGTTTAGTTTTAAAAGGTTTTCTTATCTAGAAAAAAAAATCCTTTTTAAAAATCGGTAAAATTAGATTGTGTATATTAATTTTTGTGCGTCAAAAGCTCAAAATATAAAAAACGCGTTTTGCGTGAATAAGCCTACAAGAAGACGCGTGAAACACGCGCTTTTAAGTGAGCGGTTCGGAATGAGTTAAAAATTTTGATTTCCCAAAATTAATATGAACTATTAGTTAGAAAAAAATTGATCGATTTGATTAAAATGGCAATTAAAATTTATTGAATATTTACGGAAACCATTAATTTAATTTGATCCTTGGTAAATAATCGAAGAATTGTCATAGAAACCCTTATCTTCGCGGTACACATTGCAAAAACATTTTAAAATTATTGATAAGGTATAGAGTATTGTGATGCCGCACAAACTATAAACATTTTGGTTTTTAATGCAAAAAAATATGTATATCTTTAAAATATATAAAAGTCAAGATTATCGCTTTTATGATGACTTATCTAAAAGAAACAATGCAAAAATTATCCCTAATTAAATTTTGAAAATTCAGTGGTTCTGTAATACCCTCCAAACTCCAAAAATTTGAATAATATGTTTATTTTCAGCTGTTTTAGAGCATGTTATTTTATTGCAATATATCTATCGCATCAAACATGCAATATTGCACGTCGTCTGAATCTTCAAAGAAGCTCAAATTATCACCCTTAGAACATATATTACAACCTCTCCACAATATCCGTCAAAGAGTTTTCTACATAAATGAGCTTTATATTGGGGATTTTAATTGGAGAGTCTACTTCATACAAACCTATTAATCTGCCGCCAACTATGTCAACTATGGATTAATATTATGAGGTTGGTTATTAAACTAGCATAATAAAAGTTCGATTTCGAATACAGATTTTCATCTAAATTTAGAAAACTTGACACCACATGATTAATCATCACAAACCAGATAGCCAATATAACAAAGTATATTCCTTAAAAATAATCTGAGCAAATCTGTCGATCTTGATATCTAAGTAAACAATATAAAAATCTTTTGAAATTACATCTATAATTACGTAGAATTTCTCGGAAATAATAAAACTAAAAATAAAATTAAAAATTCAATCATGATTTTTTTATACTTGTTACTTAAATGTTTGAATAAATTATATCATATTTTATGCATTATATTATAAGCTTTATAAAAATTCTTATTTTATCTAATTAACACCAATTATAAAAAAGTTATAAGCATTCATATGAAAGTCGCACGGAATTGAAAAGCGCCATAAATGCCCTAATACTGCGAAACCCTGAGTGTTCAATATAATTCAATCGTAAGAGGACAGAACTTATTCTACAACCTAATTTACGTATTACATGCAGACATATCAAATACACCTGCGACGCTTTCTCATAACAATGTATAACGAGACGTGATTACGTCGCTTAAGTACGCAATGCGAGACATCACGCAGATAGTTCTGAAAGTTACACGACATGCAGACAAATAAAAATACAAGGGATTCTATAATTAAAAATAAGCTTGCAGATTTTTACTAAATACTAGAAATCAAATCATATCGGTATTTCAGGGTCTGGTAGCTGAGTGTGTTACAGTACTATGTTATTATTTTGAGATCATATTTCAAGTTTAATTCCATTGAGAAAACCTATAATAGCTACATAAAAATGCAAAAGCTATTTCCATCTGACTAAAACTAATTATATTTTTCAGAATACATGTCTCAATGTTTTATAAGTTTTCACTGCGCTTGTATAATTTAAATATTTATAAGCAGGATAATTGAAATTCGCGATGCAAATCCAAAGAAGTTTTACTTGTAGAATGCGTGCTACATTAAATTCACGATATTCTTTTGTGAACTTTGTAAATTTAATATTTCTCGTATCGCTTTCGTTAATGAAGATGGTAGACTGCTCTTTATGCAAAACTTATGCAACTGTTCCTAAATTATCTTCCAAGAAATGTAGAACTGAAAACTTTGCCTTATCATTTGCCTCGTCTCTATCGAAATTATCCACAATGAAGAGAGTAATTTATACGAATGGACTATCATAATGTCACCAGTGATTAGTGAGTCATTGTGATGCTAAATAAAGTATTTAATAAATTTGCTACCCTTTTCAATTAGAATTCGCTAGAACTCAGTCATTTTTTATGGAACCTAATAAAATTAACCATTTTTCTTGATGAAACTTCATCTCCGCATTATAAATGAAGGCTGAAGAAAAACACATATTTTTTCCTATTATTTTTATGACTGTGTGTAGGGATGGTAGCAGTCATAGTGCCAATTATATAGACACTTTTTTTGTATCTGACCTCGTTAGCAAGGGTGGTGCGAGGGTAAATAAAGGAGAATACAAGAAGGGCAAGTTATAATATGATCATTTTTCAGCAAGAAAATTTTACTTAATATATTGCTTTAATTATAATACGTAATATGCCGCCAACGAAATTCTTCTCGCCTTCATATAATTTATATGAAATTTCAGCAGAAATATTTTTTGCATTTAAATTATAAGACAAATCCACATATTGGGTCATTAAATGATGAAATGGTCAATAAACAATTCCTGTTTAAATTGCATAAAATTGATATTAGATTATTAGACAAATACACTAAACATATATTTGGACAAATTGGTAATTGAATCGAATGTTTATCAGAATGATTGGTTCAACGATGAGGCGTCCTCGACTTTTTCGTCGTATCTCTTCATCAGATCCGTGTTGGCGGAATTCGATCGCTCTAATATGAATCCTCCACCTCTGAGCATCCTGTCCAAGGGTCTTCTTCCGCTTATCCTGCCGGAGTATCTGTATCTTTTGTTTGTGAGAGGACTTTGGCTTAAATCTGATGCGAATCGCTTCCTTTTGTTCGAAAGTAACAGAGCATCCGGCGAAATGTTCTCATTATTTCCTACAATATTTGTATATATTATATTAATATATTTACAAAGGTATTTTCATAAAATACGGCTTATGGAAATATAACACAAAAGGCAGACGCTCAAGTTCGCCCATTAAGAAATCGATACAGTTGTCAGCACCATACTTAAAGTCCATGACAAAATAAGTCAAAATTTCAACAGAAATGTTATAAAATATCATTAAAACGCAAGATCTTTTTGATTTATAATAAGCAATTAAAATATATTAAAATTATTACATTACGGTCCATTTTTCTGAACATAATTGATCTGAAGAATCAAATAAATAGGCAAGTAAGAGTACCTAAATCTAAATATGTTTTACCCTAAATTTTGACTTGGCTAAAATTTAAGCTGATATTTATTTATAATAAACTTAATAATATTTTATATTGCTTTGGAAATAATAAGAGCACCCTAATAATGAAAATTAAATTTTTGAGCTAAATACAGGTTATTTTGCACATGGGCCGACAATATTTTTTTTGTGAACTAGTGGGTATTTTGCTACGCTACGTTATGTATTTTTAATCTAAATAAATCATTATTTTACGCGATTGGTTGATTTAATTATTTTGCACGTCCCTTAATAAATCTCCCCACACAGAAATCCAGTGGTGTCAGATCTGGAGACTGTGCGAAACATGGAACAGGACAAGTCCCCAGGCAAATAAATCCGGTGGTGTCAAGTCTGGAGAACGTGCGAGTCACGGAATAGGGCTGCCAAAAGAATGAATCTACACATTGCTACAGTGACTTTGGAAGCTCAGAAGTAGTTTTATTTAAACCAATTGCATAAAATAATGTTTTTTTATGATTAAAACTACATTTTAATACACAAAAATAGTTATTTCGTGATATTACAACCGCAGATTAAAAAGCTACTACGATTTAATGATGAAATTTTTGGATATGGAATTTTGGATATTTTTTCAAAATGTTTAAAAAAAATCTATTTCGACAACCTTAGCACTTAAGACATAGGACGTGTAAAACGTAGCAAAAAACGCTCTCAATACTCAAAAATATTTTGGCAGTTCATGTGCAAAACTCTATGTATTTTCGTAATATCAAACAAACATCTACAAAATACACTAATTTATGCTCAAAATCTATTATTTTACTTTAAAATTAAATATCTTTCTAATACACGATGACTTTAAAGCTTATAACGTGTTATTATTAATTAATAATCATTAATAAAATGTTTAAAAATATACCTTGTGCTACTGCATTATTTTGATCACCCCAAATGGCCCATTTAACGCCATCTAAGAGCTTGGACCATATTGTCGTAGATTCGTTTTGCTTGACGTAATTTCTACCAGTTATTTTATCTTCAGGCGGACAACGTTCATCTACAGTCTTGGTAGATTCTCTGATTGTGACAACCTTTTTTGTTATGACAATCTTAAATTGGATTTCAGTACTGAAGTCTTCCGTGCAAAGAGCAGTGCTGATGGAGTCCTGGATCGAATTGGCAATTTGTCTTGGCAAGTCTTCAATGGTGGAAGAATTTGTATCGACTATTCCGCCAGTTATTGGGCTTTCAATGATGCAACTTTTATAATGATCCATATTTGTCAACTCTGCTTCCACGGGTGATACGACATCTTGTTCTGTTTTCGAATTGGTCGGTGGCGAATCTAGCGGTTTGGGGGAAATACTAAGATTATCGGATGTGGTTGGACTCTCTTCCTTAAAATTAATCGCTCTGGCCATGATGGTGTTTGGATCAGTCGATGGTGGAGTGTCGTCTGAATTCATCGCCTGGATTCTTTGACTCCTCGGCGTAATTAGAAATTTGGATTTTGCCTCGAAATTGTTTATGATTGCTTGGAACCTCGGTGTGCGATTTCTTTTCATGTGTGCTCTCGCCGGTGTAGAAGTCCTCTTCTGCTTTATGAACACTGTAAAATATGAAAAGTTTGTGTGAAACGAGCTCGTAACGAAGACGTGCTTCGCAAAATCGATTTTCAATATTACCGTTGGGCTTAACTTTGGCCATTTTGCGCTCATCTACTTGATCGGCAAATGTGACCTTCTTCCTCTTATCGCTTGTGTTGCTGATGGAAGGTGTGAAATCCTCAGACATTCCTTCATTAGGACTACCCTTATCACTGTGTATCTCATCATCGGGAGCGGATCTGTTCGGTGAGGATTCTGCATAAATGTTTGGCTTTTCCGAAATTATACAAGACTCCTCTTTGGCTAGGTTTGGGTTCGAGATAATCCCCTTTAATTCTTTCATTGCAGAATTGCTCGTGGAATTGGCGTCGATTGAAGATAACTGATTCGTGGACGTGACCTGAAACGAAACTTTGTAATAAATGTAATTATTTCAATAGGAACGTTGGATTTGGACAACGCTAATGTCGTTTGTTTAATTGTTTCAACCTTGGAGTCAACCTTTTTGGAGAAAGACCACGCAATTTGAAGATCCATTCAAAACTGAATTAAGCAATGATTTAAATTTTAATTGGATAAAAGTCAAAAAGTTCGATGGAAATTTAATTTTGATACTCCCTCAAAAATATTCTTCGTTTTTATTCAATCACTTGAACAATAATTTTTGCCAGGATGTCTGAATCTATTTAATTATTTGTATATAAGAATTAGCATATTAACTTAATATCTATAATTTTTTTTTTTAAATTTAGTAAAATTTATTATAAATTCTCAACCAAATTGTGAATTAATATTTAAAAATATTATAAAATACACAAGCTGCTAAAATTCTGTTATTTTCCCTGAAACTTTTTCGCACGAATCCTATATTAAATTTAAGTTTTCTCTTGCAACTAAACTCTAAAATATAAACATTAACTACTTTCAAAACTTTGGAATCATAATTACAGTAATAAAACACCTAACACTGCAATTCCATTTACTCAGAAATAATTAAAATTAACCAGTCGCCGCAAAGTTGTTTCAAAAATACAAAAATATTGCTATTTGTTCACAAACATAACAAAAATGTAGTAATATTTACAAAAACTCAAAACTTTCAAATTAAATACTATAAATTCATTATAATATATAAAAATATTATTTTTTCTCATTATACAAAACATACAAATCATGCTTGAATATTTTAGGAATATCAAGAATTAATCCATAATTGAAGAGAAAACAGCGTTATTTTTTTTAAATATTTGTCCACCAATCGACGCCCATTCTTTGGTCCAGGATAGACCAGGAAAGTCATCCCGAGTGAGAGGTGACCATCAAGTCAAAGCTTAGCTCGAAAAACCCTTTCTTATAACTCTTTAATACCCTTTTTTTTGACTAAATATTGCTAATTTTCAAATAAAATATATAATTAATGGGCGGATTCCACGAGCGTGATTTCCTGTGCATGGTTTTATTTATTAGCGTGTGATCACTTCACTGCAGTAATTCATGCTACTAAACCATGCACAAGAAACCACGCTCGTGGAATACGTCCTTAAGATGAGTTTTTATATTAAACTTGAATCAATATATATGAATGAGCTAAATTCTAGGAATATGAAAGATATGGTTGTAGTTGAAGTTTTCGATATATGATATTATGAACTATCATTTTTTTATCATTAGTTTTGATTTCCAAAAATATTATATATATATATTATCAAAAATCATTACCGGTGGTCCGCGAAAATATAAAAATAAAATTATCTTTACTTAAACAAGATATTTTCGTGAAATTATTTACAGAAAACTTTGTAAGAAGATCTATTTTGACCAACATTTGACTAAGATATATTTGTTTGTTTGAAAAATTAAGTTAAATATACCGAAAACCAAACTCAAGCAGACATACAAGTTTCAGCAAGGCATCATCATATTTTAGACTCCAGATTTGATTGTTGAAAAAAAAGCTATGTAAATGATCTTACAAAAGCATTTTTCTTCATAGTTAACGGTCTCAAAATGAACTGAAAACAAAAATGCCTTAAATAATGGATTAATTCCTGATACTCTTATCAATATGTACTAAAAACTTTAAAATATTAACAAAGCATGAATATAATTCATTCGTATTAATAATTACTTCATTTCACGGATAAAAAAATCTATAATTTAATCAAGACCAAAGTTTGCTCAACGAAACGATAACATTAATACTCGAATGCTTTCCAGCCGTTCAAGCAATTACCATCAGGTAAGTGGTTGTTGGATATTATTTTTTTGAAATTAAGTTGTACATATCCAAGACAAGTATTTATGTTATATCGTTTTCTTAACGAACTGATAAGCTTAACGTGTTCCGAAAATATTTATCACGCAAATGTCAAGAGCAGAATTTGTTCTAGTACACGATACATTGTATAAAATAATACTTCGCACGTACTAAGCACGCGTTTGTACTTCGACCATTCTATGGAATACGCAATAAAAAAAATGCGCAATGAAGATCTTATCAAAAATGTATTTTATCTCACAAAGTTCACCGTAATAAGCCGCCGCTAATACATCCCCCGGGAGTGCCGATTTGAATAATTCACACAAGGGTGATAAATGCAAGCACTCAAAGATTCGACGCAGACTTCCCAGAGGCTGAGCGGAGTGGCCTGATGAATACCGACAATAAAATCTTTTTATGGGGACATCCGTCACATAAATCTACCTTCTCATCTTCGGCTGGCGGGCTCTGTACTACATCAGAGTTCGGGCTATTGATTCCGGAGATGGTCGATGCGAAGGACTTCTGGAATAATCCCCAATGAGGCAAGCCGGAGTGCGTTGGAGTGCTTGTCATGACTGAAAATGGTTTCATCGGATATTAGTTGCCGTTAATTAAAATTTTACACGCGCAGACATAAAGATGGACCTGGTTGAGCATTTAAGGGGTTGCTCCGATAGGTCTATGGAGCCCATGGGGTGGGCTAATCAATAAGTAAATGCAATTTGCAAGACCCTTCATTCTGTTAATGGAGTTGAATTTTAAATGAACAGATATTGCCTGATTGGATCTTGTATTCATCAGGAGCAAAATGTGTATATTGATTGCCTAAAATCTTCAACGATTTCGACCCGATTTTAAATTTCACGTGATTGAACACGTAAATATAACAAAATCATGCAAGCATCCAGCTCATTAGATAACAAAAAAATATTGAACCAAAATTATCTATTTAGTGAGTTATTTTATGTCTTTTAGAGTAGTTTTAATACCCTGGCATACATTATTTTAATTGAGCTTCACATCTTCACATAGGGATTTTTATTAACCTTAAACTTTTTCCTTCTTATTTGGGGTCGTTTTTTAGCAATTCCATAAACAAAATCCTACGAACTTATTGAGTAACGTTTTAAATATACTTGAAGCACATATTTTACAGCTTTTGAATAATTTAATCATAAAACCAACCCAAATAAATTATCCTTATGTTATATATCATAAATATATTTTTTTAACTTCTGCAACCCTCTTTTTATCATCATTGTTGATTAAATCACCTTGTTACGTCACCTATCCAAAACTTGAAATACAACATAGCTTGAGCCAAGAATACCGAGACTATGATTCATGAAGGCTTTTTCAACTTGTTTTTATATAATAAAAGATAGAGCAGACAATCGAAAATATTCGGCTTGTTAAAGAAAAAGAAAACGTAAACCGTTTTAGAAGATTTTCAAAGTTAAAAACGAAAAATGGGACAATTGACTATTCAATGAAAAATAATTAATCATGTTCGTGATAAGTGATAAGATATTTCACTCAATAAGTTCGTAGGATTTTTTTTTGAAGAATTCTCGAAAAAACGACTTCAAATAAAGCATAAAAAAGTTAAAAAAGGAAATTATCCTACGAATTTTTTGAGTATCATATATTCATGTCAATGGGCATATCTGGATTAAATCAATATTTTTATCTAAAAATTAATGACATTTGGCATGTATTTATGTGAAATATGTTTCGTAATATTTATTATACAGATTTATTATTAATTATGTTAATGCCTAAAATTTAACCATAACTAAACCATAAATATAAGATAGTATTAAAAGAGGGATTAGGTTTGATATCCAAGAAATATCTCTTCAGACAGCATACCTTTCAACAGATTTTTGAGCGCTTATCCTTTTGCCAGATGCTGTTTCTCAACAAGATCTCGTATTTTAAAGGACATTTCAAATAATAATTTAATAAGCGATTAAAATGTATATAACTAATGAATTCGCAATGTAGTCTAGTTGGACCCTTTGAGGGTCGATGGACGTTTGAATAGGATATATGGTATTCCAGAAATCTATTGAGGATTGATGACACATTTTTGTGTTTTAAAATATAATGTAATTCTTAGGGAATATATTTATTCATATGATTGAGTTTAAGGAGGACATGGAAGATAAAATCAATTTCCAAACGGAACCATTATTTTTAATGTTTCCTAGTTCTAATTGTATAACAATTTTGTATAAAGATTTTTTATTTAATTACAATCATAATGAACTATATTTTGGGATGATATTATTGTCTAAAATATGTTTTTAATTACATGGAATGTGCAAAAAATTGTTAAAAGTCGTACCATTTTGTTTAAATACCCACCCCTTAAACGTGAAATTTTTAAATTTTTGATCAAAACTTGCTTGTTGTTTTTAGAAATTATGTTGTTAATGCTAAAATATTATATTGGTTTCAAATGAAAATTGTGACTTTCATATTGTTCGTTAGCGACAAATTCTGATGGCTACCTTCCATGGGCAGCAGATAACTTGGATATTTCCGGAAGAAATTACCCAAAAAAATAATTAAGATATGCTTTAAAATATTAATAAAATATTCCCTAAGTTTAAATAAATTATAATTATTCCTTATCTGTTAAAAAAATGAGGAAAAACGCTTAAAAATCAGCCTCCTAATTCGGTTTCCCCACTTTGTAATATAATTACATTTGAGCCAGTATAATTTAAAATGTGTTAACCCATTCATATTTATATTTGTTAGTTATGTTGACTATAGAACGATAATCAATTTCAGGTTACATATTAAAATTCACAGATGTAAACAAGATTTCTGGATCAATTTCAATTAATGTGGTGGTTGTGCTTAATGTACAATTATAGTTATACATTATGCAGAAAAATGTAAGGGTGTAGATGAAGAAAATAATTATTTTAAACGAAGTCAACGGAGGAAAAATATTGGGAACCCTTATATGAATTATCATTGTGAAAATCTTTTTAAATACTTTTTTTAACGAGGATGTTGTTAATAAGAAGCATTATTTGAATCATTTACGTGATATTCCAATTTTCCCACATAAATACAAATCAAATGTCATCATAAGATGTATTTTGAGCTGATGAGGAATCATTTCCTCAATTTACTAACGAGATCTAAAAATACTTCGCTCACTTATCAACAGTGCATTCTATTACTAGTGTACAATCTGACTCACCTCCAGTTTTGTCAGCGTTAGTCATGTAATCAAATTTGGTCTTCAAGGCTCCAATACTCTCCGGTTGCATTGGTGGCGTCAGATCTGCTTCCCGATTGTCCTCCAAATCTTCTTCCTTGAGGTTGCAGAGACCGGCTTCTACCAATTCTTCCATACTGGTGAACACTTTTTCGCACTTGACACAATGAAGAGGCAGATGGTTGGCCGTCACGTGTCCAATGAGCTCGTTCTGAGGAGGCTCATAGACATTCAGAGCGAACACAGACGATCTGCAGAGACGACAATCGTACACAAGACCATGTACTTTCAACTCGTGTTTCCTTCTACAGTCAGCACAACAGAATATCAAGCCGCATTCTAAGCACCGTACCTACAATTTATTGTTACATTTCATCGATTCGTAACGAAATTTTTACATCGACGTACAGTCAAACGAATTAATTTCGATTGCAAATAATTGTCGTTGTTCTTCTACACGACATGCAATAAAATATCAATTTCAACCAAAATATTAATCGAATCTTTAATGACTCAATGAAAATGAGATTGAAAACGTAAGTAATATATCCAAAAAAAAATTAAAGTAAGAAACATCGAAAATTTGAATATAATGCCTGTCAAAATCATTGGCTTCAAACTAAAAGCATCTGAATATTACGATCAAATTCAATAATCACATTCTGAGAAATGCTCTTTATCAAAATCTAAATAGTATATCATCTTAAAGATAAGCAAAAAATGGCATGTTTGTGTAGATAAAAATACTAAACGCTCAAAAAAAAAATATTAAAAATCCAGCAGCATGACTATAAAATTTAATATGAAATATATCAATCATTTAGAACAACGAGTGGCCATCAAAAGGCAAGAACGTACTTAAATCTTAATCAATGTCTTGAAATATTCAAAAATGTAGAAATTCATTAATTTCGCTATGTATATTGGTAACACTTGATCTGGCGAATTTACAACGGAATATTTGGAATGAAATTAAATCATGTCATCAATATTATTCCAGGAATTAAATAAAAATATTTAAAATAAGAAATTGCTTAGCATCTTTTTAGCATAATAAATATTAACACATTATCGTCGGGGCACAAAACGCTTAAAGCTACACAATACCTTTTTTAGTTGTAAATAATCCAAAACGTCTTTAAAGCATGATATCTTGGAAACAATTACCTCTATAATGGGATTTATATTACAGATGATACATACAGTAGACCCGCGGTAATCCGGTTTCAGTCTAATCCGGCGCCCTCTGTAATCCGACCTCCCAATACAAATATATTATATATGTACGATAAAGATTCGTCAATTTAATCCGCGGTATTTGATTATTTAAAAAATTGATCCAAAATTTTGGCCTAACTTTTTGGCAATATCTATAATGACAATCTGTTCATTTGAGTAATGCTTATCTGCTTAATCTGCTGCTTAAAGTGATTATAAATGGTAAACATATCCTTCTCGAAAGTAATGTATTAATGTCTTAAAAATGGTTTTTTTATTCAAAATCATATAGCATATTTATAGTATTTACGTACTGCCTACACAATAAAATATATAATTTATTAAATAGGTCATACTATATAATTAAGACGTTATCCTATAATTTTTTATGCCACGAATCTGTCGACATGCTATTACGTATTTAGCCGAGTTGTCACGATATTGCATGATTTTTGCTATATTTTTACCTCATGACAATGTATAATGTACTTGCCTAAGTTAATATATTTTCGTTTAAATACGCAATGAATTTGTATAGATTTAACGATTGTCTTCGACAAAAAACCAAAGGGTTATCGTGAAATGTTTTTAATTTAGGATTGCATATGAATCTTATAAATCGTGTCGTATGATCAAAATGTATGCGATCCGATTGAATACAGATATTTTTGTTAGCCTTCAAACAAAATGATTATTTATAGGCGCGCACAACGACTTTCTAAATTTTACTGGACCCAAAAAATATTAACCGTCGAGGCAGAAAACTGAGCCATCAATCTAAAACAGCCTTTAAAAAAAGGATCTCATACGATATCCATCGCAATATGTCATAAAAAGGTGGCATGGTATGTCACCAAGGTATCGTAACTTGAATTCTATCAAACTGAACAATCTCCAATTTTTTCGCAAGAAAAAATCCTATCATCATATTCTGCCATTTTAAAAAGAAATACCTTTCAACAGATTTTCGGCTGACATACTAAATACATTTCGGTTTTGAAAAGCATAAAAATTTTACTTCACTCACATCCAACGGGACCTTCATCACCATTTTAACGTCAATTTATATAAAATCAATAATAAAGATAACAAACAAAAATCTATTTAGAATAAAATTAACAAATAATATAATATATCGATCCAATAACGAGTGAGTTGTAACAATAAGTATGATATGCGACACAGTTGAATCAGTACTGAACTAGTATTCAATCTTGTAACATATTTATTGAAATGATCCCGAAAATAATCGTATTTTTAATTAATATCGCATTATTTACCATCAACTATAATGAAGCTGTAAGTAATTATTGCAAATTGATGCACATTTTTGCTAATATTGATTGATTTTTATTAAATAATATTGGTATAAATATAATAATTGATACTTAATTATTGTGTATTGATGTATTAATATTAATATGTATTGTATGTAGAAAATTATTTTTATTCAATTTTTTTGTTAATCTCAGATGTGCCCATTGTCATATATATAGGACATCTTTGATATCATCATTTGTATTAATATTATCACATTTATCTGATATGAAATTTTTGCTGATTTTGAATTGAAATTTTAAATTTTATCTTCATTTCGAAAACGTTTGTCCAACGATATTTCATATTAGATGACTTTGAATGAAGTCTGAAATTTTAAGAATGCAATAAATCTGCATACATTAAGTCGATAATTTCTTATAAATCCCTACGAACACAACTCCTTAGGAATTGCAATAGATGTATCCATTTGAGATTATGCTTAAAATTATCATACATTATCGACTCACATTCATAATCTTATGAAGAGACGAATGAATTTTAATCTGGATAATAAGGATTTGCTGTTAATTGACCTCACTGATAATTCATTTGGTGCCTATCAAATAATTCTATTCCCTATGTTAATATATTTTAATTACTTCTGAAGTACCATCAATGGAATTCCAATGATACTGTCTTTGTTAAACATGAATAATTCAACTAGTGAGGTGATTGAATCATTATCGAAATCTGTTCTTCCTTATTAAATTACCTAATATGGACTTCGATTTTTTAATAGTAGCAATATATAGATCTTACCAAATCTCCCAGAACCTAGAGCCAATAAAATAGGTTCTGGATAGGATTTGTATAGGATTTCACGTTTTTTTTCATGTCCCATAAAGAAATTTTAATAGTTTCGCTCCATAAAATAAATTATGATATTTCTTACGTTGATCTGCACTTTACCTGTATTGTAAGACTTCCTTTTTGTATCATAAAAAAACAGATTAGTATATTTCGTACGATAGTTTATCCATTTCATTGACGGGTAGAAATTAAACCTTTCTTGGAAAAAAGGATAAATTTATAGTATGCTCCTTGGTAAATATTTGAGACTTGGAGTTTTATTATTGCCATATTTGCGTTTATCCTCATTTACATAATCCTTTTACAGATGAAAACTCACGTACAAATATGATTAATTTATATAAATTTCAGACAAAAATTAATACAAGGTCAATTGAATCTCAAAAGACTTGGAGCGAACATCCTTGGGACTTGGATCCATTTTTCGAAGAACAATATTACAAAACGCTCGAGCTATTTTCCTCAGTGTTGGAAGAAGAGAATCACAGACAGAAAAGAAGTAGTGAGTATTAATTATTAATAAATTAGCTTTCGTAGTCCGTAATCTGACGTAATTAGAAAGATAATCCCTGCCGAAAAGACGCATAAGTTTTCGTTTTTCTCCCCTGAAATAATATACACGTTCGTATCCCACAATTATTATAGGGACACTTTCTTCGTAATGAGAAAAAATACTGAAAGGATTTCAAAAAAAAAAATCCCCTGACGAAAGAAAATAAGAGAAATGGTGGAGAAATCTAGCCGACCTTTTCGTAATTTGACACTAAAGCACTGCGAGGTGGAATATATAGGCGCGTAACAAACCATTTTGTTGTTTCGTCGGTCAAATTATGTTTTCATAAAAGAACCCTTTGTCATAAACCACCTGTATATATTTCATACAAAATAAATAACATTCCAGGTGAATTCACACAGTTCGAATCGAAGTACACCGTCAGCAAGACCGTCTTAGTCTCAAACAACCAAACGGACGTGACAGTCGTTGAAGTGGCTGGAGAAAAGCATATACTAGTACAAGACAATATTTTCCGAGTCCATGAACATGCAGACGGAAATCTATTCGTCGAATTCGGCTATATACTCAACATCCCTTATCCTGTTCAACTCACGGAGGTTACCATAGGCTTTTATTATTTTCAAAGTACGCTCGCATGGACTTAATGCAGATCACATTATATATGAGAGAATATATTTTCAGGGGACTGAGTTCCATAATATGACCGTAATCCTCATGGGATACGACACGTACAGTCAATTATTTGTATTATCACATAAGGCAAATAGAAATTGGAAGGAGGCCAAGTTGCAGCAAACTTTCTCCAGCGAGTCTAATAGACCCATAGCGGCCAAGTTTCTTCAGCACGACGACCAATTATTCTTGGTGATTGTGTACCAGAACAAAAAAATTCGGCGTGTCAATTCAATGTAAGAACTTTTATTACCTATCGATTAATATTTTTAAGCACAACGTTAATAAATATTTAGATAATCGACGTTAATCCAATTTAATGCGAGGAGTTCAGCCATATTAAGCCTTTGATGAGTATGCACACTAGGATGGTCCTTATTTGATGTGATCTGTTCGACATCAATTTTTTTTCTTTTCGGGCAATCTTCTACACCTACGATTCTTAATACATCTACTATATTATGCTTATATTTAACTGAAAGTTCGTCGCCAAAAAATGCAAAAAACACCAACTCTTCCGATAAGTATCATAAATGGCCCAGTATTTTTTTCATGACAACTTTGGCCATTGTTTGGTTTATTTATATTTTAAAAAATCAAGTAACAAATAGCTTTAGCCATCCATTAAGCATGGTATTCCTTTTTCAGGAATTCCTCCCAAGTAAATTATGGAACGATTCAGTAACTCTTTATAGTCATCTCGAGGTTGAGACACTTGAAGTTGATTTTGAGCAAATAAATCTTGTCTGCAGTAACATTTTCTATGATTTTTGAGGACATGGTATCATAAATTATATATGTTTTATAATCACTTTGATCAATTTGGTCCCAGTTGCTCTTAAACCTTTAAAACAATTAGATATCAGGAGCACTAGATGGACCGAGCGATTGATTCACTACAGTTCCTAATATAATTACCATTATATGATGGCGACAAGCTAGGCAAAGCATATCTTTTTCCATTTTCTGCTCCAGAAGAATACAATATTAATTTATTAAGCCGGTGTTTACAGCTGTAGTGTTAAAACATAAACGTTATACTTCATCAATAGAAGGTAACTTTGACTGATGCAGATTTGGAGTTGATTGGTCGATAATCCAAATATTGGTTATATATTTAATTAATCTCCCGTCATTGAGGAACAGGGCAGGGCTCAATCTCAATACGTACCCGCAGGAAATAATTAAGAAAGGGGAGAAGGGGAGGGGGATTGATTGTAGTGAAGTAGTGAGTCTTTCTGCATGCTTTTTCACTTCAAAATAGACTAATAAAAATACCAGAATCTATAAGCCAGATTAATAGTTAAGTGACCATACAACATTTTTTTCTGAAACTTTGTGACGGGGTGACTGCCCAATTTTTTAAAAGTCGAAAAATAAGGACCACCCTAATGCAAACCATAGCACTTTATCTATTCAAATTATGATGTTAAATATTACATTTACGATATGTTTTATTGTTTCATCACCTTGAATTTTTGCAAAATTATCGCATTTCAGTAACACATTTTTGGCGGGAAACTTGAATTTCGGTCCTTGTCGCGTCGTATAAGGACTGTAAATCATTTTACCTCACAGGCCTGCGCGTCTATATTCGAAACCTCATATTCAATCTGGTTGCTATATTCTTAAATTAAATTCGTCAATGACATCTCGGGATGCGTCCAGAAAAATATGGTGATTCAATTTGGTATGCATTCCGGTTTATGTGCAAGAAATTCGAATGTGCATTTATGTAGAAGGCTAGGGCTGTCACAAGCGCTAGCGTGCCACATGTGTATCTCATATTTCACGCCAACATGTTTGCATTCTTCAATATTTTATTTTTTACGTGTACGCTTTTTAATATCTACAAAATTTAGTGCCTCGGATGCCTTTTGCGTTGACGGTTTATGGCTTACGTGTTTTTATTTCGCGCTCGCCGAATAAAAAAGCGACAACCCTGGCTAATTTTAAATCGATAACTTCCAAAAAATTCCCACTGAAAATGTTCAAGAACCCCTCTGGCGTAAGAAATATATTTTTTTAAATAATTTTATTTTACTATTTTAAAGCACATTTCACGAGTCACGTGGGCTAATCTCAAACAATGGCGGCCCTCTTGTATGCGTGCGTGTAAAAAGTATCACCCGGGCGTGCAGTTGTTCGTGTGTCGTGGTCACGTTTTTTGTTCCTAAAAAAAACTGTTTTTAAAGCCAAATTATATTTTATACTGATACACAATAAGTTTATGAAATAATTCTTTTACAAAAAACAACATAAGTTTTAACGCATGCGCATATGGAAACTGAATAAATTCCCTATGAACATCGCAACCAGCCTCGATGTCTGCTGATCCATTCGGCATTACATCGTCGTTTTTTACACATCATTAAAAGCCACAAATAATGCGAGTTTTCTTGTGTCTCCCGTATTAAATGTGGATTTATAAAACTTTTTTCAGAATATATTTATGGACTGGAACACATTTGGATGAGCTTTTTACGATAACAACCGACGGGGGAAAAGATTTGGCAGTCCTGAAACGAGATGATCATTTTTTACTTATCATCGTACAAGAGGTATTGAATCGGATTCAAGCTGCGATTTGCAATTCCGCATAAAAATCAAATATGCTTTAATTTTTCAGAATAAATCGCACGTTTATAAATTCATCCCGAAGGAAGGGATATACAGAGTGCACAAAATCGGATTGCGCGGCGTTTATAAGGTTGTTACTTATAAAGATACGCGCACAGAACGAATGTATGCACTTTTCCTGAGCAACATTGAGAAGTCGAAAAATTACCGGATGATGAATGGTATTAATTTTCATTATTATTGATGAATTGGTTTTATTCCGAATGGAGTGTTTTCGATATTAACTTTCGCAGTGAATAAATAGTAACAATATTTTACATAAAAAATTGTGTACGTCCGAAGCAGGATAATAATGGATCATTTATCATACTGTCAAGCTTTCACGATTATCTCTCCCTACTGGGGAGTTATGATGTATATTTGTATTTTTCAAGTCGAAATGATCCATTGGCCAATTAATATTTTTTTCCCTACTTCAAATTTAATGTGACCTTGGATGAGAATTGGGAAATGAGCCTCCTTTTGAGGGCGTCCCGAGTTTCACCCGTTTCAACCCCGCGTTGAGAAATATTTATGATCCCTTTGTGCAGCAAGATTCCACATTTATACACTTAACCTGCTCTTTAGCAGGGGTATGGTAGAAATATTTAGAATGTCCATACATTAGTAGAGGAAGAGCTTACCCAAGAAATTGCCCTGCTTAATATTTACTTAATAAACCATATGAAGAACAACGGTCCCAGAGCCATTAAATGAAGCACTTTGAATATTAAAATTTAGACGAGCTAAAGTAAATTAATACTTTAATAAAATTGATTTTAGTTCCAAATTAATAACACTCCACTTAATTTATACGCGACTTAGTTTCAATGCCAATTAAAACTTTGAAGACGATATTCTTTCTATTAACTATGATTATAACGTAGCGTTTTCAAAATGATTGATATCCCATCTGAAAGACAATATGCCACCCTCTTTAATAAATAAATCATTTTCCAGAACTCAAAAGGACGCTTTTTTAATATATTATTACATTTCAAAGGTCTTAAATACATCCATATTTAAACACTCATTTTATGACCACTGAATGAAAAAAATCTCCGCTTCAACCCCCGAGAGCCATCTTAACGAAGTAGAACATCTCTTCGCATGGGATTAAAAAAAAGATATTTCAAAGTCGAACTGTACAATCTCGGTTTTGTTTCAAATCCATAAGTCTTATCTCAAGGGAGATTATCCGCCGTTTTCTTTTCTCCCGTTTTCTCTATTGGAAAGGACCACTTTTGCATATACATATATCTTTTGATATATCGCCAAACTCTCATTATTCAACGTTATTAAGATAACAGAACATTCGTCAGATCCAATCGGACAAGCATGATGAATGATGAATCATTTTTTCTCTTTTTTAAGCATAAAAATATAAATATTCCATACAAATTTATGTCGATACGCTGAGGGAGTGGCATGCAAATTATTGTAATATCTGGAAAATACCATCATTCATCAATGTTTAGATTTAGATCCAAATGTAAATCGCGATTTAATCAATCGTATAATTTATTTAGAACAAAATTTATTGCGGTATTAAAAATAATTGATTGCGAAATCAAATCAAATGCATAACATTAATGTTCACACATCTCATAGGATATAATAAACGCTGCCTAAATTTAATAACAGTAACTTATTCAAAGTAGTGTATAATGAAGAAATTGTGGAGAAACCTTCGTCAAATATCTGATATGAATTGAAAGTTCGCAACTTCGTATTGTTCTTGTGTCAACATTTCTGAAGATAGTTTGATGATTTTGCAAACTGTCTTTCATAACAATCTGTCGCAAAAAGATTCAATATTATGTTTATAGTACATTGAAATTTATATCGTTTTCAATCTCATATTAAAATTATTAATACTATTTGATCGACTTAATTGACACATTTTGTATTTGGATACAAATAACTACAAAAATATTGATTAATCTCCTTTTTAATATCAATATTCAATTTCATCTTCTATATGGATTCAAATTTTTTTCGCATACATACTTAAAATTCTACAAGATTTTCTTAGATTTCGATCCCGGGATATCGGGACTACATTAGACCATCCCGGGATTAGTCCCGGAATCCGGGGATCGGGATTTTCAATGACTAAAAATTGCAAAATTCCCGATTTCCCGACAAATTATTTATTTCCGCCGCTGTAGATGCATACTTATATACTATAATACTTTGATGTTATTCGTATTTATACTACGGAGGAATACAAAAAATCTGAATCCCGTATCTATTATATTTCATATCGATATTCCCATAATTAGAGTTGAAGTGTAGTAAATACATCACCGGTAGGGAAAGGTTAATATAACAATTTGAAAAACATATATGTACTGTACATATGTATACATTACAGACTAGACAGTTACTGCCCCTAGGCTTTTTTCACATTTCTGATGTCGAAGCTTTCGACGATTGCTATGGTTTTTTTACTAGCAAAATAGATGCGATGATCGTTCTTCATAACCTGTTCGGTTACTGCCGACTTGTAATCCAATTACAAGACTGCGTTCTAATGTTTGTTCTACTAGTTCAACTAGTATGTTCAATGTACGACATGACGCAGATTATGCATTCGATCTCGTAAGTCCCCTGATTTACGTTTTTCACTTTGTTCTTTTGCTTAGACAGAAGAATTCCTATATTTTTTCCCGTCCCAAAGATTATGCTTATGTCGCGCTAATGAAATGCTTTTGGAACAAAAATATTTTTCCGTATCGTGCGTACCGTCTGGTAATGAATGAGAATGGCGCGAGCAGCCCATATACATCTATCCATGTGAGGAGCATGCACACATACCCTAAGCATAAACAATATTTTTACTATACCCATGTTATTTCCGCAAGTGTAAAGAGTAAATTGAAAAATTTCTATCACAATAGAATGAACCGTATGGCAGCACATTAAATACGAACAAACAAAGATTATTTTTTATATATTAGAAGATTTTAAAAAATATTCGTATATTTAGTAAAAAAAGTTATATATAACGTTATAACATATACGTCCCTTCATTATTAAACACATATTTCTTCGGCAGTCCTTTGATTCCTTTTTTGAAAAAAAATTTCCAGCTTAAAAGCGAAAAAACTATTTTAAATGCATTTCCATTTCGGCTGCATTTTTGAATCGTTTTTCTCTCAGACTTTGCTCAAATGTACCTGTAAGGCTTGAAATCTATCGGAGCGAGATTCGATGAATAAAGAAGGCCACGGAAACGCTTCCCAGTTTAATTCCCATATTTTATCCAGTATCAATTTTGTTTTATGAGGAAGCGCATTTTCTTGAAAATGTATCGTCTTCTTTCTATCTGTATTCCTATTCGTTTTAAATGTTTTTGTACAGTGATCCATGGGGACCTCAAAATTGGAAGATCATCCCCTTCTCGGTTCATCCGTTAAGCTCTATTATCCAATTTCCGTCACTGTGTCTGGACACAAACTGAGTTCAAACATAAGGTCTCAAATTTTCTGAACACTTTCGGGTCCCATAATATATTAATAATGATGTGTGCCATCAAATAAATAATATTTTCAATATAAATCCAATATTATTTCTACTATATCTCGCAGGATTCAAAGTTTTAGCAGCAGTTTGAATGTTTCCGTAACAGAATATCTTGATATTAAGACGCAGCACATGCGCATTAATATTTTAATTAAATATATTTAATAAGATCTTCTTGCATATTAAGCCATTGGTACAAATTACCAAATGCATTAATTTTTCAATATAACAGCCTCCTTTTAGGCTTCTAGATTGAATACAGTCCATTGATAATTTACCCTGATATTGTTTATTATCTTGCACGCTAATTCGACAGCATCTACATATAATATCTTAATGAACTTATATAATTATAAGCGTTCTTGGCCGCAGCCCGTCTTAATCGTCGCCTCCCACACGCACACTGTCTTTCGCCGTTGATATATAGAGCCTCCTGAGGACCTCACCCTTGTTAGCCACCAACCGCAAGATGTTCAAATATGCAAGTCAAGGTGTCTAGGATATTGGATGTCAGAGGCTTCTGTCCTCAACCCTGTGGTATCAAAGACATGTTGCGTTCGTGAATATTTACTTATCCATTACGATATCAAAGTGGAGGCACCCTAATTTAAACTTAACACGTTTACGCTAATCTTTATTCAAACCAGCATCTGGCTGGAGCCGCCACCCGGTCATATGGATTATTGGAACACAAGGGCTATTTAGCGCCCTACGCTCCCCTGAATTAATTAGTGATAATGCAATAGAATAATATTGTTATTGCGGTAATTGCGTAATAATCGATGATTCAATTAACTCTTCGAAATTGGAATGCTGCGGATTCGTCCCGTCAAATCGTCGATTAATGCAGATATTATGTGCCGAATCGAATCAAATTTGAACTTTTTGCGATTGCGAAGATGAAAATATTATGGATTTTGTAACGTAATTAATAGTAGCCACACAGTTTTATATTTGTTTTAAGACGCTCATAAACGAATCGTCAAAACCATTCATGGCGAAACATCTCGCTTCTCGTGTTTTAAGGATTCGATTAACGAGTAATTGCTTTGAAAGTTCAATTATACTTTCGACGTTTCGATTGACTTTCGGTCACTTTAGTAATTTATATGAACAAAGTTTCTCTAATGAATGGTTTGAAAAACAGTTGTACGTGATAAATATCGCCGATTTTGACAAAACCTCTCGAGAACGATTTAGATCGAATTTTGAACCGGTTTTTGTGTGTTTTTGCCTCTTCGTACGAACAAAAAAAGGTTAATTATTATCACAGACATTTTTCTTAGTTTCCTTATGAATACAGATAAAATAAATTCTTCTTTCAAAAAAATAATGCTCATTGTAAAAACGAATTCGGACATAATCTCGTTATAGATTGGTTTACATCATAATTTTTTTATAAAACGTGATATTCGTGTTCAAAAGACTAAAAATACATATTTTTTAAATTATTTTTCCGAGCATGTCCTTAATTTAAACCTATTAATGTCATCATCATGTAAAAATACCAATATCGACGACGTATAACATGCTAACATGTCATTATCTAATACTAATCGGATATGTCCGACCGGACCCGGGGGTTAAATTAAGCGCCAGGTATACATTACATTACGTGGGCTCGTTTGCCATCGAATTCTCTAAATCCTGACCTTAATATAAACACAAGAAGTAGTCCTTAATTAACTGAACGACTAGGCATATTGAGGAGGGCCGTGTTTTGTAAACATGTGGCATACCATCGGTCTTCGGGGGATGGCAACCCGAAAATTGACAATCAGCGATTTGTATAGCGTTTGCTCATACATTTACATTTACGTGAGCTTATTTATGACTGTCTGATGAGTTCGTTATTTTTCAGATGGCGAGTTTGTTGCTACCAATAAGACGTATAATTTTAAGAATGTAACTGCCGCTGAAGTTGCCGTTGTTGAAGGAACAACGCTCATCCTCCTGGGAGTAGCGGTTAGATCTTCTTTGTGTATGATTTCCCTGGAGAATATATTTGTATTTGTGCTAAAACATGTATTGGTCGTATGATGAAGTATATATGAAAGGATTATGTTTCCATTAAAAATAATTAAAATTTTAATTAAAAACACATAGAAAGCTACGAAGCTCCCTAGCTTTTATAATCGTGTGTACTATAATTCAATATAATAACTTGGGGTAAACTATATTAAAATGACTATTTAAAAAGACTACCCTTATATAAAAGTCTTTGTATAATTAATTTATCAGCAATGTCAAAAAATCTAAATCATATTGATCGATTCATGCAATAGAATATTTACTTCATCTATCTTTTCAATGAATTTTTGTTTATATAAAAGACATATTTAATAATAAATTTACAATAATTCAAAACAGCAAATTACTATGAGAGATTGAGGATCTACTCAGTTTAAAATATAAGTTGTAGCAACTTTCAAAAATCATTCTTTGTGTTGTTAAATCTGGGCGGGAATATTGCAATTAGACTTAATTTCAATGCAAATATCATATTTTTTCAATGGCAAACGTTATTTTTATGCAAAAATTAGTTCTACTTCTCAATTCAAGTTGTTTTTTGTGAAATATTATAAAAATTAGTTTGAAATCGTTTTTTTCTGATAATGGAAACATATTCCGAATTATCATATTTATTTGATCACCATCATGTAAATGCATATGATTATAATATATCAATCAATAATTAACAAATTCCAAATATTTTATAACATCAACAAAAAATTAATAGATGCAACAATTTTAATTAGTAACACTTAGTCTGGCGGTTTTATTTATCTGTTCATCAATCAAATACGCTTAAACCTTTTTTTGTGCGGTAGATGCGTTCCACAGAAAATCGCACAAAAAAAGCTATGACTTACATAGAAAAAGTGAAGATGTGTTCCATGGATTTTAAAAACCGCATAACTTTGAAATCGCACAAAATAAAGTCGCACAAAAAGTGGTTTGAGTATATAGAAATTATATAGTATGAATTGATAATTGGTCCCTCATTTGGATTGATATTAACTTTTCCCTTTCTACGCTAAAAAATATCCCCCGATGATATGTATTTGGTACACCACTATTACTTTTATTGACTATATTTGTAATTGAAATGTAACAATTTTTGTAAAGTTATAAAATTGTGCGAAATACATCACCGGTAGGGAAATTTTAATAGTATAAGGTTTAATTATTGGAAATATGATAAAATCCTCACCCGTATTAAGGCATGATAAAAACAACATAACTTTTACTTGAAAAAATTACACAGTTCAAATATAATTTTTTATATAGAACGATGAACTCACTGAATGTTTTTGAAACCATTTAATTAAATGAAAACCACTATTATGTTTTTATATATCAATGCAATATATTATTTTGTAGGTGTGACTGAAATTTCGTTTGAATACATTAGCTGGTTTAAGTTCAACGCAGAACACCCGGACTGTAAAGTGTTAATTAATACTATTCGTATTTTCTCAGGATAAAATTCAAGTTTATAAACCAGAGCTTGAAGGATTGAAGATAATACACGCAACTGCATTAAATGACTGTGTTAAAATATTAAACATCAAATACATAAACATCGAAAACGGCGATCATGCACTTTTGCTATTAACGACGACTGACAAAATAACGATTTCTGAAATATTGATATTCTCATTATATTCAGATTATAGGGGTATTTTTCTTGTATTTACCACGCCTTTATTGAGTATTTAACTTGTTTAAAAATGCGTATTCAAACACCTTTTATTTATGCATTAGTTGCAGGGGTTGAATCGTTCAATCCGTTTCAATGCATATCCGAAATAGAAAACATTCTGGACGATCGACAGTATTTCATTGATGAAATCGAAAAACAGGTATACTATTGGGAGTTTTGATGAATTAATTTTTGATTCAAGATAAAGGACTTATCTGTTGTTGGAAAAGGTTCACAGGATCACAACCAAAGACGGCGCCTTGATTGACGGCGTACTCAAAGTGACGCAGGACGTCAAACTTGTCAACTCCAAGGTGGGAACCATCAATATCAATCCCGATGAAGAACTCTCAGTAAACACCAAAGACCTCCAGGAAACTGCGAATACAGTTAACGAGGCCATCAAGCGATTAGAAGAAGGCGTCTCTCACGTCATTACCAAAAACGGACCCATTGAAGTATGATCCTTTTTTCCCCACAGTGCGTCCTTAAAAATGTCTTTTTTTAATCGACACGTCTAATTTTAGTTTAAAAATGGACTCGAAATTGAAGGAAATCTGATCGTTGAAAACCTAGAAGCCAAATTTTTGGACGTCGATTCGGTTAATGGAAAGCCCTTCAAAGCGACGAGCTTCATTTTCAACGATAGGGCTCAACATTTTCCCGATCATTGGTTTGAAAATAAAATAATTACAGTCCGAAATTTGACAGCACCTTTGTTTGATCCATTCTTCAACACAGGTAAAAATATTTAAAATAATAATCGGACATTATTACTGAACAGACTATACTTCGATGATATCAATCATCATCGATCAATGGCGTACCGATTTATATATTTAATATATATATATCATAACATCCATATAAAATCATAGACCGATAAATCTTCCTAAAATATAAATCAAATCCATAATAAAAAAAGTGTCTGTGAATTCATCTATAATATGTTTACTCCCAACTTATTTCAAAAACATAATATCGTACAAAAATTCTTTGGATATTTTTATCCGCTCTGTTTGTTTCCGGCAAATTCATGACTCAATCCCAGTATTAAAGTCCGAATATTCTCCCGAAAACTATTTTTTTTTAATTTACAAGGCCCATTTTATGTCAAACCAGCGAAAACATTAAGATCAATACGCTTTTTTTTTCATGAGAAACCTCAGCCCCAAAACCATTTTACAACTTCGCAAAGCACTCCATCTTATCCGAGCTCAAGTTTATTTTCAGAAACTTTTTTTTAAACAGACTTTTGGTATTTTTCCAATGATAAATATATGTTAGATATTTTAAATAAATATATATACACATATACACATTTCAATTTAGATAATCACTTATCCAACGAACCATATTTGCAATAAATTGATGATGTATTTAAAAATATATTTTTAATTAATTAAACTAACCCTTTTTTTAAATTTATTTATCACTGTAATAAAAAAATAAAACAGACTTCATGAATGTAGTGAATCAAATGAGCAATTTAAGCAATGCCATACTTTTTCAACTCAGCAACTTTTTTCTTGTGATTTTTATGATTTTTGAAAAAAGTTTATTCTTCATAATTCCTTCAGTATTTCCAACCACTTTATTTTCTAGTAATGTTTGCCCGAGATCACTGTTCTTAAGCCATCTCTTTGATGTAATTCAATGTATATAAAACCAGGCACATTATTTAATAGATATACCTTTAAAAAATTATTTTGAAAAGCTAAATTGCATTTTCTCGGATTTATTAATAAAAATTAATTTTATTATTTAGATAATCAAACAATAAATTCTTTTATAATCCATATAAAATACTTTTAACATAAATTTTAAACCATTTTGCTAATTATTAGGTACTATTTTACTGTTTTCTAAGCATTTATAAAGTTGTAAGTCTATCCATTTCATCAATTACGAAACTAAACAGTACCAAAAATGTATTTATATAAATTTAATATAATAATGAGGTATCGTTAAAATTGTTGTGCTAAAAAAAGCAAATTATTAATAAGACGGGATACAAAAGGACAGAACTTATCCGACACCCAAATTCATTTGTGATTTTATATCTATTTTTATTTATTTTGTTTTTTCAGCCACCGTTTTCAGGTCGCTTAAAGCCGACAATATTATCCTCGCAAATAAAAAATCTATAAACGATATCGACCTAGACAGTATTGTTTTGAAAGGTTATGAGGGTACAATAATGGGGACTAAAACCTTTGACCGGCTTACCACTTTGGAAGTGGACACGGAGAGACTCGGCAAAGTAAGATCTTACATTTTTCAATAACAAACAAGTAGAGAAACAAAAATAACAGAAAAATACGTAGTGCTTAGGAAATATTACTCACTGTATTTCGGAGGAACTAAAAGGACATCAAAGACTCACCTGAAATAAAAAAAAAATTATTATATTAAAACACCATTTAAAAAAAGTCTATGAATTTAATTATATTATAATTAGTTAAATAAATAAATTGATTAATTTTAAATTTGTAGTACGCCTCTGGTTGTTATATATCCGATGTGTTATTTATCCGGTGAATAACAAACAGGGTTGTCCATTATAAAAATATTTTGTATTATTTTTTCTTTTAAAATAACATATTTCAAAAATATACAATTTCATATATCCCTGTAAGCTTTACAAGAATATCAAAATATCCATTATGCATTTTTTTTTACATGAAAGCACATATAATATTTGAATACGCTTGGAGTTCCAACGCCAAAAATATTTCATTCCAAGAGAAAGAGCCAGAAGGCATAAAGAGTGAAAGCCGGCCATATCACTAACTTCAACAGTTTTTCAACAGGAGCTGCTCACTCCATGGATCCAGAGGTCCTTGCAGGATGAGGTACGCGTAAAAAACCTGAGGGCGGAAAACATCATGACCGTTTCGCACCTCTTTGCGAAGAGGATTAACGGCATCAACGTTACCGAGCTAATGGACTCAACGTTTCAAAAGGGAATACACACCCAAATAAAAGGTTTTCATATTTACACATTCCTTGAAAAGAGTTTTTGGCCTATGCGGATTTTTTCGAGGGCCTTTGTGAAATATGGCTATTTTTTGCCCCTGCAAAAAACAAACCTTTTAATCAAACAGCGCAATGGTATTTCGCGTTTTCAACTCATGCGTGCAAATTCGCCTCTCTTCCGGACAGAATTTGACCTTTTGACGTTTAGATGGCTAGATCGGAAAGAATAATGGATTCTGCGTTTCCATTTTTAAAAAAATGCATATTCAATACAATTAAAAATGCAAATTCTAGATGTGATGATCTGTTTACATAACGTTTAATATAATGACAAATGTTGAATTTATATGCAATCAAATGTTTCATAATAGTTATTTAACAAAAGCAAATTCAACATACTATGTTTGCATCGTTTGATATGCGGTGTAGATTTTTTAAAAATTAACGCTAATACTTATACACTTCATAAACGTCATGTAGGCTTTTAACTCTAGCCCAGCATTACTTTTGTATGAAAAGGAAAAATGGACTTCATATTCTCCAAAAAGCTCCTTTCAGTTAAATCAACACAGTCATATCAAGTAGATATATGTAGTCCACTGCCTTATGAGAAAAAACTACTTATTTTTTCACTCAAAACACACATATTCTCTATTAAGATGACCGCGAGAGCTCTCATCAATGTGTTTGCCCAGGTAACTCACTGGGTGAGCGTTCTAAATGAAACTCAATGAGGCTATGTAAATGCCAATATCAAGCCAACAAGGAAGTAAATGTATGATAAAGACGATATAGTTCTTTCCTATGAATGGACATTAAAAAATCCCTGGTTTATTAATAGTAAAATAAAACCTTATCCTAATTCAAACGTAAGTGGAAGACGAATCGAAATATTTTTAAACAAAAAATATTAAAATCGACATTGCTATATTTGAAAAATTTGAAATTTGCTATATTAAAATGTAAATCTTCAGCTCTTATAGAATAAACACAGATATTTATGAAAGTTTAAAGCTCGTCGTTCATAATATATATAGAGCTATTTTCAATATAAACTTTTGATAATATTACCGTACAGTGTAACAAACTTTCAACGGCTTTAATTAATTAAAGTTCATGCTAATATTAGGCACTATAATATACTTTGTTAAAGATGCATTTCATTACATTTTAATCATGTGAATTATTAATATTTTATTAAATTATAAGAGAGACAACCCTAACAGTTTACATATTCATTCACGGTGCCATTGTACAATTCATTTTTTGTGCATGTATAGTGCGTGCATAAGGAAATGGCGGCTTTTTTTTTAAATGTTTTATTTGTTTGTTTTTTTATGCAGGAGATTTGACATTTTCTTCGGATTTGACCGTAAGAAATTTACAAACGGAATTGCTCGACGATAGCGAAGTTTCCGATTTTATGACGAAAACAACAGAACAAACCGTAAATTCTTCGCTGAAAGTTCGCAACATTTTCTCAAGAAGTATCGATGCGAACGCCGTAAACGGAATCGATCTTTCAAAAGATATTGCTATTATAGGAAGACGCAATTTCGTTACATGTGAGTTCTATTCGGTCTCCGTCATCTGTTATCCCAAGAAGACGTTTTCATTTTATATCTCTTTCGACAGCGCCATCGTCAATATTCAACTTGGACGTCCTCAATAACTTGGAATTAAACTGTGGACCGCAAGATCAGAATCTTTGCAATATTATTCCTACGAAGCCAGAAGATTTACTGCAAATGTACAACGGTCCAGTGACATTAGTTGGATCGTTGACCGTTCCAGATTTGAAGTTTACAAGACAAGCGCGCATGAGAGTCGGTGGACAGTTAATAAACACTGATTTAGAATCGCAGTTTTGGATGAAAGAAAAAAGCCAGGTTATCACTGTTCTTGATTGTATCAATCGCAATATGAATTTATTAATAGAATTTCGTCTCATTGTTACAGATCATTCCAGGAAATGTCACGTTCACAAGAGGTATTTCAGTGCCGCAAATATCAGCTGAAGTCATCAATAGTCTGCCTGTGGAGGATATTTACTCGACTGTGAACGATAATCGAAACGTGTCAGTGTTAATGAAGAACGTTGAAGTCAGGAATAATGTGAGAGTTCCTGAAAACAGTGATTGCTCTATGATAAGAGAAATCAGCAATTCAGCAGTCAGGACGA
Source organism: Stenopsyche tienmushanensis (assembly GCA_008973525.1). Classification (NCBI taxonomy): domain Eukaryota; kingdom Metazoa; phylum Arthropoda; class Insecta; order Trichoptera; family Stenopsychidae; genus Stenopsyche; species Stenopsyche tienmushanensis. Next base: position 1,147,598 of record WACJ01000079.1, read on the forward strand.
GTGGAGTGTATGAAGTTTCAATTATACAAATTTTATAAATACATAATCTTGTTATATAATATAATTCTCAAATATTAATTATTTTAAGATCGAAACGCAGATTGAAAATGACGTTGCATCCCTTTTTTAATCAATTTGGAATCGAAAATTAAATCTTTGATATATGAATATGAAACAGGCCGTACCTTTAATCATTTTATTGAATATCTATTCGTATAGTTTATTTCTTATTAATCTACATCCAGGATGTTAAAAAACGAATTAAATATATTCTTACAATTAAATTGCTTAAGGAACGTTTCTACCTTGTTGGACCTGATGGTTTTTGATGGTTTTTTTGACATTTTTTTATGCAAAAAGTATTAAATATAGAATATTGATATTTAGTACGTTTTTTGGGCGATCTTTATTGAATATTAAACTATTTTTTAAAGTTTGACAAAGTATAGTAGTGGGAGTGGGGGGAACCACGTATATCGATGTACGAGCGACGACATTCTTCACCATAGAAGTCCTAAGTCCTGGATAGGTGATTTGCAGCAAAAAAATTAAACATATTTTTATTTTGTATAATATTTTGCATAACTTAGACTACAATTGAGAAATATTGCAAAATTTAAAAAAAACAGTGAGCAATCGAAAAACACTTGAATATTTTTAGACAATAGTAGTCTATACGATAAAGACATTTATTATACACGTGCCTGCAAAAATTTAACAAAGAATGATTATCAAAGGCGTGTGGGAACACTTCCATGACTTTGTAGTTTCGACAAAAACGCGTTTAAAATATCTCCTTTCTTCAGCTTCGCGAAGCGCAACTTCTCCTCGTCGGCCTATAACTTTGCGAATATTATTTATATCGACTTGAAATAAACTGAACGTATTTTTAAACATTGGTTATTTCCGATATATGAATAAAAAAAAATTAAGCAACAAGGTAGAAACATCCCTTAAGGGTTGAAAACATTATGTTCATACTACAAACAAAATTGTTATCCAATCAACTTTTGCAAGCCTGCTGAATGCAGGCAATTCAATCAAATTTGCATCTAGTTAAAAGTTCGAACCATAAAATTTTGCATCGACTATGGAAATAGTATTTTAAAAAAATATTTAACTCTTTTAAAATTCTGCAATTTCACATATGGGTTACACCACTTTTCTCCATTAAGCAGTATGCAATGGTGTTTATGCTTATTGCATGTTGGTTTAAAAAATGCTTGTTTCCTGAACCGTGACTCGATATAAATTAACTATAAAGAATGAATATCAAAATTTTGATTTTTTTCCGGTATTCATATTATTGCCACATTAAATTGTTTTAGAGAGATTTTTTTGCAGTTGATCAAATATGTGAAATATTTTTGACTGCTTGGTGAAAAATTGTTTAATATTTTTTTAATAATCTCCCCTGTTTTTATCGGAGGTTGTTTTTCATACCCTCCTCACAAGTTTGATTTTTACACGAAATTCTTTCAGCGCCAACTTTCCGTATCAAACGATTCGCAGTATAGTCGAACGAATAAAAGGAAGCGGCCATTTAGCTTTGAATATCAAATTTTAAATTTGCTTCCAGATTCCGCATAAAAGGAAGGAAGAAGTTCTCAAACAAACTCCAAGTCAGAAACTTGAAAACGAAATTCATGAACGACCTAAATATGAAAGACATTGTTCTGAAAAGTGATGAAAACGTCAGATTTTCCGGTATGTATGCTTCCGTGCTCTGCAAGAGGGTGCTTGTTTTTCATATTTGGACATAAACATTTTCATAAAAGTATGATATAATGACCAAAGGGGGGAGGGATTGACGATAATTTTCCTTTTATCGACACTCTCATCTCCCGTACGGAGCCTCGGATCTCAATTAAAATCGCTTTATATGGACATCTTGACACACTTTTGTAAGCTCAATGCTCTATATCCATAAAAACTGTATTGCTGGAGCTTTCGTATTTTATGTCTCACTTTCAATCATTCGGTCCTTTCAGCAATTTCATAGCTTTTGTGGTAAACTACGATCCGGCCAAATTTATTTCTACAAGTAGCTACATTGTCATATTTATTTTATTGCCGATTCATTCAAATGCTGGGGGCTAAAATAGGGCAATTTATTTTTAGTATGCGAAAATATATCTGGAATTGACTTACGTTTCTAATTTCGTACCTCTTGAATTTGCTGACACTGGTGATGGCCATTTTAGATCTGAATCCCTCAATGGATGGCTAAATTATTCATTCTGGCCAATATATATGTTTTTTAAGGAATTTCATATAAATTCTTGTAACTTTATGTATTCTTAGTTGTGTAATCTTTCCTTAAATACACGATGGTACTGGATAAAAAGGTGATGCTTAGCGCGTGAATATCGACAGAGAAGTGTGCACAAAACTGTTCAAATGCCCTTTTCTATCTGAATGGGTGTGATTCGACAAAAACGAAACGTTTGGAAAATATTTAAATAGTTTTGAGCGGTATAATATTTATTATGAGCAGCTACAACATAGTTTCAGTCATGTCTCAAAAAAAAGTAATTGATTGATATACTTGTATAGAATATGTGCCTGGTTGTTTTCTATGCAATATTATAAACATTGATGGATCTTAATCAAATTTGGTGTATATTTGAAAAAATACTGATAAAAATAATTAGTTTGACATAGCTATGTAATTTTAATTTAAAAACTCACCCTTTAACTCCTCAGACATAGCCCATGGATCCCGGTTACGGGATACTGCTCTAAAGGTCATATTATTACATATCTTTTATTTATTTTAGGAGAACTGCATTTGAAGACTCTAAGGATCAAAGGCGATCTGAGATCAAACACAGATTTCAAATCAAACTCAGTGAACGGATTTAATCTGAGCGATATTTATAGGAGAGCTTTGAAAAAAAACGAACCCGCCACTCTAAAGAATGTCATTTTTCAAGACTTCTTACAAGGCATGTTTTTATATATTTTTGCAAAAGAAATTGAGTGGATGTTCTTTTAACTTGTCTTCAATTTGCAGTCGATAATCTGGAAGTTCAAAGAGGAAATCTAGCGGACATTGTAGATAGTCTGCGAGACACGTTGCGAAACATCCAAGTCTTTGTAGACGGCGACGTTCACATTGGAGAAATCGACGGCATCAAACAAATAAACGGTATCGATTTCGACGACTACATCAGCATGATCGTCCTGAAGAACCAGAATCGAGAGATTTACGGGAATAAAATTTTCAAGGGCGATGTCGTAGTGGAGAAAGATTTCTGGAGCTCGAGCGTGAACGATCTTCCGCTAGAGAGACTTTTTAGCGAAGCTCTCACCATTTCCGGCGATCAGGAAATCTACGGAAAGCACGTCTTCGAAAACGTTGTTGCAGGTTCATTAACTCAAATTACCATAATCGTTTCAGCGGCAGGACTCTACATATTTATTGTTCTATTTTTCAGGCAGCTTTCAAGCGGGCTACATTAATGGGGTCGATATGAATGGCTTAATTGACGTTAGTGCGGGGGATGTGTACCTCGAAAGTGACGCGGTCTTGAGGAGTGCAACCGTACTAGGGGACGTTGTTGGGGTTTTGGCGACCCCTTGTGACCTAACGGAAGCCGCTAAGTCCTTCAGGATGCTTCCGGTTCATGAGTGGGACCAGGTCACTGTGTATGGAGATGTAAACTGGGATTACGGGGCCGGTAATATAACAAGAATCCTGGAAAAGGCTGTCTTATGTGATAGAGATGCGGTCATCGACGCTGAGGTTAAACAATAATTTATGAATAAAATTAATCTACTTATATACTCTGACATATGTTTATTCATGATATTAAACCAAGTCATGTGTTAATAAGCAGATTTGTCTGATATTCATCCCATATTATATTCATTTGAGCTTGCAAATTAAATTTTACAAAATACATTTGCTCATAAATCCTACATTTATCGTCAGGTTTACTATAAATATAAACTTAATTTTAAAAATACTTCTAAAATTAAGGTTGGTTTTTAATTTTTCATAGCGAACACATGTTTAAAAAATATTTTTGTATCAATAATCACATATATCACGACATATAACAATCTTCTTCTCAATATATAAAAATGAATTGGGTTTTGTTCGTTCGAAATGCGCTGCCATACCGTTCATCAGATTGTAATAAAATTTCGTTCATTTATTGCTAAAGATTTTGCAAGTAATATAAGCATAGTATAATATATAAAAATCAATGTTTGTTTGTCCGTATTTAATGCGCTGCTATACCGTTCATTCGATTGCGATACAATTTTGCCAATTTATTGTTTACACTTTTTCAAATAATATAGGTATAATACAATTAACTTACAGTAGATCTTATATATAAAAATCAATGTTTGTATGTTTGTTCATATTTATCATAAAACCAACAAACGATATTTTTATAATTATTACTTTTATGGCCGCAACGCGCTGGGTATCGGCTAGTTATAAATATTTTGATACTAATTTCTTACCGATTCAAAGAAGATTTTGAATAATCTTTCCATAACGTCATATATAATACAAAAACTTTAGTCAAAGATAAAATTGTAATTTTGCCATATAAAAATATATACAATAGAAACTCGATTATCCGGACTAATTTAAGATGAAAGTACCCAGATAATCGAAAATTATCATAATTGACAGAGAAAGTATATAGTATATTATTATTTGGTCCAGATTTAAATACACACATAATCAATTATTTTTTATTAAAAAAATCAATAATCGATTTTGGCTTTAAGATAGCTCTTCTTTTAGAAGCTGCCAAATCGCGAATACTCCAATAAGATATATAAGTTGTCCTTAATTACACTCTTCTTGATTCTCAAGTCACTTCATGGTGACATCTAAACACTGAAAAGCTTTCACCTATACTATCATCTTTTAAGCTTCCACCAAATTTACTTCTTCGATAAGTAGTTCTTGGATATTCTTGACTATTCGTCAAACTAACTTAAGTCATATATTTTTCCAGCATATATTCAATGTCGATGATCTTATTTCTTTGATGAATAAAGTTATAGATCAATACACTTCAAAATTGCAAAGCGTTTATTGTATTTATCTTCTTAATAACGGTTAATTTAATTATTGAACTGAAAAATTGTAATGCTCCAAAATAGAGAGTATTAAAGAATAACCGACTTATTTCTCCTATAAGCATATATTATCTATACGCAATGGACCTCAATGGAAAACATCAAAAACATAATAATATTACATTTTTACGTATTCTTTTCTCATATAGGCATTATTCGAAAAGTTTCGATATACGAATACAATGGATTGAACAACACAAAAAGTTCAAGCGGAATAATTCAATAATATTCGATTGACAAGACGAACTTAAGCGTGGAGCTTTCATCTAAAAGCTTCCAAGAATTCAATGGGCGATTTTTTCGTATCATACGATCATAATAGCGTTTCGTTTTAATTTTTTCAGGTCGTATTGCAAGGATTTGTTTCGGCCAACGTGATCGAAAGTGATTCGTACATTAACGACGTCAATATCGATTATATAGTGCAGGATTCGTTGAAGAAATTCTCTGAAGTTCCGCAGGTAATATTATTTTTCAGGCTGAAAAGAAATTGCAATAAGATTTCAAGGCGCAAAACGCCGCATTATAATTTCATCGTTTCGAAGTTTAATTGCAATTTCGGACTGCAGTCTACTCTGCGGAGTAATTAAAATGAAATATATAACGGGACCCCTTTGTTGATTTTTATTTCATTTTGCATCCCCCAACTTGTAACCACTTTTAATGAAAAATAACACCGCTTTCCGGGAGCCATTACAACAATAGAATATTTAAAGGATAAAGAGCTTATACGCGTTTAGCAAAAATGTGCCGCAGGACACTATTCCGTGTAGGTGTGGACTTCGCGTATGGCCCATTATTCAATTTCTAGGATATTAAAATTTATGCTAAAATAGAGTTTTTTAAAGAAAATTGAGAAACATGCGGAGTAGAGCACATTACTGATGCTGTCACGCCATGAAAGTGCTTTATGGATTATTTATGTTACGACACGCGCCAGGAACATCAATCATGGCCTGTGACGAGTCCTTTAATTTGATTTAATAAAGGATGCATTCATCCTTGAAACCATCCATATTAGTGTGTGAAAGCTTTTAAAATATACACGTGTCGAAAGCTGTACGGTCGTATGCGTAAATCGCTTTTAATTTTGTGGCTTTCAAGATGTTTTCCACTTTAATATGCCTATTAAAATTACCCGAAAATATTAAATCAATGATTTTAAAAATATTTATAGTATAATAGCAATAATAAAAATATTTTCAGACACATAATAGCCTTACACGCGACATTTGTGATTCCGAGAGGAACACTCCGAAAAACTAATAATCTCTCATCTTCCCTATCTAACTATTTATTTGAATGTTAAATCATGTAATTTCATTGTTAATGATAGCTTAGAGAAAATAATATATATTTTACCCGAAAAGGTAATTAATTTTTTAGCTTAGGATTATTTCGCCTTACCAATTTCTAATTGCAAGTATAAAATTCATCAAAAAAATAGGTCGGTTTCAAATCTGACCAAAAATGGTGTACGGATTTTTGGTTACCTTTTGGTCTGTATTATATATTATGGACATTTGAAGAAATTGCGAAAAAACGAAACCAAATGAAGAAGAACAAAATTTAAGTTTAAAAAATCCTACAAACTTATTGAGTGATGTATTAATGATAAACCGTTTGTTCTTGGATTTTTTAAAACTTGTGTAGGTATAATTACAATAGATACAAGGGTATGAAGCGCCCGTGGCGAATATCTAATCCAATTTATTTTTTTAAATTAACTAATACTAAACTATCAAATATATCCGATCTAACGTATAGATAACAGTTACTGTTTAAAAAAAATACTATGATAATATCTAGATGCTACGTTGCTTCCGTGATCGTACAGATCATAGAAAATGCCGAAAAAAACCCCTAAAAAAAGACGGAGTGGCCATAAGGTCTGCATGTCCAATCGGTCTGCTTTTCGGACCGCTGATATGACTAACATGAGCGCCTCGCGATTGGATGCTACACCTGAATATGTCTTTAGAATGATTAGAAACTACATAAATAATTGATCATTCGCATATTAAAGTCTCAAGACTTTTAACATAGAAGAAGTAGCAGTTATGTCAAAACTTTATATCAAAATATGTTGATTAGATAATTCGCTTCTGATTGCACATCAATAAGATACTTTATCCATTTGTTATTGTATTATATATGCTCTTATTCTTATATAATGTATAGTTTTATACTGAAACCACAATAAGCTTTATAGACAATCAATGGAGCAATTTGAGTCCTGTTTTACTTAACAGATAATCAGAGGAAGAAAGAGGATAAAAAATGATGTCTACGCAGCCAGAGCAACGATCAGTAATCAACTCCGATCGGAAATAGTGAACGGAATAAACATCGTCGAGCTTAATAGCACGCTTGTCAGAAAAAACGGAGACTACTACGTTGAGGGGCCCAAAGTGATCGAGGCAGATATCGACATAGAAAATCTAATGGTGAGTCTAAGAAAGAAGAAAAATCTATCTCAGTTATCTCAAGGATCTTTCCGCCGATCCAGTTCCTTTACTTTGAATTTCATCGTCCACTAGGCCATAAAATGAATTTAGAGGTAGTAAATACATGAGGGACGGACCGCAAATAGGATTCGGGACCCTGGCTATTAAATCATTATACGGAGTATCCCTAAGAAACACCTTAAGCTATGAAAATGTTCAATCAAAGGTTAAGTAACGAAACTTGTTTCGACGCACGCTTGATTAGCATTCCACTTTAATTAATTCTATTGAAATATTCTTCGATTTATAAATTCGATATGTACGGCATAAATTCTCTATCGATTTTATAGAGATCTAAATATGAAAAAATGTCTTAAAATTCGATCAAATTTACAGGTCAATGGATATATTCATGGTGTGCCCATTAACGATTTAATAGTATACGGCGACCGAAGAATAATTGAAGAAGCTCATTTTTATTCAATGGACATCCGAGGCAATCTTAATATCGACAATATAAATGGTGTTAATTTCAATGCATTCTTAAACGACACAATCAAACTGGTGGGACCTGATCAGCATATTTTCGGAAACGTCGCCTTTGACACTGTTAATATTGGTAAGAATTTCTCTACATGGTTGATATCTCAAGAGATGTAAATGATAATGCGAATCAGGATATAATTTTTATTTGTATACTTTTAAAAACGTGGTCTCTAATCCAATCTTAGATTGATTTGAACCCAATATGTTTGAGTTACGAATTCAACCGCGAAATCATGGGATGTGGAAAAAAATATGTACATAACCTGAAGTGTATTTTCAACATATTGGGTTTATCCATGCGAAAAAGTACGTAGATTAACTCTGTACACATATCCTTGCCACTTTTCAATATAAATAGAAAAAAGTCTTATAAAAAATAGTTAAAAACCTCAACGACTGTGATAGTATGGTTTATTCAACCCCTTTACCAATATAAATCAAATTGCACTTGTATAAAAATATTGTTTTGGAAGTAATATTTAAGAGGATTTAATGTTAAAGAATATACATATGGACCATTAGAATTGACAAGTCTATAATCTACATAGATTAACATCATAGTGTCTAATTTGGATATTTCAAACCTTAAAAACTATGAAAAATTTCGTACGATAATATTATTTAATTACACTTGGGCTTCGTATAACACGATTATATGGTTTCGCAAAAACACTGAATACCAACCAACAAATTTACTCTCTTGAATTTTAAACTTGATTCCATTATAGGATTATTTTCTATTAAAAAAATCTAATTTAATAGCCAATTTGATGCCGTTATTAATTGTTTTGAATTTGAAACATGTAACTACTTTGCTGCAACTGCTTTCTGAGTCATTAATTGTGGTCTTCGTTCAACATATCATCCCCCAATATTTCTTGGATGTCATGAAAATCCATGTCATCAAAATCTTCTCCACCAATATCACGACAAATGTTTATTGTCCTTTGGTATTCATCTTCTATTGATGGTAAAACATTTTCTCCAGAGACTACTTCTAACTACAGCTTTTTCCAGCAAGAATTTGAAGAGGATTTATGAGAATAACGTTTAAAATCTTATATTTATATTACATTATTATTTATAGTTAACTACAAATTTATATTAATATAAAAAAAACTTGCGTACAATAGTATTAAAATTTGTACACTTAAGGTTCTATACAATTCAATGGGCTTTTATTGTGAAAGAAACTACTTCCAACAGTTGTCCCATTCAATCAAGTATATTGTGTTTAAATTTCGCCTTCTAAAAGAAATAATATAATAAAGTCTATTCCTATTTATTTGGCAATAATCTCATATTTTTCTACCATTACAAAGGCTCGTTCGCCTCGTTCCTTAAATTCATATGTGGACACCATCCACCGTAAAGAATTTCTTCGGGAATTTTTCCGAGAGCATTCCTCAAACGCTTCGATCGCTATTATGAGATGCAGCTTTTCTATCAATAGAACCGAAACGTATTTTTAAATATTATCAAATTATTAGATATAATTAATCCATTTATTTCATTGCATGAACTGGCGTTCATATCAAATAATGCCATATGATAACCATATTTTAGCGAACTAATTGTATGCTATTGTACCGTGGAAGTAAAGGCATCAGGCGCAGCCTCGTAACCGCAATCCGTCATAGGACTTACACTTCCAAATAACGGCGTCTCTGAGTTCGTTCACTATCGGATCGTAGAAGAGATCGAAAACGGAGCGAAGAATGTACGACTGTTGGCTTCAGATCTTAATTATTACGCTTATACAAAGACCACGATTACAAGATCGGAGAAGCAAATCTTCCTGCGGCCAAGACAATTGGTCGGATCCCAATACTTGACTGGCTCTGATTAAACGGACACTAAAATCTCAAGCTAAAACTTATCCACATCTCTTTTATAAGTGTCTCAATATTTTCTAAACTGTTCTAGAAGCTTCACATTCGGTCTGATATCCTTCTAAAATGTTTATAACAACCTTCTATTTTACAAGACCGCTTGCATTTTTTTGTGATTTTTCCGTCTACGTTATATTATGAATTAACATAAAATTTATTATTTAATTTTTTGTTATATTTCGCCTTCGCCTTTATATTTTTTTCGTTTAAAACAACAGGTAGCTCATGCTGTAATTTTACTTAAAAAACACTATTGTTTCGTCCGATAAACATCGAAATTTTTCCAGTTAGTGGAGTGTACACGTTTCACACGGGTGGAAGACCACAAGGTGGTTCCGCGCCTGTACCATTCATGCGTCAAACCACACGTTTTGCTTTTCAATTTTCCAGATGAATGCAGATTGGATTCAATCAATGGCATCCCGTTTGAGGATATAGTTATCGATTTGGAATACGGCCAGATAGAAATATTCGGAGACAAGATCTTCCTGCAGGATGCGGATATATCAGGTCCTGCACGTATCGACCTGATAAATGGCTACGACGTGGTGGAAACTTTCAACCAAACTGTCTTCGGGTCTGATGATGTAGACATTGTGGGAGATGTGGTATGAAAGTTTGCTCAATATATTATTGTTATTAGGAAGACCCAGCTTGTTAGTAATGCCCTATGGAACGAAGTCATCCTGATGTATTATTTTACAACTTGTGCGAGAGCCCTTGATAATGTGTCGTTATGCCATAGACTTGCCCAATTATTATGTGAAGACATGAAAATGTGCACATCACAAGTTTTGGCTGCTACAGGATCCTATTATGATGTAATTTAATGGATCTTATAATCCTGTTTCGTGGAAGATGAAAATTGACGATTATTTGCCATATTAAATTCATGCTTCTTATATGCAAATATCAACCAAATTTCGACAAAATAATTAAATACTAAATGATAAAATATGGCTTTATAATTTAACAAGCAATTCGTTAAATGATTCAAACTTGGAATTTTATGCGTTCCCACAGACAATAAATAAATAAACAACTTTATTGATATATATAATTCAAATCAGCAAATATATTTTTATGATCCTTAGATATTTGAAGCACCTGTGACTTTATATGGTAACATTCAACCCTTAGAAACGATCAATAAAATAAATTTGAGGGCTTCAATGGATCAAGGACTGTACCTGATCGAACAATCACAACAAGAGAGTCAAACAATGGTACAAAATATAAAGGATAACATCGATCAAATATTCGATACAATCAAAGGTAATAAAATCGAGTTTATTTAATAAAATATTTCAAATAATAAATTAAAAACAACATAATTTCAGGATTTTCTGTTGTGCTTTTATACGCCGATGTATTGGAGGATGTCAATTTAAGTTTGCAAGAATTTAAAAAATCTGGATTGAAGAATTTCGAAGATAAAACGACATTGTACGTGAATGGATTTCATCCAGGGGATGCGTGTAATCTACCGGAATTTTGTTTGTGCCCCATGCATTACAAGGTATATTTTAGTTCATTGAATCAAATGCGTGATGATACATTTTTTTAATCGAATATCATCACGGATAGGTCGACATATTCGGAGATGCCTCTTCCGACGTTACTAGGAATGCAAACGTCCCATATAGAATATTTCCATTACTTGCTCCGAGTGGAATTCTTGTCGATGTCATCACGACAACTGTCAGTCTGAGCAAAGAATGCAGGTCCATTTAATATATATAGTACATTTGGTATTATTAGGATCCATTTTTAACACATTTTTGTGCTTATTTTTAGCCCGGATCCGAGCATTCTATACGAGAGTACTTGGCTGTCGTGGAAAAATTCTGACGGCGAGGAGAATTATAAGATGGATCTGAATAAATTTGTCACTGGATACATTTCGGATGTAAAAATATTCTTCTTCGATCGGCAGTATTATATTGCTATTAGCCAATATTATGATGTTTTCCGTGATACTTACAATACCGATACTGTCATACTGCGAATGGAGTTTGATCAAGTAAGCTTTCATATTAGACTAAGAATAGATTAAAATTTCTAATCGTATCAATTAAGAAAATATGAATTTGTTTGAGTTAAAAATATTTTTTATAATTCTTTGGAAGGAAAAATATATTAAAAAAATCCATCAATTATTTACAATTGCAATGAATTTTTGATACAATTTAAGTGAAAAAAAATTATTTTTGGTATCGAGTCATATATAAGGACGACGAATGTTGATTATGGTATGTTACCGGTACAAATATAAAAAGTATGAACCAGTTTTATGATTCCATTTCAGCTGTGGAAACATAAATTTTATATATAGATTTTTATCTGAAAATATCATTAATGCCAATTTTTATTCTAACAGCATGAGCATGTTTAGGATCCACCATACCAAGTGCTACCAAAAAAGCTCGTAATGGAATTGGCAACTAATATTATTCAATTTTTAGATAATAGGTTTGATATTAATTTAGATATATAACTCCTTTACATTATGCATTAATTTTCAATTATTTTATTCGCTTGGGTCAAAATCAGACGTCATTTTTTGCCTTTATTTTTTCACAGTTTTAATTTCTTTGAACTTTAAAATTTCGTTAAAATAGAGGAATATATAGAGAACGTTCATACCAAATTTGAAGTAAATTGGTTAATTAAAACTTAGAGATATCATGTCAATCAGGTTGAAAAAAGTAATTTCGAGAAAAACACGTTTAAAGATTTTATTCTGGTAGAACTTGCCACGTTACTAAAATAGCTATAACTCCGTAGATAATTAGATTTTGAAAATTCTTTTAGAGAATACATTTTTTAATGTCTAAAACTTTGAAAATATGCAAAAAAACATCAATTTTTCAAAATTTCAGATTAGAACACCCTATTAAATGCAAAGCGATTTATAAAAAGGTTGTCTCTAAGATATAATTTTTCTGCATTATGCATTCATTTTCATATCTCGTTGGCTAAAAAATATAAACGAAGAGTGATCTTGAACAGTCAAAATCATCTTTTTTATGATCAGAGCAAATCTTCGTTTTTTTTATGATCACTCGCTGTTTAAAATTTTTGCAACTCGTCTTTTAATCAAATACATCCGTTTAGTTTATAAATACTGGGCGTAAATATATCCTCATCCGATAAAATAGTTTTTGAAGAAATCCTGTTTATATTTATTTTTTAAAAAATCAGAAACATTAACAACGTCTCGTATTTGATAGCCAAATATTCCTATTTTTACGTTAGCACAAAATTCTTTATATGATTTGTAATATATATATAGGATGTTTTGCACGTAGACTGACATTTTTTAGGGGTTAGAGTCCTATGTCCTAAGTGACTGGGTTTTCGAAATAGATTTTTTTCAACATTTTCAAAAAATATAAATATAAGTCATAACTTTTTAATCTGTAGTTATGATAGCACAAAATAATTGTTTTTGTATTTTATAATATATTTTTGATCTAAATAAATCATTACTTTATGCAATTGGTAAATATAAAAAAATACTATGATAGAAAGTGACTAGATCATAGAAAATGCGGCAAAAGGCCCTAAAAGAGGACGGAGAGGCCACAAGCTTTGTATGTCCAATCGGTCCACTTTTCGGACCGCTAATATGACGAATGGACGCCTCGCAATCGGACGCCATACCCGAACATGTCTACAAAACGATTACAAATTCTCATTATGAAACGAAATTGTCAAAAGAAGATTGATCCGGTGTTTAAATTTTACAATCGGTCGTCTTTATTTTATTGCGGGCTTATGCAGGCCAATGTTTAAGCGATAACGAAGAGAAAAGGGATTAGACAACTTAATATATATTATAAAAACGGACAGAGTCAATCAGTTTTGATTCATGTATAGTAAAATGGTCGAGTAAAATAAAAACAATGTGCAACTCTCGACGGGTTGGTATTCTGCGTTTTGCATTCCAAGCCCAGTTGCGCCCGTGGCGGGCGCCTATTTAACAACTATTTTGAACTTAGTATAGTTTTGAAAAGTTTTCTAGATTAAACCCTTTCCAGCGATATGCTATATGTCATACAAATCATTCATTAAGTTGTATGTGCAAAACACCCTGTAACTCAACTCTTAAATGGACGCGTTATTTTCAGTAGTTTGACTGCTTTGAAAAAGTTAAATTTGTAGCATTTATACTAACGAATCATCCTAAAAACGTATGAAAAATGTTATAAAAAAGACATTAATATTAGTCTATAGTTGGAATATGAAAACGCTTTAATAATACTGAATTTGATGCTAATGTTGAAGTTCACATTGGCAAGTAGAATAATTTTAACAATGTTAAAAATGTATAAAGTTGTCTATATTTTTTTACAAAGGAAAAGTCAAATAAAAATAAATTGACGTATTGAAGGAGCCAAAATATTTTTAAAAAATGGTTTATATCTTCTCTCCAGCAGACATGGCGTCATGTTTTCTCATATCTTTCGCAAAATCATATACGCCTACTTAAAACGTATCCACATTCACGTATGTAAGATGGAAATTTTATACTTAAAAAACCTGGCAGCGGGAACTTAATCAACGTGCAAGCAGTATACTCAAAATCTCGCAAATTTCGTTACTCCCGTTTTCTCGCAGGAAACTTTCACCCAGATTTCTCCTCTTTTTTTTGTCTCAGTGCGGAATCTTTGTGTCTGCCGAAGGATCCGCAAGAGAAATACCCCGAATTCGAAACTTTTACTTTGATTGCTGCTATAATTGAATTTTTTATACGCCCAGCGAAAGGCTTTCAACGAAATATTTCAATATAAATTTCTGGGCCGTATTGAAGTGAAACGACATGAAAAATATATAATACACATGTACGTCTTTCACATGTCGCTCGCCTGAAAGGATACATTTTCATTTGTGGTCTAAAAGCTCGGCTCTCTTTACGTGACTAAATATTAAAAAAGTTTTTTTTTCGAACATGTATTTTTGAATCGAAGTCCACAATCGCTCAGGAGGCGACGTCAAAATTGACACCATGGTAATTTAGCACATGTAAACGTGTACATTTTTACGGATCTAAATGTACTGAAATTGAACATTGTCCTCCATTACCGTAATCCGATCCATATTAAGCATGTTGTCGAACATGATCATTAAAGCGAAAATTCATAAACGATCATAGATACATATTCTACAAGAAGTCGTTTTCAATCAAATATGATGATTGTCATGAATACAGTTCGATTTCACCATTGTTAATCGGCACTTTGCATGATTAATAACGATCTCTTGTTGTCCTCTTGCATGAAATAACAATGAAGAGTCGACCAAAAGTCTTGGCCGCGGGAGTGTTCTTCTTATGCGCACGTACACCTGAGTCTTTCAATCTATTTGCTCTATTAAGGCATTTTAATACTAAAATAAACTAATAAATAAATGACATCAATTTTTTTTTTAATCTCAGTATAATATTGTTTTTAATTATTAATATACAGGGTTTTTTGCACATGTACCGAATTTTTTTTTCAATTAAGTTGGTCTTTTAATACGTTTTTCACATAAACCCTATGTCCTAAGTGTCAGGGTTGTCGAAATAGATTTTTTAAACATTTTGAAAAAAATACTAAAAAATTCTCCTTTAAACCGTTATTATAACTGTTTTCCGAAATAATTGTTTTCACATTTTGCAATTTTTTAAACATCACGAAAAAGTGAAACTCTAATCGATAATTGATCGAAAAGAGAAAATCGTTTGTAGTGTCTCTGTCTCTATCGAATACATCATAGAGCTGTTACGCGCATGCGCCGTGCCGTTTCTACTGCGTGTTTATCTATACGTAGCATAAAATAGCTATTTTATTATTTATTACACAACACATGGTGCAATCTTTTACTTAACAATTTCCGTTGATAAATAGGAAAAAAAAGCTATACACAAAATCAACTTTTCCTCGGAGCTAAAAAGTTTCACTTCTACCACGCGAGAGCTTTATGCAGTTTTTCTATTTATTATGCTCATGAAATTAGATTAAAAAGAAAGAGGATGTGTATATTTTGTGTAAAGTCTTCAAAAATTAATAACTTAAAACTTCATTTAAACTACTCGGGATTTTTTTTTTTTACAAAACAAACGTTCAATTTAATTTATATATTAGGTGTCCCATAAGTTTCTTTCGTTTTCATATTAAGAAAAAATCAATATTTTGTTGAATTGATCGTTTCACCTTGCTGAAGTAGCTCATAATAAACTACCACCTTCCAGTCCCACCAAATGCATAGCAAAACTTTTATTGGATGTTGGCCAGGTTTAGCTACAGTTAAAGCTTTTATACACTTGGTCCAAGACCGTTTACGTTGGATATTCTCATAGAGTATCCAATTTTCATCTCCAGTGACAAGTCTCTTCAAAAAAGGTTGGCTTTTATGTCGTTGGAGAAGAAGATCGCATGTTGAAATACGCTGAAGATTATTTGAGTCAGTCAGTTCATGAGGAAGCCACTGAACGATTGATATAGCCCAATTTTGTCAAATGGAATTTCTAACTTGTTAGCTATTTCGCGGACAGTATATTGCGAGTTTTCTTCAACCATGGCTATGATTAGATCTGTGTTCATTTGCGAAAGAAACTTATGGGACAACCTAATATATAAATATATATCAAAGGACGTATTTCATTTTAAATTCCATATATCACATTACATTATCGTAGATTTATTTTTCCACAAAGTATTCGAACACCGTGTAAATATGTTTATAAACCTTAATATATCCTAACTTGCATAAAAGCATTCCAAAAATAACACTTTCTTGGTACTTGAATCTAATAGTCACTCTACACGTGTCGTTCGTGGGATTTAAGTTCACAAATATTATACCATCTGCCACCCATATCATCCACAATCAAAGCCTTCCCCAGACAACTTCTCAGCGACAAGCTGCGTTTGACACAGCTTTAAATGTCTCAAAAAGAGAAAAACAAGACATCAAAGAGAAAGCTTCTTTATATATATATTTATATATATATAGGTATAGTGAAGGATCCAAAGCGGCACAGAGCTCAAAGGTTAAGCAAAGCAGCCCTTCATTGTAATTCTTCACACATACACGTCCTTAAGTAAACACTCTTTAAAAATGTCTCATTTCCACGAAAGAATTTGCTCCGCCAGAAGACTAATATATCCTTCGGGTAGAATGATTAGCATACTAAAATAGCGTTGCGCATGCGTATTTTAACCACAATTTTCAAATATATAATATATAAAATATGCGTTCACGTTTGCCCTTGTTCACGATAATTCCACTCGGCCCTATTTTAAGGAGAATCTTCACTCTTCTATATAATTGAATGCAAACATCAAAATTTCGCCCTGAATATATTTTTATTTTTCGTACTGAATCCCACTCACTTCTAAAAATATAGCACTTGATAATTTCGACGAGCAAAATATTAAAGCCTATTTTCGTCCATGGTGTATGAATAATATATACCGACCATGTTTAAATAAGGCACCATGTTTTTCCATCTGTTCATGGATTTCAATCGGAAGTGGAACCTGCACATCTTATCTTGCTCAATATTCAGATCATGATCGGCAGATAAATGTGGCGAAGTCGTAAAACTTTCAAACCGGATCTTTTCTTTAACTTTCAAATTTACTTCATCTCCAATAAAAGTCTTAACTTTTCGAATATATAATTTTTATTTTGCCCCCGATTTTTCGTACAGCTTCCACCGCCGAAGCTGAGAGCATCGTTTTCTTCGGAAAAATCTCAATTCTTCAGATTTTATTCGCAAAGTTCCGCCTGGAGCCGATGAATACTAATGAGCGAAAATGTTTTTCGATACAAACTCAGGGATCGTTGAACCTGATGATGGACCTTATTCTATGAAATATCCTCACGTAATATTTCAATACTGAAAAATAATATTATGAATTTAAACTCCAAGTATCGTAGTTTTACTATATAAACGAACCCACTTCAAAAAGCTCGATCTAATCCATATAACTTGAGAATTTAAATTGAATGGAATTTTCCCCAATTGTCAACCGTTAATAGTATATATTTCTATCTATCAATTCAGTATTTAATTAAATAAACCTGGATTGCAATGATCAATTGTAAATTTGGATCACAATTTAGATTTGAGTCCTAACCATTATATAAGTGTTCTGGATCTAATTCACTATCCCAATTTTCATCTTATGTTATAGATCATATAAAATTCGAATGCTTTGATAATAGCCATTTTTATAAGAGCAAATCTACTCAAACATCTGATTAGATCCTGTATAATTTAAAAACAAGTGTGATCAAATGGTAACGATAAATATTTTAAACAGAATATTACTCAATATTTTCTATTCGAGCCTAAATTCTGATATATATTCATATTCATAATAATCAATAATAATGTATAATTTGATAAAAAAATAAGCTCCTGGATTTTTTAATTTAACACCTTAGAGTCCGGGGCGATTTCACAGTAATCCATAAACTCTACTTTTCTTGTAAGATTGATATAATTCTTAAACCAGCTTATGGATTTAAATGAAATTTCAGTCATGCCTACAAAATAGTTAATTGTATTTGTAAAAAATGTGTATTTGAACGTATTCTATGACATTTCAAGGTATTATCATTTCATCAATTGAAATATTCCAGACTGAAATACAGGATACTACGTAAATAGATCAAATCATTCAAACTACATGTTAGTTCAGTGGCTAGATACATAAATAGCCTGCCAAATTTCGTATGAACTATTATATCTCGCTTTTGATATTACTACGTTAGTTGTCCAATGGAAAATATTATTATATTGAATTTGTGCACAATATAATATATGAATATCCATTACCAATTTACTATATCGCCAATAAATAATTTAAATTGGAAATAACGAATTTTGTGACCGCACAGTCACTTATCATTGCTCGAAATTTGTTATAAATATTTCAATATTTATGAATCAAATACACCTAGAAGTTACCATACGGTTACGCTCGTTATTAAAGAGTTAAATACTTAGTTATTATGCCGCCATAATCCAATATTATAAGCTAAGATGTGCTTTATTAAAAAATGAGCCCTTATTGTCTGAATATAATTTTAAAAAATAATTTTGTTTGAGGTTTAATTAAACATTTGCATTGAAAATGTTTTGCGAGCTTGATACTGATGAAAACATTTTTCTCTCGGATGTATTTTATTAAAGCTCTTTCTCCAACTTGAAGCTTTCAACTGATAAGCTGATGGGTTAATATTTTAAACACGCTGAGATTACCTTAAAAATTTCAACCACCAACGCAACACATTTTCCGCAATGAATATAAAGATATTAAATATTTATATAGCGGAATTCCCAAAAAACGGAAATGTTGTTTCGCGCGCATAATAATGTCATTATTTAAAAAAAAAACGCAGACTGCTTATATTACAGTCTTTATTTTCATCCCTGATAATCCCTAATCGACGCATTAAAAATCCTAAAGCCCCCAAACGATCATAATATTAACTTAATACGGGGGTTATCATGACGGTCAAATTTTTCGTTCAACCTTAAGGGGCGTTAGTCTTAAATTTAATTTAATCTCATTAGCTCAGGGCCTCTTCTGGAAGAAGAAGTGGGTCTATTTTGGAGGCTGCGAATTGAGTCCAGATTGGATATTTAAGTGCCACTTTGGCTCTTTGACGATAGTTCATTCGACAGTCCTCCGTTTGCTCTCGCGAGAAAGCGCCCTATTGATTTTTATCTCGAATGAATTCCAGCTTAATAAAATGTTTTTGAAATTAAGCCTTTCACCCCTGCTGATACGTCTCGAGATATAATGAGAGAGACAAATGAAGGACTGATATAACCAAATATTTTTTCAAGTCTTGAGACGAGGATCACCTGAATTTTTTTCATTACTTTAAATATAAACCTTAAAAGGCGATATTAAACTTTTGCTCAAAAGGATAAGAACCAGAGATCCTTCACAACGCGACTGAATTGATATATATATAACTGAAAGGATTCAATACATTCGGCCAGACTTTACTTTTCACTTATTGCTCGGTTACAAAGCCATCAATCGTACTACGACCATAATATCAAAGTGCGGTAAAACTTCAGTGATTCGGAAATTCCATAAATTCTGCTACCTTTTTTTACACTCGACTGCAAGTTAAAGCAGATAATATTTTTATTAAAAAATACTTTTTTAATAAATAATCTACAGTACAAAATCATAA